>JAVSCE010017206.1:0-222560 GCA_032199065.1 Smutsia gigantea | reverse complement strand
TCCCTTAGTCAAAAATGATGCCTCAGTATGTGTAGGTATTACTCTGAACTCTGTAATGTTCCATTGGTTGCCTTATCTATCTTTGTGTTGATTACACTTTATTATAATCAGTATAGCTTCATAATAGACTTTTACATTGTGTAGTGCAAGTTTTCCACTACTGTTCTTTAAGATTGTCTTTGCTTTTCTTGGCTTTTTGCATCTCCATATGAATGATAAAAATCAACATGTCATTTTCTACACTCACAAACCTGTTGGGATTTTGTGTTGAAAATGTACGGTGATTTGGGGAATACTGTCATCTTTCCCATATAAACCTTCTAAATCATGAGCATGGTATCTCTCCATATATTTAAATCTTCAATTTCTTTCAATAACATTTTATACTTAGTTTTTAGTGTTGAGGACTTGAATTTAGTCCTAGGTATTTTTTATGCTACTATAGCTGGTATCATTTAAAATTTTTCCTTTCCTATCTCTTTTTATTGATATTTAAATACAATTCGTTTTGTGTGCTGCATGTTCTCCTTTAATTCCATATTTCCCTCTTCTTTATGACTATATTAATATCTATCATTTTAGAGCTTCAGTCTCTTCTCTCTATGTGACTGTAAAATATCAGTCTGTGCTCTCATAATCACTGAGGCCACAAATATTTTTTACCCTTATCAGTGATATTTTTAGATTTTTCCACTTTTATTACCTTTTAATTTAATCTCTGAAGAGTTTGTGCTCATTTCTATCCAGAAGTTGCTTTTCTCTTTTTTCTTTTCCTTTTATCCTTCTATCTGATTTCAACTTAGCAAACATGATAGGGTGTAAGAGGTATCTTGATATGATAGAACAGGCTCTGGGAGGCTGGAGTTTTAGTGCTTTCTCTATCCCTTCTGAGCTCTGTAATTTTCTTCAGGCTAGATTAGAATAAGGATTTCAAACCAGTGTTCCCCAAATTTCTATCATTAGAATCACCAGAGGTGCTTGTTAAAACATATGTTCTGAGATCTCTATTTAGACCTATTGAATAGGAACTTTCAAGGGAAAGGCCAATAAATATTTGTGTGTGTACATGTGTGTATATATATATATATGCATATGTGTATGTATATACATACATAAATATATGAATAACCCTAAATGACTCATCAACAGGAAAGTTTAGTTTATGTAAACAAGATTAAGTTTCCTTCCATCTCTGATATCATTTGATTGTATGAATGCTGGTATTCTATTGCCATAATCAAAAGAAGAATTTAATCTAAACAAAGGAGTATCAAAGAACCAATGCCAATTCTCTGAAGTTTGGTGTTTTGGGTACCTATACCCCCAAATGAATTGGTGCATTGCCTACGGGTCCTAGTCCATCTGCTCTGCCAGATCAAATGCTATTGTAGAGGTACAAGGCCAGAGCAGTGGGAACCACTGACATGATTACATTTTCAAGGCATCTGTGTCTTCAGTGGTTAATTTAACTAGTAACTTCTGACTTTTTACCATCCAGAGTCATTAATCAAACCAGGTCAGAAAGGGCAATGCTTCCTGAAAGAGTAACTACAGCTTAATCATTAATGCAACAGTCAGCAATGGACTCTTCTTTGAGTAAAGATTGGTGGGAGAGAGAGGAAATGAGGAGAATAGTAGAAGCTGAGAAAACATGGTCAAAGTCTGAGGTAGAGTTTAGGGAGAAAGGGATAGAGTTTCTACTGGCCTTATTTGTCAATAAATTACTCAAATAGATAAATAAAATTTTGCAAGGGATCGAGTTATAGGTCCTCTCTCATAATCTCAAATACAGTAATTCATTCTCCTGCTTCCTGACCTTGCTGGTTTAGTCCCCATTTTTCTAATAGCTCTCTGGTCATTCTTTACCTTTCCTGACAACTAGAGGGCATCATACTGTTTTGTTCTCTTTTACCTCTTTGACTTCACAAAAATAATAGAGTATAAAATGCATCTGCCATCATCATGCCTGTTCATGTTCCTCCTTGATAAGGGCTCAATGTTATCTTCTGGAGTCATCTGGGAGTCCATCCACTAAAAATTAAGGGAATTGATGTTTACAATAGTACCTAGAAAGTAACTGGTTCATTTTTGCTCAAATTAAATTTTACCTATTAATGAAATGATGGATTTATCTTGAAGTGATGAAAATACAGGGAATGAACTTAGAGGAAGGATGATTCCCAAATGTATATTACCAACCATTTTCTCTCATTTTCTTTAGCCCCACCTCTTTAATTGCTCATAAGGTATTTTTAGTTGAACGCTATTATGTTGAAAACCCAAATCAAAATCTCTTCTCTCTCTAAATTAAATTCAATTTTCAATTCCCCTACATTCTTACATTTCCATTTCCATAGTTTCCACACCTGAATAATGGCCATAGGCATTGCTGATACTAATCTCCCCCATCTGTTAGAATATAGTGAAAATTCCAGATACACCACTTACTGGCCACATGACTTTAGACAAATTACTTAACTTCTTGGGACTTAAATTAGCTCCTATAAAATAGTGATAGTAATAAGAATTAGAATATAGAGGATA
The DNA here is from genome assembly GCA_032199065.1 of Smutsia gigantea. Taxonomy (NCBI): domain Eukaryota; kingdom Metazoa; phylum Chordata; class Mammalia; order Pholidota; family Manidae; genus Smutsia; species Smutsia gigantea. The sequence goes on along the minus strand of JAVSCE010017206.1, from coordinate 220,016 downwards.
CATATTATATATAACATATATATAATTCATATACTGTTGACCCTGAACAACACTAGTTTGAACTGCATGGGCCCACTTATACATGGATTTTTTTTCAATAAATATACTGGAAATTTTCTTTGGAGAATTGTGACAATTCAAAAAAAACTTGCAAATGAACCATGTAGCCTAGAAATACTGAAAAATGTTTTTAAAAGGTATGTCATGAATGCCTAAGATATATGTACACACTAGTCTATTTACTACTATTATTTACTACTATAAAATCAACAGTAGGCTATTAGTAGTGAAGTTTTGAGAGAGTGAAAAGTTATATGCAGATTTTTGTGACCATGTGGGGTCAGTGCCCCAACCCCCACACTGTTCAAGGGTCAACTGTACACATTAACCTTGCCCAAAATTGGTGTTCAGCAAATGGCACCTATTGTTACTCTGACACTTTTAAAGCTATCCTTGAGGTTTTGTATTCTTAACTATTTTGCCCCCATTTGAAATTCTCCAGCATTATTTTGTTCCATCTTGTAATGTGTTGCTCTTACTTCTCCATGCTCTACTATTTGCATAACCATTCTTTTGAACTAGGCTCTGAGACCCAACCCTTCCTTTCCCTAAGGTTTATCCTTTGCCTTGGGCAGGTAGCTGCTGAAGCTGACTCCCACAGGGTTAAACTGAGTTGCTGAAGCCAACCCCTCTTCCCCTCCCAGTCCCCGTTTTCACAGTAGGCTGGCAGCTGTCCCACTGCCTACCGAAGCCAAATGCTTGAGAAGAGAAAGGAGCCAGCTATGAATCCCTTCCAGAAAAATGAGACCAAGGATATTCTTTCTTCACCTGTCTTCACTGAAGAGGTACCACCTCAACCCCCGAGCCTTCCAAAGAAGCCACCTCCGGTGAGTCCCCAGATTCTTTTCCGCCTCTGACAGTAACAGATATATTTTTTGGTTCTCCTCCTTGGCCTCTGGAGCTTCAGGCTGAACTGTATTAGGGTATTCAAAACTATTCTCACTTTGGCGGTAGAAGTAACCAAAAAACCAAATCTAAACAGAATTTTCCCTTACTTAGGAGAGGAAGTAGCGGGAAGAGGTAATCAGAATTCATCAGTTGGGATCCAGGACTTTGCTGTATTTCATTGTATATTCTGAGTTCCTCTAGGGTGGAAAAAAAAGCAATTTGAATGTCCAGGGAATCTTGGCAAGCATTCCTGTCTGGAGAACTGTGTGTGATTGTTCTTTCTTTACCAATATAAAAACTCAGCCCTGAGATCCCCCTGTGTGCAGTCTTATGCTGGACACCAAGGGAAGTTTTAGAATAGATCCAGTCTCTGTTACTATGTATTCTGGTTTACAGTGGGAGACAGGACAAAGAAAGAAAGAAGTAATAATGGTTTGCATTATATGCTTGTGAAAGCACTTCTAAACTGATTATCTCATTCAGTCATCCTATCAATCCTGTAAGTGGAGAAGATACTGTAATAACAGCCAATATTTACTGAGTTCCTACTATAGGCCAAGAAGTGGTGGTGTTCTCATTTCTCAGAACTGAAACATAAAGACAGGTGTAGTGACATGGCCAGGGTCAGTATGTTAACACAGCTAATGACAGTGTCATAGAGCTAGTGAAGTATGTTTGCTAACCTCCAGGTGGCATAAAATTCTCAAGCTATGATTTGGATAGGTAAGAAACCAGTCCATGTTCTTTCAAACAAGTTATTATAATACACTACCACATATTAAGCCTTAGGAGGGTTGTGTCTATCCAGATGGGTAAAAGAATGAAAACATTACATTATTACTTTATTTATTTACTTATATCTCTTCAGGTCTCAAATAATTTAAGGCTGCTTACAAAGATTTATGTATTTCTTATCAAACAGGAAGCAATATAAATCTCACGGTAAGATCTGACTACCAAGGATAGGTGTCTCCATTCCCCCATCATGTTAGTTGGACCATCATAATGCATAGGGATTTTAAATAAAACATGACATTCCTCATGTTCTGACAGGTATACTGCATGAAATAGCATAATCCTTTTAATGTCCAATAGGGTTAACAAGAAAATATTACGGAATCTCTTTCATAGGGAGAGTGGACATTTAATATTACAAGATTTAAGAACTCCCTGCTCAAGGCCAAGCTGTTCCATCAGCTTACCTTTAGGAATCTATGTTGGCCTCTGGACCTGGCTCCAGCAGCCTCTGTATGGGAAGCTAACATATTGCCAGGATCCCTCCCAGCATAGTGAACAGGGCAGGTGGAGACAAGAAACATTAGCCTGCACAGTGGAGCCAAGCAGGCTACTGACATCTAAAGATAACCTCTAAAGGACATAACGTGCTCCATAGGCTGACTCTCCATTCTGTTCCTAGAAATAAGTATGATTATTCTTCTATCCAGAGCCTCAGGCTTTTCAGTTAGGAATTGTGGGAAGATGAGCAGGTCCTAGAGTTTAGGATCAAGGAATATCTGAGTAGTCCCATGTTAAATTAATGTGGAACAAAGTAATACGCAGAATAGCTTCCATCCCTCCTAAATCAGCAATGCAAGTACTTTTAGTGTGATGGTAACTGTTTCATGCAGGGAAGGTGCCACTGTTTCACATTGCCTATCATGGTGATTTAAAATAAATGAATTTTTTCTGCTGTGGAGCAATCTAGTGATTTAAGTAGGGGAGAAGGGGAAAATAACTCATTCTTGAACCATTGCCTTTCTGTTTCATAGAAAATTTGTGGCTCCAACTATCCACTGAGCATTGTCTTCATTGTGGTGAATGAATTCTGTGAGCGCTTTTCCTATTATGGCATGAAAGGTAATTTTGTGTCCCTGTGTCTTCTCCACTTATTTTCAGCCCATTTGTAACAATCTGGTGTTCTTGTATGTACTTATGTCCCTTATTACCTACTCTTTCTGCCTTCATCCAAATTGGTCCTTTCCATTGCCCAAACTTCAAATAAATGCTTCATGAGATTTCACCTAGTAACTCATACAGGCCAAGAACAGAAGGCCTAACAGAAAACCAGAACACAGTCCCTGAGAATGTAAGTGGGAAAATTCTCAATGCCTGAGTTCCATTCTTCATATCTGTTCCTCAGGTCTGTGAATAATTTGTTGCAAGGAAGGAGAAAGAAGGGATATTGGAAGCACAATGTTATTTGTCTCTGTGATGGGCCTAAATGATGCCATGCATGCACATAATCTTAAGAGAGGAGTATTGCATTTGTACACTAAGCACAACCCCATTCAATCCCGCAACTCTGGGCCCTGCTTCTACTGCCTGGCAGTCACCTCTCAGTCACTTCCCTGATAGGAGTGCTGAAAGTCAAGATCACCTTCAAAGACCAGAGATCAAATATACTTCTCCATAAGTCACTTTAATGCATCTATTTTGTTTTGTTTCCCTTTTTTTTTCCGCCTCAGCTGTGCTGACCCTGTATTTCCTGTATTTCCTGCACTGGAATGAAGACACTGCCACATCTCTATACCATGCCTTCGGCAGCCTCTGTTATTTCACTCCCATCCTGGGAGCAGCCATTGCTGACGCATGGTTGGGAAAATTCAAGTAAGTAAGATGGGAGGTGACAATCCCAGAAGTCACAGATTAATTGTGCAGAGGTTATCACTTCTAGCTTTTTGCTTCCAAGCAAGGACATACTGGTGTCATCCATACAAATAAGAATCTCTCAAGACTGACAACAAAGAAAGGCTATTTTCTTTATTATCAGTTCTTCCAATATTTTTATATCCTTTTCAGTCAGGAGTTGTTTTATTTGTATTTTTCCTAAATCAAAATTTAATATTCCATTCTGTAATTTAAGACCAATTCTTATTCTGCATATCTTCTCCAGGCTGAACCATCCAAGCTCCTCTGGCATCGTTTCACGTTACAGTTGTGTCCTGTAACATTATCCTCATAGGCTAGAGGTGGGTCTTAGATAGCCATCATCCAGTTATTTTCTATGGACTTGTCATCTACAGATCTGTCCAAATTAGCATTTCTCAAAATGCATTCTGTTGAGAATCATTAATTAGTATAGGATATAATGAGTGTTATTTAGGAGGATAAAGTTCTCATAGTCAAATAAGCTTAGAAAATGCTAGGCTGAACAAAGCTAAAAAGGTTTTTTTCCTGAAAAACTTCTTATAGCCTTTAACATGCTGACACACACTATAAAATCTTCAAGAGATTACTGTATCCAAACTTGTTTGACCATGGAGTATTTTTCCTGGGTATCTGGTAGACCTAGTGTTCTAAGGAATCCTCTGTAGTAAACACTTGTGTTTATCTCACTTTGGCCTAAATATTATCAATGTTTTAAAGTGTTTAATTAGCACCTAATATCTAGCTACAACCACAACAGAATACTAAACAGTTTCTTGACTTTGAGAGAGGGATGATGGATGGGTGGCTGAGATCTGTTTGCTACTTATATAGTGTTAGTTACCAAGTCCATCCACATGGGGGGTTGGCACTATGTACAGAATAAAAAGTACAAGCCATGGTCTTTATTCAGTTATAGAATAAAAGACATACATATATGACATAGTACTTTTTTTAATTTTTAAATGATTTCCTGTAAAATTGAAGCATGGATATTGGCTTTCCATGATTTTTGGACACATCTACTGAGAGGGTTAACTACCTGCTCTATTCTATTTTTGATGTCAAGTTGCTTTTAAAAGAGAAAAACATTTTTAGTTGTAGTCCCTAATTTTGGTTTTTATGCTCTGTAGCCCATGCCTATCAGTCTGTACTTTTGGCCTTGGCAATCACAGACACTCTCTTTGTGTTTATTGTCAAATATGTTTCTGGATGTCCTCTCAATGCTTCTCCTCTCTCTTTCTCTGAGTGGGTCTACAGCACACTCTCCCTCTCCTGTCTTTTAGGTCTCGTCTGAGCTGACTCTCTTCATGCTAGCTCTCTTTCTCTGCCGTCACAGCACATACTCTTCAGTTCCTAAGCCCTAATTAAAAAATGGCTCTGGTTACAAAATGAAATTTAAAACTTCTTCTTCTTCCCTTTTTTTATCCTGTGTTAACTTGTTCTTATTAAAACTGAAGGAACACTAGGCTGTGAGGTAGAAAGCAGAAGTTCTAGACCTAACCCCTATTACTTATTAGAATGTCACTTTAGGAATGTCCTTTGATCTCTCTGTATTTCACTTTCCTCATGTGCAAATGGAAAATTGGTCAGGTCTCTCTAAAACTATGTGTCCTATGGTTGGGATTACAAGGACCTTAATGACCCCATTTAAAGTACAGAATTTCCAAGTCTCCCTTGACTTCTTTTTCCACCTGTTAAAGTTTCTTACCATGAGTTTCCTCTCTTAGATTCTTCATGTCCTAGACTAAGTCCCTGGGTCTGTCACCTAGAAGGTTGCCAGTTTTCCTTCTGAGACACACTCCTCCCATTCATTTAGTCCAACTGATATTGCTCTGATCTCCCTACTCACATTCTTATTCCTGCCCAGACTCCTTTTCTTTTTTCTGATGATCTAGGTTCATGATAGCTGGCTTTTTTTCAGTTCTTTTCATTCCCATTCCATTTATTATTTTTATTCCAACAAAGAGAGCTTTTCTCCAGAAGATGCTATAAGGCCTTTTGGGAAAGCTTTCCTCCTCCCCCAATATTAATTAGCCCTGGATTAGTCACCCCACTTCTTACCCCCTACATGCCATTATAAACCATCTAAGTTTCCTTCCCTGGAGAGCCAAACAATGTCTACAGCATGTGGGTCTATAATGTGTCCTTTCCCCCTGGTATCTTTTTAGGCATTTAGAATGAGAAATCCACATCTTGAGGTTTCTGGCATCCCCAGCTTCTCTCTGATACCTTCATTCCATTCTTTTTTTTTATAAGGGATTCTTTTTTTTAATATAATTTATTTTATTATCATTAATTTACAATTACATGTGCAATATTATAGTTATTAAACTACCCCTTCATCAGGTCCCCCCCACCAACCCCATTACAGTCACTGTCCATCAGCGTAGTGAGATGCTATAGAATCACTACTTGTCTTCTCTGAGTTGTACAGCCCTCCCCGTGCCCCCCCAACATTACATCTGCTAATCATAATGCCCCTTTTTCCCTCTTATCCCTCCCTTCCCACCCATCTTCCCCAGTCCCTTTCCCTTTGGTAACTATTAGTCCGTTCTTGGGTTCTGTGAGTCTGCTGCTGTTTTGTTCTTTCAGTTTTTTTCTTTGTTCTTATACTCCACATATGAGTGAAATCATTTGATACTTGTCTTTTCGGCTTGGCTTATTTCACTGAGCATAATACCCTCTAGCTCCATCCATGTTGTTGCAAATTGTAGGATTTGTTTTCTTCTTATGGCTGAATAATATTCCATTGTGTATATGTACCACATCTTCTTTATCCATTCATCTACTGTTGGACACTTAGGTTGCTTCCATTTCTTGGCTATTGTAAATAGTGCTGCAATAAACATAGGGGTGCATCTGTCCTTTTCAAATTGGGCTGCTGCATTCTTAGGTAAATTCCTAGGAGTGGAATTCCTGGGTCAAATGGTATTTCTATTTTGAGTTTTTTGAGGAACCTCCATACTGCTTCCACAATGGTTGAACTAATTTGCAGTCCCACCAGCAGTGTAGGAGGGTTCCCTTTTCTCCACATCCTCGCCAACATTTGTTGTTGTTTGTGTTTTGGATGTTGGCCATCCTCACTGGTGTGAGGTGATATCTCATTGTGGTTTTAATCTGCATTTCTCTGATGATTAGCGATGTGGAGCATCTTTTCATGTGCCTGTTGGCCATCTGAATTTCTTCTTTGGAGAAGTGTCTATTCATGTCCTCTGCCCATTTCTTAATTGGATTATTTGCTTTTGTTTGTTAAGGTGCATGCGTTCTTTATATATTTTGGATGTCAATCCTTTATCAGATACGTTTTTTATGAATATATTCTCCCATACTGTAGGATGTCTTTTTGTTCTACTGATGGTGTCCTTTGCTGTACAGAAGCTTTTCAGCTTGATATAGTCCCACTTGTTCATTTTTGCTTTTGTTTCCCTTGCCCGGGGAGATATGTTCATGAAGAAGCTGCTCATGTTTATGTCCAAGAGATTTTTGCCTATGTTTTTTTCTAAGAGTTTTATGGTTTCATGACTTACATTCAGGTCTTTGATCCACCTTGAGTTTACCTTTGTGTATGGGGCTAGGCAGTAGTCCAGTTTCATTCTCTTACATGTAGCTGTCCAGTTTTTCCAACACCAGCTGCTGAAGAGGCTGTCATCTCCCCATTGTATATCCAAGGCTCCTTTTTCAAATATTAATTGACTGTATATGTTTGGGTTAATGTTTGGATTTTCTATTCTGTTCCACTGGTCTGTGGGTCTGTTTTTGTGCCAATACCAAATTGTCTTGATTACCTTGGCTTTGTAGTAGAGCTTGAAGTCAGGGAGCATAATTCCCCTTGTTTTATCCCTCCTTCTCAGGATTGCTTTGGCTATTCAGGGTCTTTTGTGGTTCCATATGAATTTTAGAATTATTTGTTCCAGTTCATTGAAGAAAACTGTTGGTAGTTTGCATTCCATTCTTTCTATTCCACATAAAGCATTTAATATTTTAAAGTACCAGATGTAAACTGTACATATAATTATATCTTATATATGTACTATATAGTATATATATATATAACATATGTTAATGTTATATATATTAATATATTATATATGTAATTATATTACATATGTAATATATATTAATTACACACACACATATATATGTATAATTATTCATATATATATATGAAATTTCCAAGTTTCTTCTAGTACTAACATCCCACTTAAATATAAAGAGAATGCTGGTGTGACAATACTCATAAGGAGTATATTGTGTATGTGGCAGTGTGTGATGTTTCAGTGGGCATAACTCTACAGATGTTGTTCTTGGAATTCCTCACTCTTCTACTTCATTTTTGCCATCAGATTTCTTACAAAAACAACACAACAGGAAGTCCCCACCAACTGCATGATCTCTATCACTGGATAATCTGTTCAAAGCCCCTGGCTCCTTTCTTACCCTTGGTAACTTGTCCATGAGAAAACTGTCATGGGGATTATAATTAAGCCAAGTATTCAAGTGACCAGGCTGAACCTTTACTTCTTTATATATCCCAGTGGTTGGTCTGGGTTTAGAGAAAGTTCTTTGTGTTGTTCATTCCTTTTTCCATTTACTTGGAGTTCTTCCTTGACCCCTATTGATTTCTCAAAGACACTCTTTGAGAAAAACACCACAGGTCAAACTACCTTGTTCTTCTGGTTCTCCTAATTTAAAACATCATGACTTGCTACAGATCCATCCTGGTCTTGACAAATGTTAAAAGCAGTGATGCTCTGTGAATGTGCAGGGTGTGTTGGGGGAAAGAAGAGATCAGGTATAAGAAAGGAGCTTGAAGGGAATGTCCATTACCTCCAATACAACGGGGTAAACAGTTACTCTCTCTTTTTCAAGTCTTTTTACTTCACTCACCATTATTATTTCTATATAAATTTCTCAGGTAACTCTTTCCTCCTCCACATTTTCCTACACCTGCTCCATTTATCCTGGCATTAAGAACAGTATGAACTCTGAGTCTGTACTACTCAAGGCTCTGAATTCTGTTCGTAGACCAACTGATTTAACTTTCTCAACAGGACAATCATCTATCTCTCCTTGGTGTATGTGCTTGGCCATGTGATCAAGTCCTTGGGTGCCTTGCCAATACTGGGGGGACAAACAGTACACACGTGAGTATCATGGAATAAGCTAAACCACTTTTCTTGTATTAGGTAAATAAATGTCTCACACATTCAGGACAGATGATTCTCTATTTTCTTATCAGAGATGTCCCTTTATTTCCCAACCTACTGTTTTATTACCAAATTGGTTAATAAAAAAAGTTATTTTATGACCAGTTGAACTCTTTCCTACTTTAACTGAGCTCTTGTTTTTTACCAAGCATTTGGGGACTTAAAGAATGCCTAGTTAGTATACTCTTCATAAAAACTCATCATATGCTTGAAGAGAATCATTAGAATCTTCATGCCCTCCATATTCCCTTACCCGTTCACCCACCAATGCATCTCTACTTTGCAGGGTTAAAAACATGCCTGTAATATTTCCTTATAGTACACTGTAGAAGTCATATTCAAATTCCACATATTCCAGTTGATCTAACCCTCTTTTCTTAAGCTACTGATGTTTATAGGGCCAGAGGCATTTCATAGATTCTGGTATCTGTTGGTTCAGTCAGTAGACAGGATGACAGGTCATATGTATTCATGTTTATAATATGTCTGTATATATACTTATCCAGTGAGTAAGAAATTTGTTTTAAATGTAGTAAATATTATATAAATCCTTGTTTGGTGTCCCATCAAAAATTGGCGACAAATTTTAACATTTTGTTTTGTGGTTGGTAAGGGTATGTGGCATAAGGGTTTACAAGGTCTTTCTATTGGAAGTGTCCCTTTGACTAAGACAAGATTGAGAACCAGAGATTTAACTTTGGAATTTCTTCAGTATCTACTTACATGCTGCATACAAGGGGTAAATGGAACTATCAGGGGCAAAATCTTTCCATGAAATGTGCATTTTCTGGCAGGGGCTCAAGGGTCATAAAGATGGCAAGTACCCCTGAGTCTCTCCTAGGAGTGAAGGCAAATGTAAAGTGCCCACAGGGTAAAAATGTGGAGTGGGTACTTGCCCTTGTACACATTATTTTTCTCTGTAGCTTTATATTCAATTTCTACCACTGTGTTTTGTGTCGACATGGTTAGTATCCTTACCTCTCCATTTCAGGATCCTATCATTGACTGGCCTCAGTCTAATAGCTTTGGGGACTGGAGGTATCAAACCCTGTGTGGCAGCTTTTGGTGGAGACCAGTTTGAAGAAAAACATGTAAGATCCTGCTATTTCCATACTTTCAAGAATGTAGAGTAGGCATTAAAAGAGGTACCTGGCAGGTAGCCATTTGCCACGATTGAAGTAATCCACAGGTTAGATCACATCTGAGGAGTTGTGTTCAATGCTGGGTAAAAGTCATTAAGAGAGAGAAAAATCAAAACATGTTCACAGAAAGTAACCAGGGTGGACTAAGAGACACCTCTTATGAAGAAAGGTTAAAGGAATGCAGATATTCAACCTGGATAATATAAGAATTAAAGGGAGTATTATAGCTATCAAAGGATGTCAGTAATTAAACTGAAGATCAGTGAGTGAAAGCTATGGGGAGTTAGCTTTTTGCTTGATGGAAGAAAAATCTCCAGATAGAGGTTGAAGCACTAAGTTTACTCTCACTTGAGATATTTAAGAACAAACATGGTAAGCAGTTTGGGAATGGTAGGTGAGGGGTAGTAAGCATCTCTAGCTTTGAGATTCTATGAAAGGGGAAGATGACCATTCAGAATCATACAGAATGAGTTTGTATAGATGAACTGGTCTGGATGATCATTCCCTATTTTCCTAAGTACCTTCCCCTGTCAAAGGGGGTGGGAGAATATGAATAAGGTAAATATGGACCCATATGAGGAAGCTGTGCCAAATAGACAAGGAAAATATAGTTGACCCTTGAACAATGCTGATCTCCTGAAGTTGATGATTGCATGTGACTTTTTCTTGTTTCCCCAAAAACGTAACTACTAATAGCCTACTGTTGACTGGAAGCCTTACAGATAACATAAACAACCAATTAGTACATATTTTCTGTTATATGTGTTATGTACTGTTTTCTTACAATAAAGTAGGCTAGAGAAAATAAAATGGTTTTTCAAATTGTTGCAAATCTCCAAAAAAGTTTCCAATATATTTATTGAACTGTAGGACCCACACAGTTCAAACCCATGTTGTTCAAAGGTCAACTGTAGTCTTATTGTAGGTAGCCAACACTTTTGGCTTCCTCTCTTCTACTCTCAGTTTTCTTTCTGCTTGTCTTCATGTGTTATTCCATCTTGTATAACTATTTATTATGTTTCTATTTTTTCTCTTTCTGTTCTTTCTCCATGTCCTGTTTCCTGTGTTTCTCTTACACTTGAGACCATTTGAACTATCGTTTTATATTCTTTATCTGTCTGGGGGACCATAGAGCATAATTGCTAACATGGAAGGCAACCTTTGGGATTCTGTGCACAATGACCTCTACAAATAGATGAATGGAATGGATTTAAATGGGAACCAGAAGAGGAAGCAAACATACTGTAAATAGAAAGTTGGGAAGGACAGATTGTCCTGCTATGTCAGGAGAAGATCTGGAGTACCAGAATGAAGCACAGCAGTTTATAATGAGTAAAGCATCAGCAACTTTATTTGAAAGTTGCTTCATTCAGTAACTGCTCCATAAAAATATTTCAGTAATAGGACAAACTTATCTCCAAGTTTCCAGCAGCCACTTCTAAGCCCATGGACTTCCTTTTATGTTCTCTGGCAGATTTCCGGTAAGCATTAGGTGAACTACCCTGATTGATCAATAGTTTACTTCACCCACTATGTCCTAGTCCCATCCCTACCACACATCCCACAAAATTATTATTGAACTCAATCATTCAGTTAATTCAGTCAATAACATGTATTGAGTCTGTAACATATGTCAGGTGCTATGCTAGGTTGTGGGGATTACAGAAATGAATAAAATGTGATTTGTGCCCTAAAGGAACTCTCAACCTACTGAAAGAAACAGGCATTTAATGCAAAGAAATCAATACTAAAATAGATACATGTAGGACAAAGTAGTAGCATAGTGTACAGGATGGTCATTTTTGCCCAGGTAAAGGGGTAGAAGAGTGTTAAAGATGTTTGTACTGAAATTTGCAAGGTGGGTACATGTTTGGGGCCAGCTAGGTGTGTTTTGAATATCTAATGTGATATTTAGAAACCATGGAGGCAATATCTGAATCTGTCTCTGTGTATGTATCTCCAGCTTAGTCTGGTGGAGCAAGGAGGCATGTTGCATGGATAACTTGATCTGTTTGTTTCAGGCAGAGGAACGGACTAGATACTTCTCAATCTTCTACCTGTCCATCAATGCAGGGAGCTTGATTTCTACATTTGTTACACCCATGCTAAGAGGTTAGAACCTTTTCTGGGGGACCCTGTATAAGGTTTTACTCTGGCCAGCCAAAAATCTGTTCAAGGCCTCCTGCTGTCCATCCTTGCTTTTTATAAGGGCTTGAAAATCTGAGAGAATTTCTTTTAATCTGGATTTGTCTGTCCCACAAGGATTATGGATTAGGTAATGGGAAGAAAAAGGATGGCTATGTCTATGACCTCAAAAGCCTGAGCTTGTTGGATAGAACATCAAACATTCAAGATTCAGGATTACCTTTCTTCTGCCCTTTAGGAGATGTGCAATGTTTTGGGGAAGACTGCTATGCATTGGCTTTTGGAGTTCCAGGACTGCTTATGGTCATAGCTCTTGGTAAGTGTTTTGGGGGCAGAGGACCCTATAACCACTGATGCCTGCCACATGTAAAGCATCATGTAAGCACTTTATACAAGCTATTTTACTTAATCCTCATGCTAACCCTATTAGGAAAGTGCTATTGTAGGGGTTTTTCCCTAGACATTGGAGATAAGTAAACCTAAGGAAGTTACAAACCTTAAAAAAATGTGCCCAAAGTTGGGCAGTTAATAAGTTTCCTGGAGAGCATTAGAAAATATTGATCCCTAGGCCCCACATAGGATTAATTAAATCGGTATCTCTTTTGGATAGGGTCTGGGCATCTATAATTTTTAAATATCTAGGTGATTCAAATGTGTAGTCAACGTTGAGATCCACTGCTCTACATTACAAAATGTGAGGAAGCAAGGAAGATGTTTAATCCTTCTTCTCAAACTAGTTTATTTCATCTGATAGTTATATATCTGGTAATTGGAGGATGTTTTTAATTCTTTGGGCCTTTTCAAGTAGCTTCTCAGTTTAGCTGTCTCTGTCATGCTCTACGATGCTTGCAAGAAATTTGCTCCTGGGCAAACAGCATAAGAAAGAATAAGTAGGTGGAAACTGATGCAGCTTAATTCAAGTGACATTGCATTCTCCTTACCACTGAGGCCCCGGTAATGGAAGAGTAAAGGAGATGTGTGTGTTGCCTAGTTTACGCAGTCCGAGGGAAAACTTGGACATGATTGTTCCTAATCATTGACCTGGAAACCTGTTCTTAGTCTAAGCCTTTGGGTGACGCCCCCCTGGAAGATATCCAGTCCAAACACATAAAGAGCTCAGTAGAGGACAAAGAGCCCAGAAACTCGATGTTCAGTCTGATTTTCTACCAGGGGTAGCTAATAGTAATACTCAGATTTCATTTCCAAGGGAATTTGTGTATTATTCCAGGAGAGCTGTAATAATAGATTCCTTGCTTCCTTCTCCCTTTGAAGCCAAACATTTTCCCAAATATCATCCACTGGTTTTCCACTGATTAGTACTATGTGCCTTCCTCTGGATCACTGCATATTACATATGCTTTGTAATATGTAAAAGTACATATGCTGTAAGTGAACTGTTTTATAAGTGTAATGTTAAACAAGGGTTAGCTGTCATTATTAGTCAGCTACTTATTTTCTGGATACTAAGAAATAACTCAACCGTCTGGTCTTTCTCTATAATTTAACTTATTCATTAATTTTTTTCCTTCTTTCATTAAACAAACATTTATTTAATGAACGATTATGTGTCAAATTCTATGCTACGTATTATGTTTATATTGGTGAATAGATAGCTACAGAATTTATGCTTTCAAAAACTTATATAATCTGGCAGGAAGACAGAGACAGACAAGGAAGCAGGATTTCAAAATAGTGTGATCAGTGTCACAACTGGGGAAGTACAGAGAAAGCTACGGGAACACATTGGAGGAATGTCTAAGACTGACGGTTAGAAAAGGTTTGCATAAAGAAATGATATCTAAGGTGAGATGTGAAGAGCATTAACAGCAATTAATCAAGAAAGCCATTGGAAGTGAAACAGAAATAGGACACGGGAAATGTAATACAAGGAAGCCAAAGATAGTATAACATATTTGAAGGCCTTAAAGGAATTCAGATGGCCTAAAGCATGAGTTAGATAATGAAGGGCCATTTAACTCATTAAGGAATTAGAAGTTTATCAGGACAGTAGCTAGCTACAAATAGGATTTTAAACACAAGGCATGATGTTAGATTTTTTTTTTCAGTGCTATTTCTAACTGTAGTGTGGAAAGAATGGGTTAAGGGTGATCACTGGATTTTTGGTACTCCCTTACATTTTTGTCTTAAGGTGAATGCCTCACTTATCTTATCCTAGTCCTGGGCCTGGTAGAATTGACGAAACTTGGTATCATTAGAACTGTGAAGTGAGGAAGAAGTTAAGTCAAGGTAGAATGTTGGGTTCTGACTTGAGCAGCTGGATAGATAGTGGGATCATTCACTGAGATAATGAGGAAGGGACAACAGGTTTGGGGTAATACTAATAGATTTGGTTTTGGACATGTTACATTGTAGATGATTGTGGAACATCTAATTGGAGTTTCCAACAGTTATTTGGAAATACAGGTTTAGAGCTCAAAAGAAATGTTTGTGCTATAGATAAAAATCTGGTGCTTTTGAAATACAGATAGCAATTAAGCAATGAAAATAGATGAAATAACTAAGAGATGATAAGAGTAAGAGAAAGAGAGGGCCAGGATAGAACCCTAAGGATTATCAGTACTAAAATATAGGCTGAGGAAAAGGCCTCAAGTGAGACTGAGAAAGAATGGCCAACGTGATAGCCATGCTATCTTGACACCAGGAGGATTTCAAGAAGGGAGTCCTTCAGAGTAACAAAAGTTACTGAGTGGGAAATTGAGGTAAGAGTGAAAACTGTCCATTGAATACAGCAACAAGAAGGTCATTGATTTGGTTATATATCAGTTCTGTTAGATTGGTGGAGATTGAGGACAGATTAGAGTAGATTGGCAAGAGAATAAGAGTAAGAAAGGAAAATGGTATTGTCAAGAGCATGTATCAGGCATGCTTGAATATTTTTATGAAGACTCCCATAGAGATAGAGGTTGAAGATGCAAAGTAAAGACAGTGTAACCAGAATAAAAGCTCACATGGAAGAATTACCTTGGTGTAGGAAAAGGAACGTCACGTTCAACTAACTGGAAGGAGGAGAGGATGGGTGTGGATACAGGAATCAATAGATTTGGAAGCAGGAAGCTAACAGAGTTTGCATTTGAAGGTTTCTATTTTCTTTGTTAAGGAGGCAACATCAACTACTACAAGGAGGAGATAGTAGAGAATCTCAAGGTCCCTACTCATCTTTAGTTAGGTGGTCTTCAAATTTAAGTGCGACCTTATCCAAGTTGATTACATGGTCTTCCTTTTATCACTCCACTGTCACTATTGAGACCAGAATGTCTGAGATTTCCAGCCTCTTTCTAGGATCATTCTTAGTTTCAGGAGCAGTTTTTTCCCATCCAAAATCCTCCTCTTGTCTAGATACTTTTTTATCTGCCCACTTGTCAACTAAGGATTAGCCTTCTTTCTCTGAACTGTTTTTTCTGTCAACAATAAGAAAGCTGGGTAGGTAAAGCATGCTATTTGGAGAAGCTTTGGGGAAACTGAGAGGATGAATAAAGAAAAAGTGGTAGAGTGAATCTGACCTAGAGGAATAGAGAATTTACAAAGTTAAGGCAGAGAAAAGTAAGGTGATTGGGTTTTCAGGAGTGTGAAGAAAGTGCTACTCACTGAGGAAGGCATCTTTGGTAGACTGTCTACTAGAGGAGCATCTTGCGGGAGTTGGGAAGTCCATTAAAGAACACCCATAGCTGGGAGGACACCAAGGTGGAGTCTTCCCACTGATTTTAGTTAAAGTTAATAAACTTGAAAGAAAATAACACTCACTATTTTATAACTATAAAAGTAATACCATTTCATTGTTAGTAATTTGGAAAACAAAAGGAAAATAAATCAAAATTCAACTATAACTAGCTGTGGAGATGTAGTTAAAGAATAAAGATGTAGCTTAAAGGAAAGAATGAGCTCAAGAACAGAAATAGTACAGAAGAGAATGTTTGGTAGGCAAGATGAATAGTGGTTAGAGTATATAGACAATAGAATATAATAATATATAATATGATATAATATATATAATATAATAGTAGTTAGAGCATATATATATAATGAAATATAAAGTAGGAAATACAGGTGGAGGTGAGCTACACTGCAGACAGGGACCAAGTCTTTTTTATCTTTAGTCCCAACAGCGTCTAGCATAGTGTGTAATGCAAGACTGAGTGAATGAGATGATTTCTGGTGGTTAAGAGAATAGATTTCTGAGTCAGGCCTCAGGTCAAAAATGCAGTTTTTGGCACTTTCTAGCATGTAATCTTGTACAACCATCAGGGTAATAATGAATTTGGGAAGGCCTTTCCTGCAGGAATTTGGACTTATAAGGTAGGTCCTGGAAGGAAGGTTTTAATTTGGCATCATGTAAGACCAGGAAGAGACCAGGGATTGAGAAACTAGGTGGTGGCCATTTTAATAATCCAGGGTAAAAATTGTGAGGTCCTAAAGAAAAGTCATAGCAGTGGCAATAAAAAAGAAGGGCAGATGTGAAATACACCGAAGAAAGAGGATCAATGAAGTTGTCAATATTATCAGACATAGTAGTGGAGAAAGAAGAGTGAGTTCAGAGATGACTTCCATTTCTCTGATTACACGAACATTTCAAAGATCTCTCTTAACAGTTGGCCAGGTTATTCTCTTAGCTCTCATAATCTTTATAACTGCAAAGTTGGAAAGTGTAAGTCAATTTCCTGGCTGTAGAATGTTTGCCAGCCACTGCTAACCTCAGCAGTCTGTCCTTAGCAATGAGAAGCTAAGAGCCTTGTTTGTGTGTCCACTGCAGTTGTGTTTGCAATGGGAAGCAAAATATACAAAAAATCACCTCCTGAAGGAAACATAGTGGCTCAAGTTGTCAAGTGTATCTGGGTAAGTCCATGAATTATTTACCTGCCTCAATCTAAGGGAAAGAGATGCTATACTGAACATATAGGCCTTCACACATGGGTATACATTTTTCTCAGTGACTTCTGTTCTACTTCTGTGCCATTTGGCAAACAGATTAATTGGTTTCCCTCTGTGCCTCTACTAAACCATTAAGAAAAAAAAATGTAACCATTGTTTAAGATTGGCAAAAATCTTCTGAAATGTAGTTTTACATGTCACCAACAGAATATAAGGATAGATAAGAAAATATCTGAAATATTCTGAAATTCAATGTCTGATGAAATCACAGGATTGGAGAAAGTCACTTTAAAAATGTGTGTTTGGGGGAAAGGATAATGAGCTGGAAAAAGCAGGGGGTGGTTTCTTTATGCCTCTCCTCTGCTATCTGTGCTCTGCCCTAGTTTGCTCTTTCCAACCGTTTCAAGAACCGTTCCGAGGACATTCCAAAGCGACAGCACTGGCTGGACTGGGCAGCTGAAAAATACCCAGTAAGTTGGAACTGCAGAAACATCTCATGCCTCCATGGAGTCTTTCCTAATGTCCAAACTGATTCCCTCCTGCTGCATTTGAACTCTTCTCTTACTGTTCTGGGCACTTCTACTCTAAGCAGGAAAACCATGTCTGGCAATTCAGCCTATTCCTTCTGACCCCTTCTTGCAGAAGCAGCTCATTATGGATGTGAAGGCACTGACCAGGATACTGTTCCTTTATATCCCATTGCCCATGTTCTGGGCTCTTTTGGATCAGCAGGTAGGAATAGTTCTTTTGAAACTTCCCCTTCTTCCAGCCGGAAGGGGATTTCTCAAAATAGCATCTGTCTGTCCTAGGGCTCACGGTGGACTTTGCAAGCCATCAGGATGAATGGGAATTTGGTGAGTAGAAGAAATTGTTCCGAGAAGTCTGTTATTTTCTTTCTAATCAACCTGAAGGAAAAATTAATTTTCTGTGTGTTTTTGCCTGAAAACTGACCTAAGATCACAAAGGAAGGTGAAGGTCTTTTGCATGAAAAGTACTGAGTAGGCAAAGTAAAGAAAGCTAGTCTGGAAATAAAAACCAGAATCTTATCTTTAGAAATTAGGAACATAAGGATGGGAAAGGTTTAAATATATACAAGGAAGTATTGAGAGGGTGGCAAACAGAAGTGACACAGACCTGGGAGAGTGACTGGTCTCTTCGATCTAAGTCTGTCCAGGGCACAGCAGCAACAGGTTTTATTGGTACTAACAACTGGCCCCATCTCTCAGGCAGGGATCACAGCAGAGGACCTGCAAGCAGAATATTTTATATATGGATATGGGAAGAATGGGAAAGTCGTAAACATTATTTTCTCTTTGTCTAATCTCCATTCTTTGGCAAACTCAAAGTTCCACCTGCTCTCAAATGTTCTACCTCCTAGATCACCGTACTGTTCTTCTACCGTCTCATTCGTGAAGAGGGCAGGGTGGATGATGCTGCTGAGGTCTTACTAGCCAGTCTAGTTGGGGCCTGCCAAATATAATTTTACCTTTCCCCTTCCCCTGGTTGTTCAGGAGTCACCAGGGCTGTCCTCTTGTTGACCCCCTAGAGAACAACTTTGGAAACATTGTGTGTCAGTGGGAGGCTTCACCCTGCCATGATGACTTTCCTTCATATTATTACAACCTACAGGTGCAGTTCCTGAGATCAATGAAACATGCTGACTCTAATCTCTCTCAAATGAAGGAATACACAGTACCAGAAAAGAATGTGCTCCTTTAGGCCAACCTGCCTTCAGCAAACACAGCCTGAAGCCATTTCCATTCTGTGTTCCACATACCCTTACAAGCATGGTAGTGACCTTGAACCAAACACCTGATGAATTTTATCTCATGCTTCTCACCTGCTTAGTAGCAACTTTGTTGATCTAGGTTTTTCTTGTCCTTAGCCACCATCTAAATGTAATTCATTATATTTCAGGGTTTCTTTGTGCTTCAGCCGGACCAGATACAGGTAGGAGAGTTCTCTCTAGTCACGGGGACTTATCTTTCCTCATCTATATCTCTATTTGTGGTAGTAGGATCACCAATCATAATTTGATGTTTTTTCCCTTTTTCCTGAGAAGGGTTAAGTACAGGGATGAAAATATTCTCCTTAAGTTCCACACTTCTCTTTCACATCCTCTGTTAAGTCAGTAGCTCCTGCCCAACTCCAGGAAGAGTGAGGTTTGAGCTCACAGGAAAAATATAAGCACTGGATTTTTTCCCCATGTCAAGGTAGCATCTTGGAAATATTGTCATGTGTGTGAATAACAAGGGCAGAATCTCTGTTTGCAGATGACTCCCAGTTTCTTTTTTGACCTTCTGTTCAACAACCCCTAATTTTTCCTTTTCTCCTTCCTTTCTCCTGGCTATGACATTTTCCTTGAGCTGTGAAACTGGAGAAGAAAAGTGAAAATGGGAGGGAAGAGCTCCTAAATGACTGACAGAAAAACAGGGTCAGACTGAAACTGGTTCCTTGAAATGTTTGGAAGCTAAGGTGCTATGCAAGGCAAATAGAGTGTTGAGTGTACAGGGACTGAGAGATGTAGAATCATTCTGCACTTCGTATGATGAAAGTATGTTTGGACGAGAGAGAGTGCACACAAGCAAGCGAGGCACACACTCACCCTAATGAAAGAAGAACACTTGTCACTAATCCTTTTTACTGTGGTGTTACAGGTTCTAAATCCCTTTCTGGTTCTTATCTTCATCCCATTGTTTGACCTCGTCATTTATCCTCTCATCTCCAAATGTGGAATTAACTTCTCGTAAGTGCTCACTATTCCTTTGTTGCTCCAAACCGACTCTTTCTTTCCACCGCTTGATAAACCTTTAATGTCAGTACTTTTCTACTTAATAATGATTTGTTTGGTTTATAATTTTTCTGCTTCTGTTTACCCCAGTTAGACTAAATTCCTATTAATACTGGAGGATGGGAGCGAGATCTAATTAATTCTTATTATAGAGAGAATATATAGCCATTACCACAGGCTTAAATGTGCAATGTTGAAGAGGTAGGTCTGAAGTTCATGGAAAGTCAAAAGTATGTCACAATAGGCTCTTAAGTCCAAAGCCTCTGATGACAGCTAACTCATTTAAATACCCTATTGCCCATATGAAACAAATGGGGACCTGGTGAAAGTGGAGACAGAATTGTCCCTAATTACTGCTTTTCTTCCATTCTACACGGAAGTGTTATTGTTTATAAAGTTGGACAAAAGAGGGCTTCGAGTCTCCTCTAATTCCTGATTTAACAGCAATTCCTTTTGATGACCACTTTACTATATTCAAATGGCTTTGTGTCATTTACTCATTCATTGAGCAGATATTATTGAGTTCAGCACTAAGTGCCATGCATATGTAAAAGCACAAACCTTGCTCTGAAGTTTACTGTTCAGTAAGGGAGCTAGAACACATTACACAAGGTGAAATATATTAAGTGCAGTAAGAAGAGAAGCAAAGTGCCAAGGAGGTGTAGAGAAGAAAGAGAGGCATTCCTGCTGCCAGGGACAAGAAAGACTTCCGAGCAAGAGGAAAATGAGGTAATAGTGCGGAGTGCCTGGTATATGTAAGTGCTCAATACGTCTGGCTGTATTACTGTTATTTTTGTTATTATGACATAGTGGATAGAAAAACCATCATAAACAAAGGCAGAGGTGGGAAGATGAGGTGCATTACAGAGAACAGTTCCATGCGACTTCATAAAGGGAGAAAGATATGTGAAGGGGAGTTCTGGGAAATACTTTGAGAAGTAATTGGGACAAAATCAGGAAAAGTCTTTAGTAGTAGGCTTAGAGGGTTTATATTTTATCCCCTAACCTTTAGAGTCTAAAGGTTAGATATAATTTTCTCTCCCTTTCCTCTGCAGATCTCTGAGGAAAATGGCTGTCGGTATGATCTTAGCATGCCTGGCATTTGCTGTTGCCGCAGCTGTAGAGATAAAAATTGATGTGAGTTCAATAAATCGTCATCTCCGGGAAGGGATGACCATACCCATCCTGTTACTCATCTGACTTGTTCAATCTTGAGCCCCTGGGACCTAGCACAGTATCTGTTTTAAAGAAAGAACGTAAGTGTTTGTGATAAATGAGTAGATACAGTGGTAGAGTAGCAATGCAAAATGACGTGTCTCCTGTCTAGATGGACTAGGCGATCAGAGGTAGGACTGAGATATGTGTTCCCATTGTACCTGAAGGGTTAATTTTTTGGTAATTCTGACATGTGTTCTGTGTCCTAAGGAAATGACCCCACCCCGGCCAGGTCCCCAAGAAAGTTTACTCCAAGTCTTGAATCTGGCAGATGATGAGGTGAAGTTAATGGTGCTGGGAGATGAAAATAATCCTCTGTTGGAAGAGTCCATCAAATCCTTTCAGGTGAGGTACGGACTTGAATGAATTAGAAACACATTCAGATAACGCACCAAGGCAACAGCATAATTCAACGATTAGAAGCATGTACTTGTGGATTCAAACTGCCCCCATCTAATTCCTGGTTCTGCCACTCCCTGGCTATATGATTCTGAACATGTTATTTTATCTCTAAATATAAGTTTCGACATCTATAAAATGTCAATAATTTTTATGTGATAAGCTGTTGTAAGTATAAGTGTTAAATGAAAAGTGTTTAGCAATCTGGTTCTAATTTTTATTATTATTTCAATAATAATCACACATCCTCTGGAAGAGTTTGGCTTGCATATTTTCATGACTATCACTGTACACATTCTGAAATGTTGATTTTAAAATACTGTTTTTAACATGAATAATATACGTTTATTGTTGAAAATTGGAGAGTATGTAGAAAGGCATAAAAACTGCCTATAATTCTATCACCCAGAGGCAATCACAGTTATCATTTTTGTATACATGATTAAACAAGCTAATTTTCTAAAAGTGCTTAAACAATATATATGCTGTATTGACCTTGATTTTTTTCTTAACATTAATTGCATCGTAAGCATTTTCCCATGTCCTTAGATAATCTCTGAGAACATGACTTTAATGGACACACAATATTCCATTCTATGGCTATGTCATAGTTTAGATAGATATTTTTTATTATAATCATATAATGAACATCTTTATTCATAAATCTTTATGTATGCCTCCATTACTTCTATATGGTATATTACTAGAAATGGAATGACTAGGTTAAAGGGTAATGCTGAAAGTATCTGATGAGCCTACCCTCCTTGGGATGCTATGAGATTGTGATAGCCAAGATGGGGTAGAAGGTGAATGTGACAGTTCTTCATTCTGCAGAAAATGCCACACTATTCCAAACTCCATCTGAAGGCAGAAAGCCAGGATTTCCACTTCCACCTAAAATATCACAATTTGTCTGTCTACACTGAGCATTCTGTGGAGGAGGAGAATTGGTACACTCTGATCATTGGAAAAGATGAGAAAAGTATTTTCAGCATGATGGTAAGTTGAAGAATGGCCTTGGTTTCAAACTGTTATCTTAGAGTATGATGACGGCTCATCAGTAACTTACCAAGACATGCCCAATGGTCAAATAATCTTATTATTTGTCAGCTGGAAGTGTTTTTTATTTTCCTCTATTTGTAGGTGAAGGATACAGAACACAAAGCAAGCAATGGGATGACATTTGTGAGGTTTGTATGTCAAGGACACCCCAGGCCACCTTGCTCCCCTGAATTTTGAGTCTCATATGATCTGCGGGGGGCTTCAGATGAAAAGGCCTCACATCCTACTTGTCTTGTACAGGACTTCTCTCTCCTATAATGTCAAGGACATGCATGTCAGAAAGCATCTTCCAGGACAGGGAGGCAGAGAGGCTTGCTTTCCCATGTGGTATAAATACAATACAATATTTGTATATGCCTCCTATGTTCTGATGCATACATTCCTTCTAATGAATTTTATCTACTTATCTTGCTCTCTGGAAAATAACTGAGTACTTTCCTCTTTGAGATCACCAGAGAGAAATGTAGAAGTGAGCAATAATCTTCCCTTCATTACTGGTCGTTGAATATCTCTTATTGTTACTTTGTTTTTAAAGTATAGTTTTTATTATAATCCTATAGAGGCATCATGATGGAGTAAAAGTAACACATTTGGAGTTATAAGCCTTGGTTTTAAATCCAGATAAGACTGGAAATCTTGTCAGACAGCTTGAGGCACTTACAGAGATGGAACACTGAAGAGGTCACCTGCTGTCTCTGGCAGAAATGGGACAGGAAATAGATGCACATGCCAGGCCTTCAGGAAAAGGTGGTTGAGAATAGCACTTTAGAGGAGAACTTCTAATGAAAAGTCTGAATTTTGCTGAAGGGTGTAACATTCTAAATAATTTGTTTTTGCATATGCTTCAGAAAAAGTTAACAGGTTAAAATAAGTAAGACAACAATGAGGATAGGACTGCCCTGGGCCAGAGAGCCATAAGAACATCCAGAAGGGGTGAAAGGGCAAGTTTCTTGGTCAGTGCAGGATTATCTGAAGTCCAGGAATCAAGGAATTAAGGATTTCAGAGGGAACTGCCCTTCTTATCTGATGGGCAGAGGCTAGAGAAAAAACTATCAAAATAGAAATGTACCAAAAACCCATACTGAGAGGATAATTGAGGGGTCCAGGTTCAGAAGGTTGGAAAGATCATTTTGAAAGGGCCCAGGATGTCTGCAGACGTCAAAACAAAGTAACTTAACCTACTATGAGCTGGGAGTCTGAGTTTTGAAGAAGTCAAATCAGATTTCATTTATATGAGCATAAAGTATCAGTTTTATGTAAATACTAGTGTATGTGTGTGTATAAATATATATACATATATGTTTATGTATATAATTATTTTTCTTAGTGGAATCTCAATTGATGAGTACCACTATTCTAAGAGGGAAAGATATTGGTGCATCTAACCTGGATTAGTTAGGAAACTCAGACTGCCAGGGGTGATCTCCCAGCTGGAGATCAGGTGAGAGTATGGCAGATAGAAAATAAGGCCTCAAGAAGGAGAAAGTTAGGGACATCTAAGACCACTGATTATTTCTTACAGGTAGGTTCATTTGTTCATCCAGGTAACAATATACATTACAGACCTTTCATTTCCAGCCACTGTTCTAGGCAATGGGGATACACTGGAAACAAAACAGAAAAGGCCCCTACACTTTTCACAGGTGCCCCTATTTGAGACGGTTTGCCTAATCTGTAACAATTTGTCTCCCCTTAGGTTTGTTAACACTTTACATAAAGAGGTCAATATCTCCCTGGATACAGATATCTCCCTCAATGTTGGTGAAGACTATGGTGTGTCTGCCTACACAAGTGTACGAAGAGGAGAGTAAGAGCATTACCTTTGTGGACGTGTTGCTTTTATGAACAATTGTTTTTTAAATGCTTTCTTTGCTTATAGGTTAGGGGGATTAGGTATATCTAGGCTAATTTTGAGTGTACAGACATCTGTTCTTTTTGGGTCTTCCTTTCTTCCTTTTCTCAGGCTCACTTTTTTCTGCACAGATATTGAGATCATAATTGCTGTGAAGGCCATGCTGTGTAGTTAACTAGGTCAGTCTCCGGGAGTTTTGCAAAGGTTGTTATTGACTCCCATTCCTACCCTTTAGTACCTCCTATTGGCACCTCATTGCTTCAAGTATGTCCTTTCAGGCTCCCTGTTTTATGCTGTTCCAGTAATTCATAAGACTTAGATGAGAAGAATTCACAAGACTTTGAGGAGAAGACTTAAGGCCTGAAGTCAATAATAGAAGATTTGTGCCTTCTTTGTTCACTTTTAAGGCTAAAAAAAACCTGATAGGCAATGAAGAGTGCAGATGAGGGTCAGAAAAGCTAGATTGAAAAAAAATTAATTCTCAAGATTTCTTTCTTCAAAAAAAAGGTGGTGGCTTCGCTACCAACTCACCATGAGCCTGGAGATATCACTCTTTCCCCTGGAGGTGGGAGCACTTTTCTAAGCTCTGATGTTTATTCTAACTTAAACTCATTCTGCTCCAGATACCCTGCAGTGCCTTGTAGAACAAAAGATAAAGACTTTTCGTTGAATTTGGGCTTACTCGAGTTTGGTGCAGCTTATCTGTTTATTATTACTGATGTAAGTAGCTCATGGCCACCCCCACCCTCTCTTTCATATGTCCAAATCTATATCTGTATACGTATCTGTGCCTGTGTCTGTATGTATCCTGGGGTCCAAAGAATCTGTGGCAAGGCAAGATCGCATACTTATTTCCAGCGTTAAGACAGTAGATTCTATAGTGACTTTAGAAAGCCTGCTAAGGTGTCCATAGGGGACATTAAAAAGATAACATTGGCAGCAGACACAGAGTCTTGGGGAATGGGAGACAGAATTATCTTGAGCCATTGTTATGAGGTGACATGGTCTGCTCCAGTCTCATTATGGCCTCAAGAAAACAAAGATTATTTACGTCTTCCTGACTGATTACACATGCAGGTCTCTGGCTTCCTAGAAATTGATCCACTAGCATATCACAGTCTGAAGTATAAACATTGGTAGCAAATGTCAATCTCTTTGTAAAGGTTGGGGGCATTAGTTAACTGTGATCCATCGAAAGCAACTGCCTCAGCAATCAGCGCAGGGTACCTCTTAATTTTAATTTTGATGTCAATTCTGATTCTAATTTTATTTCATTACTCTTTTTTTTTAATATAATTTATTTTATTATCATTAATTTCAATTACATGTGCAATATTACGACTATTAAACTACCCCTTCATCAGGTCCCCCCCACCAACCCCATTACAGTCACTGTCCATCAGCGTAGTGAGATGCTATAGAATCACTACTTGTCTTCTCTGAGCTGTACTGCCCTCCCCGTGCCCCCCCAACATTACATTTGCTAATCGTAGTGCCCCTTTTTCCCTCTTATCCCTCCCTTCCCGCCCATTTTCCCCAGTCCCTTTCCCTTTGGTAACTATTAGTCCGTTCTTGGGTTCTGTGAGTCTGCTGCTGTTTTGTTCCTTCAGTTTTTTTCTTTGTTCTTATACTCCACATATGAGTGAAATCATTTGATACTTGTCTTTTTCGGCTTGGCTTATTTCACTGAGCATAATACCCTCTAGCTCCATCCATGTTGTTGCAAATGGTAGGATTTGTTTTCTTCTTATGGCTGAATAATATTCCATTGTGTATATGTACCACATCTTCTTTATCCATTCATCTACTGATGGACACTTAGGTTGCTTCCATTTCTTGGCTATTGTAAATAGTGCTGCAATAAACATAGGGGTGCATCTGTCCTTTTCAAATTGGGCTGCTGCATTCTTAGGGTAAATTCCTAGGAGTGGAATTCCTGGGTCAAATGGTATTTCTATTTTGAGTTTTTTGAGGAACCTCCATACTGCTTTCCACAATGGTTGAACTAATTTGCAGTCCCACCAGCAGTGTAGGAGGGTTCCCTTTTCTCCACATCCTCGCCAACATTTGTTGTTGTTTGTGTTTTGGATGTTGGCCATCCTCACTGGTGTGAGGTGATATCTCATTGTGGTTTTAATCTGCATTTCTCTGATGATTAGCGATGTGGAGCATCTTTTCATGTGCCTGTTGGCCATCTGAATTTCTTCTTTGGAGAAGTGTCTATTCATGTCCTCTGCCCATTTCTTAATTGGATTATTTGCTTTCTGTTTGTTAAGGTGCATGAGTTCTTTATATATTTTGGATGTCAACCCTTTATCAGATACGTTTTTTATGAATATATTCTCCCATACTGTAGGATGTCTTTTTGTTCTACTGATGGTGTCCTTTGCTGTACAGAAGCTTTTCAGCTTGATATAGTCCCACTTGTTCATTTTTGCTTTTGTTTCCCTTGCCCGGGGAGATATGTTCATGAAGAAGTTGCTCATGTTTATGTCCAGGAGATTTTTGCCTATGTTTTTTTCTAAGAGTTTTATGGTTTCATGACTTACATTCAAGTCTTTGATCCACCTTGAGTTTACCTTTGTGTATGGGGCTAGACAGTAGTCCAGTTTCATTCTCTTACATGTAGCTGTCCAGTTTTTCCAACACCAGCTGCTGAAGAGGCTGTCATCTCCCCATTGTATATCCAAGGCACTTTTATCAAATATTAATTGACTGTATATGTTTGGGTTAATGTTTGGATTTTCTATTCTGTTCCACTGGTCTGTGGGTCTGTTTTTGTGCCAATACCAAATTGTCTTGATTACTGTGGCTTTGTAGTAGAGCTTGAAGTCAGGGAGTGTAATTCCCCCTGTTTTATTCCTCCTTCTCAGGATTGCTTTGGCTATTCGGGGTCTTTTGTGGTTCCATATGAATTTTAGAATTATTTGTTCCAGTTCATTGAAGAAAGCTGTTGGTAGTTTGATAGGGATTGCATTGAATCTGTAGATTGCTTTAGGTAGTATAGCCATTTTGACAATATTGATTCTTCCTAGCCAAGAGCATGGGATGCATTTCCATTTGTTAGTGTCCTCTTTAATTTCTCTTAGGAGTGTCTTGTAGTTTTCAGAGTACAGGTCTTTCACTTCCTTCGTTAGGTTTATTCCTAGGTATTTTATTCTTTTTGATGCAATTGTGAATGGAATTGTGTTTCTGATTTCTCTTTCTGTTAGTTCATCATTAGTGTATAGGAAAGCAACAGATTTCTGTGTGTTAATTTTGTATCCTGCAACTTTGCTGAATTCAGATATTAGTTCTAGTAGTTTTGGAATGGAATCTTTAGGGTTTTTTATGTACAGTATCATGTCATCTGCAAATAGTGATAATTTGACTTCTTCTTTACCAATCTGGATGCCTTGTATGTCTTTGTTTTGTCTGATTGCTGTGGCTAGGACCTCCAGTACTATGTTGAATAACAGTGGAGAGAGTGGGCATCCTTGTCTTGTTCCCGATCTTAGATGAAAAGCTTTCAGCGTCTCGCCGTTAAGTATGATGTTAGCTGTGGGTTTGTCATATATAGCCTTTATGATGTTGAGGTACTTGCCCTCTATACCCATTTTGTTGAGAGTTTTAATCAGGAATGGATGCTGAATTTTGTCAAATGCTTTTTCAGCATCTATGGAGATGATCATGTGGTTTTTGTTCTTCTTTTTGTTGATGTGGTGGATGATGTTGATGTATTTTCGAATGTTGTACCATCCTTGCATCCCTGGGATGAATCCCACTTGATCATGGTGTATGATCCTCTTGATGTATTTTTGAATTCGGTTTGCTAATATTTTGTTGAGTATTTTTGCATCTACGTTCATCAGGGATATTGGTCTGTAATTTTCTTTTTTGGTGAGGTCTTTGCCCGGTTTTGGTATTAGAGTGATGCTGGCTTCATAGAATGAGTTTGGAAGTATTCCCTCCTCTTCTATTTTTTGGAAAACTTTAAGGAGAATCGGTGTTATTTCTTCTCTATATGTCTGGTAGAATTCAGAGGTGAATCCATCAGGCCCAGGGGTTTTGTTCTTGGGTAGTTTTTTGAATACCAATTCGATTTCGTCACTGGTGATTGGTCTTTTTAGTTTTTCTGTTTCTTGCTTGGTCAGTCCTGGAAGGTTGTATTTTTCTAAGAAGTTGTCCATTTCTTCTATGTTTTCCAGCTTGTTAGCATATAGATTCTCATAATATTCTCTTATGATTCTTTGTATTTCTGTGGGGTCTGTCGTGATTTTTCCTTTCTCATTTCTGATTGTGTTTATGTGTGTAGATTCTCTTTTTCTCTTAATGAGTCTGGCTAGGGGTTTATCTATTTTGTTTATTTTTTCAAAGAACCAGCTCTTGGTTTTATTGATTTTTTCTATTGTTTTATTCTTCTCAATTTTATTTATTTCTTCTCTAATCTTTATTATGTCCCTCCTTCTGGTGACTTTGGGCCTCATTTGTTCTTCTTTTTCCAATTTCAGTAATTGTGTCTTTAGACTATTCATTTGGGAATGTTCTTCCTTCTTTAAATAGGCCTGGATTGCAATATACTTTCCTCTTAGAACTGCCTTTGCTGCATCCCACAGAAGTTGTGGCTTTGTGTTGTTGTTGTCATTAGTCTCCATATATTCTTTGATTTCTGTTTTGATTTGGTCGTTAACCCATTGATTAATTAGGAGAGTGTTGTTAAGTCTCCATGTATTTGTGAGCCTTTTTGATTTCTTTCTAAAATTTATTTCTAGTTTTATACCTTGGTGATCTGAGAAGTTGGTTGGTAGGATTTCAATATTTTTGAAATTACTGAGGTTCTTTTTGTGGCCTAGTATGTGGTCTATTCTGGAAAATGTTCATGTGCACTTGAGAAGAATGTGTATCCTGTTGCTTTTGGGTGTAGAGTTCTGTAGATGTCTGTTAGGTCCATCTGTTCTAGTGTGTTGTTCAGTGCCTCTGTGTCTTTACTTATTTTCTGTCTGGTTGATCTGTCCTCTGGAGTGAGTGGTGTGTTGAAGTCTCCTAAGATGAATGCATTGCTGTCTATTTCCTCCTTTAATTCTGTTAGTATTTGTCTCACATATGCTGGCGCTCCTGTGTTGGGTGCATATATATTTATAATGGTTATATCTTCTTGTTGGACTGACCCCTTTATCATTATGTAATGTCCTTCTTTATCTTTTGCTACTTTCTTCGTTTTGAAGTCTATTTTGTCTGATACAAGTACTGCAACACCTGCTTTTTCTCTTTGTTGTTTGCATGAAATATCTTTTTCCATCCCTTCACTTTTAGTCTGTGTATATCTTTGGATTTGAGGTGAGTTTCTTGTAGGCAGCATATAGATGGGTCTTGCTTTTTTATCCATTCTGTTACTCTGTGTCTTTTGATTGGTGCATTCAGTCCATTTACATTTAGGGTGATTATTGATAGGTATGTACTTATTGCCATTGCTGGCTTTAGATTCGTGGTTACCAAGGGTTCAAGGGTTGCTTCTTTACTATCTAACAATCTAACTTAACTTTCTTGTTAAGTTATTGTAAACACAGTCTGATGTTTCTTTCTTTCTCTCCCTTCTTATTCCTCCTCCTCCATTCTTTCTATAATAGGTGTTTTATTCTTTGCCTTTAGTTGGTATTTGGATGGTCTGCTTTCTTTGCTATGATTTTTTTTCCCTCTGGTGACATCTTTTTAGCCTTAGGTGTGCTTCCATCTAGAGCAGTCCATTTAAGATATCCTGTAGTGGTGGTTTATGAGACGCAAATTCTCTTAACTTTCGTTTATCTGGAAATTGTTTAATCCCTCCATCATATTTAAATGATAATCGTGCTGGATACAATATTCTTGGTTCGAGGCCCTTCTGCTTCATTACGTTAAATATATCATGCCATTCTCTTCTGGCCTGTAAGGTTTCTGTTGAGAAGTCTGATGATAGTCTGATGGGTTTTCCTTTGTAGGTGATCTTTTTTCTCTCTCTAGCTGCCTTTAATACTCTGTCTTTATCTTTGATCTGTGCCATCTTAATTATTATGTGTCTTGGTGTTGTCTTCCTTGGGTCCCTTGTGTTGGGAGATCTATGAGCTTCGGTGGACTGCGAGACTACTTCCTTCCCCAGCGAGGGAAAGTTTTCAGCAATTATTTCTTCAAAGACACTTTCTATCCCTTTTTCTCTCTCTTCTTCCTCTGGTACTCCTATAATGCGAATATTGTTCCGTTTGGATTGGTCACACAGTTCTCTTAATATTCTTTCATTCCTAGAAATCCTTTTATCTCTCTCTGCCTCAGCTGCTCTGTACTCCTGTTCTCTGTTTTCTATTCCATTAACAGTCTCTTGCATCTCATCCATTCTGCTGTTAAGCCCGTCGATCGCTTGTCTGATTTCTGTATTGTCTTTCCTCAGTTCCCTCACTTCCTCCCTCAGCTCTTGCACATTTCTCTGTAGGTCCATCAGCATGGTTATGACTTTTATTCTGAATTCTTTTTCAGGAGGCTGTGCATTTCCATCCCTTCAGACTCCCTCTCTGGGGTTGTCTGGTTGATTTTGGTCTGAACCATATTCCTCTGTCTTTTCATGGCTGTATAATTTGGTCACTGATAGTTGCCACGTATGTCAGCTGGGCTCTTTAAGACTTTAAAAAGAGAAGAAAAAAAAGAGAAAAAAAAGAGAAAAAAAGAAAAAAAAGAAAGAAAAAAAAAAAAAAAGAAAGAAAAGAAAAAACAAAAACAAAACAAAAAACAAAACAAAACAAAAAAACAAAAAAAATGCCCACCGGACATAGATTCTGTGGGAATGCTCTAGGTGGCGCTATTGCCCCACTATTCCACAGCTGTGACTGTGCCGCTCCGCAGGGCCCTTTATCGCTCTGGCAGGGGTGGGAACGAATAGGAGGCTGTTGATCTCAGTGAGAAGTGTTAAGTATGGCTACGCTTCCTCAGTCGCCAGCTAAGGCGTCTGAAACTCCCCAGGACTCCCAGCCTGCTGGGCTGAGTGTGCTGGGGCGATCCGGCTCCTCCGCTGGGCTCCTGTCTCTTTAAGACCGCTGAGGAAAGCGCGCACTTTTTTTTTCCTTCCCGGAGCCGGCTGCAAGCACCCTGGCGCGTTCCCCGCTCAGATCCTGCCCCTCTGTCTCTCCAATCTCCGCTGCACTGCGCAATGTGGGTCAGCGCTCCCCGCGCAGATCACCGGGGCTGGCTACTTCGCGGGGTGTACTTCCACTCCCTCCCGGCTCTGAATCCTCTCCTCCCGCCGGTGCGCTGGGGTGGGGGAGGGCTCGGGTCCCGCCGGGTCGCGGCTCCGTATCTTACCCGCCTCTTGGGGTGCCGAGTCCTCTCGGGTGTAGCTGCACGCTGTGCGCTTTCCTGTGTATTCTCGTCTCTCTTTTAGGAATAGATGTATTTGCTGTGTTTTCGTAGATAAATATAGTGTTGGGAGGAGATTTCTGCCGCCGTGCTCACACCGCCATCTTCCCGGAAGTCCAGTATTTCATTACTCTTGACATTGTATTAAATACAAAAAGAAGTGAGTGAAAAGAAAAAGATGAACATTTCTAGAAGTATGATGAGAATAATCTCTAAAGTTTTATTTAGTTCATTTAATTGGCCTGGTATCTTTGTTCCCCCCCCCCACCAACACCATTACAGTCACTGTCCATCAGCGTAGTGAGATGCTATAGAATCACTACTTGTCTTCTCTGAGTTGTACAGCCCTTCCCAGGCCCCCCAACATTACATCTGCTAATCGTAATACCCCTTTTTCCCTCTTATCCCTCCCTTCCCACCCATCTTCCCCAGTCGCTTTCCCTTTGGTAACTATTAGTCAATTCTTGGGTTATGTGAGTCGGCCGCTGTTTTGTCCCTTCAGTTTTTTTCTTTGTTCTTATATTGCACATATGAGTGAAATCATTTGATACTTGTCTTTTTCGGCTTGGCTTATTTCACTGAGCATAATACCCTCTAGCTCCATCCATGTTGTTGCAAATGGTAGGATTTGTTTTCTTCTTATGGCTGAATAATATTCCATTGTGTATATGTACCACTCTTCTTTATCCATTCATCTACTGATGGACACTTAGGTTGCTTCCATTTCTTGGCTATTGTAAATAGTGCTGTGATAAACATAGGGGTGCATATGTCTTTTTCAAACTGGGCTGCTGTAGTCTTAGGGTAAATTCCTAGGAGTGGAATTCCTGGGTCAAATGGTATTTCTATTTTGAGTTTTTTGAGGAACATCCATACTGCTTTCCACAATGGTTGAACTAATTTCAGTCCCATCAGCAGTGTAGGAGGGTTCCCTTTTCTCCACATCCTCGCTAACATTTGTTGTTGTTTGTGTTTTGGATGTTGGCCATCCTCACTGGTGTGAGGTGATATCTCATTGTGGTTTTAATCTGCAATTCTCTGGTGATTATCGATGTGGAGCATCTTTTCATGTGCCTGTTGGCCATCTGAATTTCTTCTTTAGAGAAGTGTCTATTCATGTCCTCTGCCCATTTCTTAATTGGATTGTTTGCTTTTTGTTTGTTAAGGTGCATGAGTTCTTTATATATTTTGGATGTCAACCCCTTATCAGATACATCATTTATGAATATATTCACCCATACTGTAGGATGTCTTTTTGTTCTACTGATGGTGTCCTTTGCTGTAGAGAAGCTTTTCAGCTTCACATAGTCCCACTTGTTCATTTTTGCTTTTGTTTCCCTTGCCCGGGGAGATATGTTTATGAAGAAGTCACTCATGTTTATGTCCAAGAGATTTTTTTTTATCATTAATTTACAACTACATGTGCAATATTACGATTATTAAACTACCCCTTCATCAGGTCCCCCCCACCAACCCCATTACAGTCACTGTCCATCAGCGTAGTGAGATGCTATAGAATCACTACTTGTCTTCTCTGAGTTGTACTGCCCTCCCCGTGCCCCCCCAACATTACATCTGCTAATCGTAATGCCCCTTTTTCCCTCTTATCCCTCCCTTCCCGCCCATTTTCCCCAGTCCCTTTCCCTTTGGTAACTATTAGTCCGTTCTTGGGTTCTGTGAGTCTGCTGCTGTTTTGTTCCTTCAGTATTTTTTCTTTGTTCTTATACTCCACATATGAGTGAAATCATTTGATGCTTGTCTTTTTCGGCTTGGCTTATTTCACTGAGCATAATACCCTCTAGCTCCATCCATGTTGTTGCAAAGGGTAGGATTTGTTTTCTTCTTATGGCTGAATAATATTCCATTGTGTATATGTACCACTTCTTCTTTATCCATTCATCTACTGATGGACTCTTAGGTTGCTTCCATTTCTTGGCTATTGTAAATAGTGCTGCAATAAACATAGGGGTGCATCTGTCCTTTTCAAATTGGGCTGCTGCATTCTTAGGGTAAATTCCTAGGAGTGGAATTCCTGGGTCAAATGGTATTTCTATTTTGAGTATTTTGAGGAACATCCATACTGCTTTTCACAATGGTTGAACGAATTTGCAGTCCCACCAGCAGTGTAGGAGGGTTCCCTTTTCTCCACATCCTCGCCAACATTTGTTGTTGTTTGTGTTTTGGATGTTGGCCATCCTCACTGGTGTGAGGTGATATCTCATTGTGGTTTTAATCTGCATTTCTCTGATGATTAGCGATGTGGAGCATCTTTTCATGTGCCTGTTGGCCATCTGAATTTCTTCTTTGGAGAAGTGTCTATTCATGTCCTCTGCCCATTTCTTAATTGGATTATTTGCTTTCTGTTTGTTAAGGTGCATGAGTTCTTTATATATTTTGGATGTCAATCCTTTATCAGATACGTTTTTTATGAGTATATTCTCCCATACTGTAGGATGTCTTTTTGTTCTACTGATGGTGTCCTTTGCTGTACAGAAGCTTTTCTGCTTGATATAGTCCCACTTGTTCATTTTTGCTTTTGTTTCCCTTGCCCGGGGAGATATGTTCATGAAGAAGTTGCTCATGTTTATGTCCAAGAGATTTTTGCCTATGTTTTTTTCTAAGAGTTTTATGGTTTCATGACTTACATTCAGGTCTTTGATCCACCTTGAGTTTACCTTTGTGTATGGGGCTAGACAGTAGTCCAGTTTCATTCTCTTACATGTAGCTGTCCAGTTTTTCCAACACCAGCTGCTGAAGAGGCTGTCATCTCCCCATTGTATATCCAGGGCACTTTTATCAAATATTAATTGACTGTATATGTTTGGGTTAATGTTTGGATTTTCTATTCTGTTCCACTGGTCTGTGGGTCTGTTTTTGTGCCAATACCAAATTGTCTTGATTACTGTGGCTTTGTAGTAGAGCTTGAAGTCAGGGAGTGTAATTCCCCCTGTTTTATTCCTCCTTCTCAGGATTGATTTGGCTATTTGGGGTCTTTTGTGGTTCCATATGAATTTTAGAATTATTTGTTCCAGTTCATTGAAGAAAGCTGTTGGTAGTTTGATAGGGATTGCATTGAATCTGTACATTGCTTTAGGTAGTATAGCCATTTTGACAATATTTATTCTTCCTAGCCAAGAGCATGGGATGCATTTCCATTTGTTAGTGTCCTCTTTAATTTCTCTTAGGAGTGTCTTGTAGTTTTCAGAGTACAGGTCTTTCACTTCCTTCGTTAGGTTTATTCCTAGGTATTTTATTCTTTTTGATGCAATTGTGAATGGAATTGTTTTTCTGATTTCTCTTTCTGTTAGTTCATCATTAGTGTATAGGAAAGCAACAGATTTCTGTGTGTTAATTTTGTATCCTGCAACTTTGCTGAATTCAGATATTAGTTCTAGTAGTTTTGGAATGGAATCTTTAGGGTTTTTTATGTACAGTATCATGTCATCTGCAAATAGTGACAATTTGACTTCTTCTTTACCAATCTGGATGCCTTGTATGTCTTTGTTTAGTCTGATTGCTGTGGCTAGGACCTCCAGTACTATGTTGAATAACAGTGGAAAGAGTGGGCATCCCTGTGTTGTTCCTGATCTTAGATGAAAAGCTTTCAGCGTCTCGCCGTTAAGTATGATGTTAGCTGTGGGTTTGTCATATATAGCCTTTATGATGTTGAGGTACTTGCCCTCTATACCCATTTTGTTGAGAGTTTTAATCAGGAATGGATGCTGAATTTTGTCAAATGCTTTTTCAGCATCTATGGAGATGATCATGTGGTTTTTGTTCTTCTTTTTGTTGATGTGGTGGATGATGTTGATGGATTTTCGAATGTTGTACCATCCTTGCATCCCTGGGATGAATCCCACTTGATCATGGTGTATGATCCTCTTGATGTATTTTTGAATTCGGTTTGCTAATATTTTGTTGAGTATTTTTGCATCTACGTTCATCAGGGATATTGGTCTGTAATTTTCTTTTTTGGTGAGGTCTTTGCCCGGTTTTGGTATTAGAGTGATGCTGGCTTCATAGAATGAGTTTGGAAGTATTCCCTCCTCTTCTATTTTTTGGAAAACTTTAAGGAGAATTGGTGTTATTTCTTCTCTATATGTCTGGTAGAATTCAGAGGTGAATCCATCAGGCCCAGGGGTTTTGTTCTTGGGTAGTTTTTTGATTACCAATTCGATTTCGTCACTGGTGATTGGTCTTTTTAGTTTTTCTGTTTCTTGCTTGGTCAGTCCTGGAAGGTTGTATTTTTCTAAGAAGTTGTCCATTTCTTCTACGTTTTCCAGCTTGTTAGCATATAGATTCTCATAATATTCTCTTATGATTCTTTGTATTTCTGTGGGGTCCGTCGTGATTTTTCCTTTCTCATTTCTGATTGTCTTTATGTGTGTAGATTCTCTTTTTCTCTTAAAGAGTCTGGCTAGGGGTTTATCTATTTTGTTTATTTTTTCAAAGAACCAGCTCTTGGTTTTATTGATTTTTTCTATTGTTTTATTCTTCTCAATTTTATTTATTTCTTCTCTAATCTTTATTATGTCCGTCCTTCTGGTGACTTTGGGCCTCATTTGTTCTTCTTTTTCCAATTTCAGTAATTGTGTCTTTAGACTATTCATTTGGGAATGTTCTTCCTTCTTTAAATAGGCCTGGATTGCAATATACTTTCCTCTTAGAACTGCCTTTGCTGCGTCCCACAGAAGTTGTGGCTTTGTGTTGTTGTTGTCATTAGTCTCCATATATTCTCTGATTTCTGTTTTGATTTGGTCGTTAACCCATTGATTAATTAGGAGAGTGTTGTTAATTCTCCATGTATTTGTGAGCCTTTTTGATTTCTTTCTAAAATTTATTTCTAGTTTTATACCTTGGTGATCTGAGAAGTTGGTTGGTAGGATTTCAATATTTTTGAAATTACTGAGTTTCATTTTGTGGACTAGTATGTGGTCTATTCTGGAAAATGTTCCATGTGCACTTGTCCAAGAGATTTTTGCCTATTTTTTTTTTCTAGGAGTTTTATGTTTTCATGACTTACATTCAGGTCTTTGATCCACCTTGAGTTTACCTTTGTGTATGGGGCTAGACAGTAGTCCAGTTTCATTCTCTTACATGTAGCTGTCCAGTTTTTCCAACACCAGCTGCTGAAGAGGCTGTCATCTCCCCATTGTATATCCAAGGCTCCTTTATCAAATATTAATTGACTGTATATGTTTGGGTTAATGTTTGGATTTTCTATTCTGTTCCACTGGTCTGTGGGTCTGTTTTTGTGTGAATACCAAATTGTCTTGATTACTGTGGCTTTCTAGTAGAGCTTGAAGTCAGGGGGCATAATTCCCCCTGTTTTATTCCTCCTTCTCAGGACTGCTTTGGCTATTCGGGGTCTTTTGTGGTTCCATATGAATTTCAGAATTATTTGTTCCAGTTCATTGAAGAAAGCTGTTGGTATTTTGATATGAATTGCATTGAATCTGTAGGTTTAGCCTGGTATCTTTGGTATGCTTTTTTTATTATAGCTTTATTGAGATATATTTCATATACCATACAATTCACACACTTAAAGCTTATTATGGTTTTGATGTATTAACATATTCAGTGTATTGATATATATTCAATAAATAGAGAGAATATATTTTCAATAATATATATTCAATGGTTCTTAGTGTATTCAGAAGTTGTGTGATTTTTGAATATTTTCATCATTCCAAAAACAAGGCCCATACCCATTAGCAGTGACTCCCGATTTGCTCTCAAACCTCCATCCCTAAACACCCACTTGTCTACTTCCTGTGTCTCCAAATTTTCCCATTTTGGGTATTTCATATAAATGGACTGATGTAATATGTGGCCTTTTGTATCTGGATTCTTTCTTTTGGTTTATTTTTCAAGGTGTTTTTTCATTCATGTTGTAATATGCACTTCAAAAGTCAGTACTTCATTTTTTATTGCCAAATAATATTCCATTGTATAGTATAATAGTATAATACACATTATGTGTTCATCAGCTGATGGACATTTGGCTGTTTCGACCTTTTGACTATTGTAAATAATGTTGTGATGAGCTTTCATGTAAAAGTTTTTCTGGGGACATATGTTTTTACTTCTGTGGGTATAATACCTAGGAGTGGAATTGTTGGGTCACATGGTAACTCTATGTTTAAGCATTTGAGAAATTGCTGTACTTTTCCAAAGTGAATGCACCACGATTTATTATCCCAGCAATGTATGAGAGCTCAATTTCTCCACATCTTTGCCAACTCTTGTTTTGGGCTCTTTTTAATTATAGCCCTCCTAGTAGATGTGACATGGTACTCATTGTGGTTTTGATTTGTATTTTCCTGATGGCTAATGATATTAAGGATTTTTTCATGTACTTATTGGCCATTTGTACATCTGCTTTAGAGAAATGTCTATTCATATCCTTTGCCCAACATCTAATTAGATTGTCTTTTTGGTATTGAGTTGTAAGAATTCTTTATATATTTTAGATATGTCTGCTATCACACATATGATCTGCAAATATTTTCTCCCATTCAATAGGTTATCTTTTTAACTTCATTGATGGCGTCCATTGAAGCACAAACATTTTTAGCTTTTATGACATTCAATTTATCTATTTTTTCTTTGGTTGTTTATGCTTTCAGTGTCATATCTAAGAAGCTATTGCCTAGTCCAAGATCATGAGGCTTTTTGCCTATGCTTTCTTCTAAAATTTGTATAGCTTTGGCTCTTGCATTTAGGTCTTTAATTCATGTTGAGTTAATTTTTGTATATGGTGTGAGCTAGGATGTTAACTTCATTCTTTGGTATGTGAATACCAGTGTCCTAGCACAATTTGTTGACAAGACCATTCCTTTCCATTTAAATGGTTGACACTCTTGTCAAAAATCAATTGACCATAAATGTGAGGCCTTATGTCTGAATTCTCAATTCTATTCCTTTGATCTATATGTTTATCCTCGTGCCAGTACCACACTGTCTTGATTATTGTTACTCTGTAATGAATTTTGAAATTGGGAAGTGAGTCCTTCAATTTTGTTCTTCCTTTTCAGGATTAGTTTAACCATTCTGGGTTCCATGAATCTCCATATGAATTTTTGGGTCAGTTTGTGTTTAGAAACTAGCTAAGATTTTGATAGGGATTACATTGAATCTGTAGGTGATTCTGAGAACTATTGTTATCTTAACAATATTAAGTCTTTTGATCAATGAATATGAGATATCTTTCCATTTATTTAGGTCTACTTTAAGACCAAATTTTTTTCAACAAAAATTTTGTAACTTTTAGAATGTAGCTTTTATTTCTATTTTATTAGATTTATTCCTATGTGTTTTATTCTTTATGATGTTATTGTTCATGGAATCATTTTCCAAATTTCATTTTCAGATTGTTCACTGCAAGTATGTAGAAATACAATTGATTTTGTCTATTGATCTTGAATCCTGCAAGCTTACTGAACTCTTTAATTAGTACTAATAGTTTTTTTAGGATTCCATAGGACTCTCTACTTATAAGATCATGTTATTTGTATAGAGATAGCTTTACTTCTTGTTTTTCAATATGGATGCCTTCTATGTATTTTTCCTGACTAACTGCCATGGCTTGAACGTACAGTATAATGTTGAATAGAAGTGTTGAGAGCAGACACCTTCTTGGGGGAAAGCATTCAATCTTTTATCCTGAAGTATATTAGCTGTGAGTTTTTCATAGATGTCATTTAATCAGGTTAAGTTCCTGTCTGGTCTTAGTTTGTTGAGGTTTTCTTTTTGTTTTTTTATTTTGTTTTGTTTTACCATGAAGGAAGGTTGAATTTTGTCAAATGGCTTTTCTGTGTCTTGAAATAATCATGTTTTTTTTAATTCAATTGGTATGGTATATTAAGTAGTTGATGTTCAGATATTTAACCAACCTAACTGTAATAGATTTTAGGGCTGCTATAACAAAGTACCACAAGCTGAGTAGTTTAAACAACAGAAATTTATATATCATAGTCATGAAGACTAGAAGTCTAAGATCAAGGTGTTGGTAGGGTTGGTTCTTTCTGAGGACTGTGAGGAAGAATTTGACCCATGCCTTTCCATTCTTCTAGTGGTTTCCTAGCAATATTTGTTGGTCCTTGGCTTGTACCTGAATCACTCCAATCTCTGGCTTTGTCTCCATACGGAGTTCTCCTTGTACACTTGTCTATGTCCAAATTTCTACTCATGAGAACACCAGTCATATCAAATTAGGGCTCACCCTAATGACCTCATTTTCTCTTAACCAATGACATCTGCAACAGCCCTATTTCCAAATAAGGTCACATTTCAGGAACTGGGGATTAGACTTCAACATTTGTGTTTCAGAGGACAAAATTCAACCCATAACACTTGCATTCTTGGTATTATCCCATTTTTTGTTTGTTTTGTCTGTTATGTGCTGCTCAAGATAGAGGTCATATATATTGTTTCTGAATGCCAGGATTTAATAAGCATCTAGATTAGAAATCATAAATTGGAGGCGTCATGGCCCAGTTCCTTCCATAGTCCTGTTTTGTTTGCCCTGCATGATGTTAACCAAAATAATCATTATTATTGTTAACTGACAATATTTCAAGTTCAAGAAATTTCACCTAAGAACCTGGATTCCTAACATTCTTAAAAACAAAATCGGAAGATTTTGTAACAGGTATTACTGTGTCAGTTGGTTGGTGCTATAGTAGCTGTACCCTTCAGAAGGGGCCTGTGCTAACCACTTTACCACAGTCCCCATCATTCCCATTCCGCCTACTTTGTTTACTCATTATCTGCCTATGGGTATTGGTAACCTTGATTTAGAAGCTCAGGTCATGGTATGCTCTTAGGCTGAGAAAGCCCAAACGTAAGTCAGGTAATTTTCACAATATTTAAATCACAATAACTAAGGCAAAATTTACATCACTTTTTGGAGCCCAATGGCACTTTGACTCAGAGAATCAAAAGCATTTGGGTATCACAGACTTTTGATTTCAAGGACTTTTGATCTTGATGTTTTAATTCTGCCATTTTCATCTCAACATATATATCCAGTTATTACATCTATTACCTAATATGATTTTATTATTGCATATATTCTGAGAAATGTATACAATTTTAAATATTTCATTTCATTTTTAATAACAAATATTAGTACACATAATTTATATAAACAAAACCAACCATAGTTAAAAACCTGCAATAGTAAAGGTAGTTTTACACAAAAGAATTATAGAATCCTGTGTATTTGTTAATATTAATAACACAAAACCCTGAAAAAATTATTTTTGACCAAAATTTTATAGAAAAGTTGCATCTTTTTGACAAACTTGAATATGTAAGATTTGAGTTAAAAATAATGACCAGTATATAGAATTAAAAATAGCAGGCAATATTTGATATGGGTTTTTTTTAATTGATCAACAAAATCTTCAATGTAACGGTTACTGAGAACATAGTTCATTTTGATAAAAGTTATCTTAATAAAATAAAAATTGAAATGGAAAACATAGAAATTTAGACAAGGAATTAGACTTTTCTCAAGAATGTGCTTTGTGAAAATACATTGTGTTTGTATAATTCAGATGCTGTTTAAATTTAAAATGTTGGCCAGGATGAAAATATCCAATCAGTCAAAATTGTGGGAAATCCAAACTACAATATCAAAATATTCTGCCTGTCAATAATGGTATCTGATTGACTGAAGCCAGGAAGCGAATGCAGTGTTACCAAAAGGAATTTAAAAAAAACAACTGAAGTTGTGTAGAAATCGCTCAATCTTTTGAAGGTAGCAAAAGGTTGAAAATACCAATAGGTGAGGGATCATAGACTGTGGTAGGTTAGGAATATTTACTTGAGACTACTGACAAGCCCATTCCTTCTTTCCCTCACTAAGAGCACCAATGAGGGTCCTCAAGCCTGGAAGATGGAAGACATTCCCGCCAACAAAATGTCCATTGCATGGCAACTACCACAATATGTCCTAGTTACAGCTGGGGAGGTCATGTTCTCTGTCACAGGACTTGAGTTTTCTTATTCTCAGGTAGGTTTTTGCAGGTGGAAAGTGGAGATGGAGATATTGTTCCTAGGATGGTGAGTTTTAATCCTGGTACTGCCTTAAATAGGTATGTGACCCTAGCCAAGACCTCCATAATTTTTTACCTTAGATTCCTTAGATATGGCCCTGAACAGACTGTCATCTTGCTTCTGGGATCATGGCAGTGCAGCATAGTAGCCTATACTGTTTGGGATCTAGGAAAGGATACTTACAAAGATTAAGAGTAAGGGCTGTGAGCAACTCGTTCCTGAATGCATCTCCTCGGGCAAGGGAAACAAAATCAAAAAATAAATGGGACTACATCATGCTAAAAAGTCTTTATACAGCAAAGGACACCATCAGCAGAACAAAAAGGCATACTACAGTATGGGAAAATATATTTGTAAATGACATATCCGACAAGTGGTTAACATCGAAAATATATAAAGAACTCACATGCCTCAACACCCAAAAAGCAAATATCTGCCCGGAGGATATGAACAGATACTTCTCCAAAGAAGAAATTCAGATGGCCAACAGGCACATGAAAAAATACTCCACATCACTAATTATCAGGGAAATTCAAATTAAAACCACAGTGAGATATCACCTCACACCAGTTAGGATGTTCAACATAGAGAAGACTAGGAACAACAAATGTTGGCAAAGATGTGGAGAAAAGGGAACCCTCCTACACTGCTGATAGGAATGTAAGCTAGTTCACCAATTGTGGAAAGCAGTATGGAGGTTCCTCAAAAATCTCAAAATAGAAATACTATTTGACCCAGGAATTCCACTCCTAGGAATTTACCCTAAGAATGCAGGATCCCAGTTTCAAAAAGACATAAGCAGCCCTATGTTTATTGCAACACTATTTACAATAGCCAAGAAATGGAAGCAACCTAAGTGTCCATCAATAGATGAATGGATAAAGAAGATGTGGTATATATACATAATGGAATATTATTCAGCCATAAGAAGTAAACAAATCCTACCATTTGCAACAACATGGATGGAGCTAGAGGGTATTATGCTCAGTGAAATAAGCCAGGTGGAGAAAGACAAGTATCAAATGATTTCACTCATCTGTGGAGTATAAGAACAAAGAAAAAACGGAAGGAACAAAACAGCAACAGACTCACAGACCTCAAGAATGGACTAACAGTTACCAAAGGGAATGGGACTGAGGAGGATGGGTGGCAAAGGAGGGATAAAAGGAAAAAGGGGCATTACGATTACCTCACATAATGTAGGCACGGGGCATGGGGAAGGCAGAATAGCACAGAGAAGACAAGTAGTGATTCTATAGCATCTTACTATGCTGTTGGACAGTGACTGTGGTGGGGTCTTGAGAATGGGGGGGATCTAATAACCACAGTGTTGCTCATGTGATTGTATATTAATGATACCAATAATAATAATAATAATAATAATAATAAGAGCTGTGGAGTCAAACTGCCCATGTCTAAATTTTGGCCACATAACCTACCATATAACTTTGAGCAAGTGAATTAAAATCCTTCTAAATTTTTCTTTATGTATAAAATAAGAACACTAATAGAACTCATCTCTTAGGTTTATAATGAAGATTATATGATATAATTAATTTATATATTCAATTAAGAGCTCCATCTTATTATTACTGTGTTAACATTATTACCACCCTGTGACCAATATGATAGCTGAACTGCATGGGGGAAGTTCAAATCTGGAAGCTTTTGTGGGAGAATTTTTCTGGATAGATGCATGGGACATAAAAGGGTGGTTTGGGGAGTTTATTTACTCACCAACTTGTGTCCTCTCTAGGCTC
Source organism: Smutsia gigantea (assembly GCA_032199065.1). Taxonomy (NCBI): domain Eukaryota; kingdom Metazoa; phylum Chordata; class Mammalia; order Pholidota; family Manidae; genus Smutsia; species Smutsia gigantea. The sequence continues at coordinate 176,538 of JAVSCE010017206.1, read as the reverse complement.
CCTCTAGCATGAAGTCCGTAATCCAGGCAGCCTGGTTGTTGACGATTGCGGTGGGGAACATCATTGTGCTTATTGTGGCGCAGTTCAGCGGCCTGGTACAGGTATGGATCTGAGGGAAGCAGAAGCTGTGTCTTCCCAACGTTTCCCAACCAACTTCCTCTTCTCGATCTTCCCACACCTCTCTGCCTCCCACACTCCCCACTCAATGCTGGGACATAAGACATGTTAGATACACACAGACTTTGTCAGGAAACCAGACGTGTGGGAGTGGCAGTAACGGCCACCATAGGCCCATGTGGGGAGAAGCCAGTGAGACCAGTCTTCTTCTAGCAAACCTGGGTCAATCTGCTCCCTAGTTCTCATCCTATGAAGATCCCTTTAGCTTCAAGCATCTCTAGATTCTTCACTTATATGTATTTCTTCCTGCAGTGGGCTGAATTCATCTTGTTTTCCTGTCTCCTGCTGTTGGTCTGCCTGATCTTTTCTATCATGGGCTACTACTACATTCCTACAAGGACAGAAGATATTCCGGAGACAGCAGATATACAGATTTCCCACATTCAAGGGAACGTGATCAACCTGAAGACCAAGAAGACAAAGCTCTAACAGCTCCCTAGACTCTGCCCAGACCCCAGCCCCTGGCCCTGGCCTTGGCCATCACTCATCTTCAAGCATTGTTTTCTCCTACTTGGTTAGGAAGAGAGTACCTTATCTGAGCTGATCGCCTCCATTTTCCTCCCATGATAGAGGCAGTTCTAGGACAGGATTTTCTATTACATTAAAGAGCAAGGCCCCTGAGACTACATCTTCCCAGTTATCATGAAACTGTAAACCTGGCGCAGTGTTGCTGAAATTGTCCTGAAGTGTTGCTGAAGTTGACCCCACTTCTTGAGATGCTGATTTAGGAGCAAAATTGCAGAATAACAGAGGAACGGCATTTCAAGTTTCCTTATAAGCAGTGTAAATGTACTATTCACTAGGACCTCAAGAATTGGTACATGTGATCGGTGATCTGGTCCAGGAGCTAGCTTGCCAGCTGTTCAGGTTTGATAAGACCTTAGTAAATTTTTCAGTACAGATAGTAGGAGACAGAATATTTTATTAACAACAGGAGGAGATATGTCTTTCTGATAACTACAGTATCTTATCTACTAATTCAAACACCCCTTTCTCAGTACTGATAGGTCTTTGCAAACCCAAGTAAAGATGGTAAACATAGTTCTGGAAAATAAAAACAGGGACAAACTGAACAAGTTCTGATGAGCCATTCTTCTATAGTGCACATCCTCCTTAGGGACTAGGGTTTCAGCCCTGGAATATGCCCTTCTGCAGAGGGTTAAATGGATGCTAATTATAATTTTCCAACCCTGCCTTTTCAATGTTATTAGGCCAGCCTTTTCTTATTATTACATCATGTCTTGCTTATTGCAACAATTATTGTAAACAATATTTTTTATGAATCCAACTTCCTTTTGTTATTTACTCCCTTCAGCCTCAAAGTGGTGACTTCATTTTAATAGTTTTCCATTTTACTTTTCCCATAATTTTTAACTGCTATTTCTTCATTTAGGCCTGGGAATTCCCTGTTTACTCAAAATATTGATATTAACACTATAGATTTGAGTTTCTAAAATGGTGATGTCCGAAGGAGAGGTATGGTCCTATATGAGGATCTTATCAAAATCTGTGGGGGAGGGGAGGATTGGTAGAACATGAGGGGTTTTTGTTTGTTTCTGTGTTAAGGAAAAAGATGAGAAACATTGCTTTGTACACAATGAATAAATCAGTAGATGGACATGGGAATGCGATTACTCTATGGTATATTTTAGGGGAAAAAGTTCAGAATCACTGTCCTAGAAAGCCTCATTTCCAGTGGTTCTGATCCATTATTCTCATCTAGAACTGTGCTGTGGCTCACACTGTAATTGTAACACAAGTAAGAGAAGTTGCTCCAGTTTCCCAAGTGTTATACGTACAACTGACCCTTGAATAACGCAGGGATTAGGGATGCCAACCCCTTCAAAAATCCACATATGACTTTGGATTCCCCCAAAATTTAATTAATAGCCTGCTGTTGACAAGAAACCTTACCAATAATATAATCTGTTGATTAACACATATTTTGTATGCTATATCAATTATATACTGTATTATAAAGGAAGTTAGAGAAAAGCTTTTTCAAATTGTTGAAAATCTCCCAAAATTTTCCAATATATTTATTGAAAAAAATTCACGTATAAGAGTATCCACGCAGTTCAAACCTGTGTTGTTCAAGAGTCAACTAAATTTTAATGACCAAGGTTTCAGAAGTACCGAAATCACAGCAATATCATTCAGTTTCCCCAGATATCTTGTTGTGAATCTGACCCTAGTCCTTCAGAAGATAATTCTGTTCATTTTTTGGAGCTTTAACTCAATCTGTTCTATGAAATATTTTTTCAAGAGATGTTAATAGTACTCTGCAATAAAAAACGTGGGGTGAGGCGTATTATATCCTCTTTTTAACATTTACACATTAAAGATGCTAAGAGGCTTTTCCAAGATGGTGGCGAGAGAGGTGAGACACAGAGTTCCTCCCAAAATCACAAACAGTACAAAAATATAGTTAATAAATACAACTAACATTCAGACAGCAACAAGAAAGAAGCCTGAACCACACTGCATACAGACCTCACGAACAGAGCAGAGCTCAAGAAACAGGGTAAACGTACGAAAGCCTTGATCCGGCGGGACCCAAGCCCTTCTCCCACCCCAGCTCACTGGAGGGAGGAAGAGAAAGGGAGCGCAGGAGGGGGTCAAAGCCTGGGACTACTGGACACCTAGCCCTGGACGTTTGCTTTGTGAGCATAATCCTATAGTGTGTGGTGCTCTGGACATTGGGGAGCTGGACAGGCAGAGTACTTGAGAAAATTGACATTCTGGCCGTTTGTGGAAGAGGGGATCCACAACTGGCCGCTCTGAGTAAGAGGAATGGCAGCAGTCTGAGAGGCTTCTGGCAGTGAGAGGGCTGCTGAAGGGGCGGGGTTTGCACAGAGCTTGCTGTGCGGGAGAAGGGAGAGCTGGACAAGATAGTCTGGGCACACTCTGCCCAGCTGGTTGGAAACTTTGGAGAGCTTCAGGTGTTCCATCCCATGACTGACCACTAAGTTCCAAGACACCCACTGTAGCACACAGCCTGCCAAACCTTCCTACTGGCCTGCAGGCACCTGCTCCCAAACCCACAGTCACTGTGCAGGCGTCAAGCCAGCCAGAGGGAGGCCCTGCCTACAACAGCTAGAGACACAAAGCACAGAAGTTTACACATGTGTGCTTGGCCCACTGCCTCTGACACTGGAGACAGGCACCACAGACAGGAAGCAGGAACAGATCTTTCCTCCCCCCAGACACCAGCTCCACTCCCCTATGACCCCCAACCTCACTCTAGGGACTGAGCAGCTCCAGAGACTGGAGTTTCTGCACCCTAGTGGGCACCACACAGAAAAATGAAAAGTCAAAAGAATATGGTTCAGACAAAAATCTCACAAACCCCAGAAAGATGGACAAATGAAACCGAACTCAACAATCTTCCTGAAAGAGAGCTCAAAATAAAAATTATAAACATGCTCATGGAGGTACAGAAAAATATTCAAGAACTCAGGAATGAATTTAAGTTGGAGATTCCATCATTAAGAAATTCCACATCTGAAATGAAACATACAATGGAGGGATTTAAAAGCAGATTAGATATAGTAGAAGAGACGGTAAATGGAATAGAACTTAGAGAAGAGGAATACAAAGAAGCTGAGGCACAGAAAGAAAAAAGGATCTCTAAGAATGAAAGAATATTGAGAGAACTGTGTGACCAATCCAAACACAACAATATTCGCATTATAGGGGTACCAGAAAAGAAGAAGAGAGAAAAGGGGATAGAAAGTGTCATTGATGAGGTAATTGCTAAAAACTTCCCCAGTCTATGGAAGGAGATAGTCTCTCATGCCACGGAGGTACACAGCTCTCCCAACACAAGGGACCCAAGGAAGACAACATCAAGACATATAATAATTAAAATGGCAAAGATCAAGGATAAAGACAGACTTTTAAAAGCAGGTAGAGAGAGAAAAAAGATCACATACAAAGGAAAACCCATCAGGCTATCATCAGACTTCTCAACAGAAACCTTACAGAACAGAAGGGAGTGGCATGATATATTTAATGCAATGAAGCAGAAGGGCCCTGAACCAAGAATACTTTACCTGGCAAGGTTATCCTTTAAATTTGAAGGAGGGATTAAACAAATTTCAGATAAGCAAAAGCTGAGAGAATTTACCTCCCACAAACGACCTCTGCAGGGCATTTTGGAGGGACTGCTATAGATGGAAGTATTCCTAAAGCTAAACAGATGTCATCAAAGGGAAGACAAAGAGTATAGAATATGACTCATAACATATAAAGAATGGAGGAGGAAGAAAAAGGAGGGGAAAAAAACCCTTTAGGTTGTGTTTGTAATAGTATAGAAAGTAAGTTAAATTAGACAGAGAGTAAGGGAATTGCCCTTGAACCTTTGGTAACCACAAAACTAAAGCCTACAATGGCAATAAGTACATACCTATTGATAATCTCCCTAAATGTAAATGGTCTGAATGCACCAATCAAAAGACATAGAGTTACTGAATGGATAAAAAACATGACCCAGCTATAAGCTGCCTACAAGAGACTCACTTCAAACCCAAAGACATACACAGACTGAAAGTAAAGGGATGGAAAAAGATATTTCATGCAACTAATAGAAAAAAGCAGGAATTGCAGTATTTGTATCAGCCAAAATAGATTTCAAAACAAAAAGTCACAAGAGACAAAGAAGGACATTACATAATGATAAAGGGGTCAGTCCAACAAGAGGATATAACTATTATAAATATGTATGTATCCAACACAGGATCACCTACATATGTGAAACATACTAACAGAATTAAAGGGTGAAATAGTATGCAATGCATTCATTTTAGGAGACTTCAACACACTACTTACTCTGAAGGACAGATCAACCAGACAGAAACTAAGTAAAGAGACAGAGGCACTGAACAACATATTAGAACAGATGGACTTAACAGACATCTACAGAACACTCCATCCAAAAGCAACAGAATACACATTCTTCTCAAGTGCACATGGAACATTTTCAAGAATAGATCATATATTAGGCCACAAAAAGAACCTCAGTAAATTCAAAAAGACTGAAATTGTATTAACCAGCTTCTCAGATCACAAAGGTATGAAACTAAAAATAAAGTACACAAAGAAAACAAAAAAGCCCACAAACATATGGAGGCTTAATAACATGCTCCTAAATAATCAATGGATCAATGACCAAATAAAAACAGACATCAAATAGCCAAAGCAACCCTGAGAAGGAAGAATAAAGCAGGGGGGATTGTGCTCCCTGACTTCAAGCTCTACTACAAAGCTACCGTAATCAAGACAATTTGGTACTTGCACAAGAACAGACCCATAAACCAGTGGAACAGAATAGAGAGCCCAGATATAAACCCAAGCATATATGGTCAATTAATATCCAATAAACGAGCCATGGATATACAATGGGGAAATGAGAGCCTCTTCAACAGCTGGTGTTGGCAAAACTGGACAGCTACATGTAAGAGAATGAAACTGGATTACTGTCTAACCCCATACACAAAAGTAAACTCAAAATGGATTGAATACCTGAATGTAACTCATGAAACCATAAAACTCTTAGAAAAAAACATAGGCAAAAATCTCTTGGACATAAACATGAGCAACTTCTTCATGAACACTTCTCCCCAGGCAAGGGAAACAAAAGCAAAAATGAACGAATGGGACTATATCAAACTAAAAAGCTTCTGTACAGCAAGGGATACCATCAATAGAATAAAAAGATATCCTACAGTATCGAGAATATATTCATAAATGACATATCTGATAAGGGGTAGAAATCCAAACTATATAAAGAGCTCATGCACCTCAACAAACAAAAAGCAAATAAGCCGATTAAAAAATGGGCAGAGGAGCTACACAGACACTTCTCCAAAGATGAAATTCAGATGGCCAACAGGCACATGAAAAGATGCTCCATATCATTGGTCATCAGAGAAATGCAAATTAAAACCACAATGTGATATCACCTTACACCAGTTAGGATGGCCACCATCCAAAAGACAAACAACAACATATGTTGGCGAGGATGTGGAGAAAGGGGAACACTCCTACACTGCTGGTGGGAATGTAAATTAGTTCAACCATTGTGGAAAGCAATATGGAGGTTCCTCAAAAAACTCAAAATACAAAAACCACTTGACCCAAGAATTCCACTCCTAGGAATTTACCCTAAGAATGCAGCAGCCCAGTTTTAAAAGACATATGCACCCCTATGTTTATCGCAGCACTATTTACAATAGCCAAGAAACAGGAGCAACCTAAGAGTCCATCAGTAGATGAATGGATAAAGAAGATGTGGTATATATACACAATGGAATATTATTCAGCCATAAGAAGAAAACAAATCCTACCATTTGCAACAACATGGAGGGAGCTAGAGGGTATTATGCTCTGTGAAATAAGCCAGGTGGAGAAAGACAAGTACCAAGTGATTTCACTCATATGTGGAGTAAAAGAACAAAGAAAAAACCGAAGGAAGAAAACAGTAGCAGACTCACAGAACCCAAGAATGCACTAAAAGTTACCAAAGAGAAAGGGACTGAGGAAGATTTTTGGGAAGGGATGTACAAGGGGGAAAATGGGCTATTACAATGAGCACACATAATGTAGCGGGGGTGGGTGGCATAGGGGATACGGGGAAGGCAGTATAACACAGTGAAGACGAGTAGTGATTCTATAACATCCTTCTATGCTGATGGACAGTGACAGCAATGGGGTATGTGGTGGGGACTTGATAATAGCGGGAGTCTAGTAACCATAATGTTGCCCATGTAAGTGTATATTAATAATAGAAAAAAAAAATGATGCTGAGAAATCCTGGTAAAACCACAAGACACTTTGTTTAGCCTAACATGGTAGCATGTTCCACAGAGAAATGGTTTAGGAAAAACTGTGATAGGTAATTCTTTATGCTGAACTAAACCTTCCTCTCTGAAATCTCCAACCATTGGCTCTCTCCTTTATAGCCAACAATAATAAGCATAACTCTGTCTTTCCTGTGTCAGACTTTTTGCTATTTGGGGAGAGCTTCTATGTCTCCTCCCCCAGTCATCAAATAAATATATATCAAGCTAAAGATTTGCACTTCCTTTAATGGGTCCTCATAGAACATAGTCCAGTCCTTTTACCACTCTGCTTTACTTTTTCTGAAAAATATCCTTTGCCTGAAGTGTAGCAGTGGATCAGAATCCCTCCTAGATTGTGATACCTGGAGCCAAACACAACATCCCAAAAGTAGTCTGACTAGAACTAGAACTTGCCTTTCTCAAATAATACACTTCTGTTAGTATAGCCTTAGGTAACATTAGATGTTTTGGGCAACTATATCACAAGGTAGGCTTTTATTCTAACCATATGGTTGGCTAAAATCTCCAATTTTTTAAAGAGAGCTAGTGTTTATCCAGATACATCTATGAGTTCTACTATGTGCCATTCACCAAGTTAGGTGTTGGGAAAATAAAGATGAATAATCTACTATGCCTGTGTATAAGGTTACCTCAGTTATCTAGACTGACTGTCAAAATCCTAGAGAGTACAAAGGCCTGGAGGAAATAATGGAATATTGAGGACAGTATGACCGATTGGAGTAAGGTATAAAGAGGTAAAAGATCCAGTTAGAGGAAGCTAGGGACCAGATCCTGTGGAGCCTTGTGATTATGGTAAGACATTCTGATACTATTCTAAGCCATTGGAGGTTTGGAAAATGGAAGTGACATTATTTGATCCTCTATTTAAGATAACTCTGCCTGCTGAGTGGAGAATTATCTGTAGGTAGGAAAGAATGGAAGCAGGAAGTCCAATTAGGAGACTTTGGTAATAGTCCAGGAAAAAAATGATTGTTACTTGGACAAAGTGGTAGCAGGGGAAATGGGGGAAAATGGCTTGATGTGGAATTTAACTGTAGGTGAACTGACATAATTAGAGTTTGGTAAAGAAATCAATGCTGACTCATAGATTTGGGGTATTGAGTAATGAGGATGAATACTGATGCAGTTTTCTGGGAGTAGAGAAGACTAGGGTAAGATTAGGTTTGGAGTATAAGGTAACTAAGTTTTCGTTTGCGCATATTGAGCTTCAGATTAAACTGGCAGCTTCATGAGTCTAATTTGAGTTAGAAACTTGAAAGATATAAACTTGAGAGTCATCAGCATATACGGTATTTAAAGCCATGAGATTGGATGAGATATCCCAGGAAGCAAATATTCATAGAGAAGAAATTCAAAGACTACTCCTGGGTTTTCCAACATTAGAGATCGAGCAAAGGAGGAGGAACCAGTAAAGGCGATCATAAAAGGTGACCTGTGAATAAGAGGAAAGCCAGGAGAATGTGATTTAACATCGATGATTATATTTATATCTTTTTATTATAATTAGATAAAATTAAAATGGAAAAAAATTGATCTAAAGATAGCACGTGTTCTTGTTATGAAATCTAGATTCTGACAATTTCTGTATAAGTTTACTTGAATCCTTTTGTCTCCATGATTTAATTCAATTTAATAGAATTTTTTTTTTTAGAACTTGCAAGACATTTTGTTAGGAGCAATGGAAGAAATAAATGGGTATAAACAAAGAGTCCCTGCTCTTAAGGAGTCTGCAGAAGAAGGATAAAGCATGTTCATAAATGACTATTATCTAAATAAAAAGTGTAATAATTTTCATTTGCATAGCATCCTACTTTTCACATGCATACTTTAATCCTTTCACTGAAGATTAGTATGTGACCTATGCCAAGGAAATCACAAAATGTTATGGAGTTCATAGAAAGGAGAGATTACTTCTGGCCATGGGTATTAGGGAAGGATTCATGAAGTAAACATGAAGTAGATAGCATTTTAGGCTTGACCTTGAAGGTTACTAGAATTTGGAATGGAGGCAGGAGACAAGAGGGTATTCCAGGTAGAGAATCCATCACAAGAAAAGATGAAGAGACATAAAAACAAAGCATTGGAGAAATGATGTGTAGTCCGATTTGTGTGGAGTAGATTGTTAGCAGAGGAGCTGTGGGAGATGAGGCTGGAGAAGAAGTATATAATAATATGTTAATGCGAAGGATGAGAGTAAATGGATCTGATTTTGATCCATTCCTAATTTCTTCCTTCCATGGCTTCCCATCCCAATGAGAACAAAATCCAAGCTCCTCACCCTGATCTATAAGGCCCTGTGTGGTCTGGCCTTTGTCTGACCTTATCTTTATCATTCTCTGTGCCTTTGACTACTACACTGCAACTGCTTCAGCTTCTCAAACATGTCAAATTCATTCCTGCCTTAGGATCTATGCACTGCCTGGTGTGCTCTCCCCTAAGTCTTCGTTGGTTCTTCTCATCACTCAGTTGTTAGGTTACTGTATCATCTCTCATCACCTAACCTTGAAGCTGGAACTCGTAGCATGTAACATACCATCCAGCATAACATGTATAAATATAAATTTCTGAGGACAGAAGAGCAGTAGAGTCAGTTCAGTCATCAAATAGTTATTGAGCACTTGCTATGTTCCAGATGTCCTACATACATGGACACAAAAAAGAATGGAACACTATTCATGCCATCAATGAATTCATACCTTTTTCAGTGTCAAAAATTTTCTTCAAAAACCTTGTGTTTTCCCCATTATACTCTCTGACTCTCAGTATTACTCTGCCTTATCTTCTGCAGAGTAATACTTGCAGAAGTGAATTTGACATGTTTGAGAAGCTGAAGCAGTTGCAGTGTAGTAGTCAAAGGCACAGAGAATGATAAAGATAAGGTCAGACAAAGGCCAGACCACATAGGGCCTTATAGATCAGGGTGAGGAGCTTGGATTTTGTTCTCATTGGGATGGGAAGCCTTGGAAGGAAGAAATTAGGAATGGATCAAAATACTTTTGGAGTCTTCAATATCCATAGACATAAGCCACTGACACCCAGGGATCATAATTCTTTGACCCCTTCTTAATTCAAATGACCACCATTTTACTTGGGGTAACTCAGTCATCCTCGGATTAAACTACCTCAAACTTAAACATACCTTGAGAAACAAAATCTCTAAAATCTCCAATTTTGAAATCTTCTTTGACATTATCTCTCCTTTTACAAGTCTTCCTTCCCTTTTCCACTGCACTTACTGTTCACCGTCATTGTAACATCCAGTTGACATGCCAGTTCCTTCAGATTATATGCGAATCTGGACTTGAAACTAGCCTAGGCCATATGGTCAAATATTTTAGATATGCATTTCCTATCACCTCAGAATTCTTGGTCTTCTTTACCTTCTAACATTTCTACCAATCTCTACCACTAGGCAAATCTAACCATTACTTCCATCTCCTGTTTTGGGGCTGCCTGGCACTGCAGGAGAAAGTCACAAAACTATGATTAGAGAGTTCAAAATTCAACACCATCTACCCATTTTCCAAATGAGGAACTTTGGCATTATCCATGACTCTGCCAGTTCATACATATTCAACCTATTAAGGCTTGTAGATTCTATTGACTTAGTAGGTTTCAAATCTGCCCACTTCTCTCCTTTCCCACTGTTACTATACTAGTTAAGGTCACCATAACGTCTCCAGATTATTACAACAGCCTTTTAAGTTTAGTCCATGCCTTCATTTTTCCTGCTGCATTACTGGCAATAAGATCTTCCTTACAGTGGAAACTGGTACTGCTCTCCTGCTTAAAAATAGTACATTGCTCCCTATCTACTGTAAAGATAAACTTCCAATTCCTTAACGAGGCCATCTGACTTAGCCCCTGTTACAGAATTTATTGTAAACAGCAAATGGTTCCTGCTATGATTATTGATTTGTTTACTTCTGTCTGTCTGGGCTCATCCTTGCCAGTGGCCCTTGTCAAGTTGCCCACACCCATACAGGAAGAGATCTGTTGAGATCTTAATCAGAATTTCATTGTATTTATAGATCAGTTGGGGAGAGTTGGCGTATTTATCATATTGAGTCTTCCAAACCTTAAATCTTTTTCTTTTTTTTAATGTTCTTCCTTCTACTCCCTTTGGATTAAATTTCCTTTTCTCTTTCTAGTTTCTTGAAATAGATACTTAGGCCTTTTTAAAAAATGTTTGTATTGAAGTACGTACAATAAACTGCACAAGTCTTAGTTTGGTGAATTTTGACATGTATAACACTCATGTAACCAAGATCATTTATTTTTCATTCTTCTTTTTATAATACATGTAATAGGCATAGTAATATTTTTAAACTTTATTTCCTCTAATTACAACTTGAGTTACAACCATTACTTATTTTTTTTGCCTCTGTCCTACAGCTCTCCATTTTTAACATATTTGTCCTTTAAAATCCCATTCAAATGTTACCACTTTTATGAGAGCTTTTCTGAACTACCACTGAGATACACATGATTGCTTTAATCCCTCAACCTCAATGGTGGTCTATTTGTTTTTCTGGTGGAACACAGTCATCATTTTCTATCTTGTAGCACATGTATGTTGTGTTGTTACACATCTTCTGCTCAACTGCAGAATCCTATTAGTTTTGATATGTTGCATTTTCATTATAATACTTTTTAACTTCCTTTGTGATTTTTTCTTTGACTTATGGGTTATTTTTAAGTGTATTGTTTAATTTTCAAACATTTGTATAGTCTGAATTATCCTTTTATTATTGATATCTACCTTAATTTTCACTGTGGTCAGAGAATGTATTCTGAATGAAATGAAACCCTATGAAAATTTGTTCAGGCTTGTTTTATAAGCTAGCATGTGCTCCAAGTCAGCTTTAGTAGATGGTACATGTACACTTGAAAAAATATACATTGTTAGATGCCATGTTCTATATATGTCAGTCAGAGCAAATGGCTCCTGCTGTGAGTATAGATTTGACTACTTCTAAGTTTGCTTTACATATTTTGGCACTATGTTACAGGTACATATAGACTTAAAATTGTTGTCACCTATGGTGAATTGATTCTTTTATTATTATGTCATGTTCCTTTTTATCTCTACTAAAGCTTCTTGCCTTAAAATCTACTTGATCTAATATTAATATAACTAAATCGGCTTTCTTTTGGTTGTTTGCCTGGCATATTTTTTCCATCGTTTTACTTTCCATTTTTTTTAATTTTATATCTAAGATGTGTCACTTATTGGCACCATATGCTTTTACCCCAGTGTAATTCTTGCAGTTGGAATAATTAGTCTATTTATATTTAATACAGTTATTGGCACATTTAAGTTTTATCTACCATCTTATTTGTTTTCTATTCAACAAGCTTGCTTAATATCCCTTTGGCTTCCTTTTCTTCCTTCTTTTTGATTAATTCTACATTTTTTGTTCCATTTCACCCACTGATTATACTTTTTTCTGATTCTACTTTTTTTTTAAGTGGTTACCTTTGGGCTTTTTATGGTAGATACACATGATTAATTTAACCACTCCCTGACAATACTTGGATTTTAGAGCATTGTAATTCCATTTCCTCTTTTTTCTGTGTTCTAATTCTACATATATTTTGGACCCCACAAGACAATATCGGTATTGTTTCACATACTCAATATTCACTTACATTTATTCATATATTTACCTTTTCTCTTTTCACTCCTTCCTGCATTTCCAGGCTTTCACCTGGGGTCATTTTCCTTCTTCCTGAAGAATTCTCTCTCAGTGCAGCTCTTCTAGGTTGTGTTCTCAGTTTTGGTTAGTCTGACAAAATATTTCTCCTCTACTTTTGAAGGATATTTTTGCTGTTTGTACATTGAGGTTCCATATTTCTAGATTAGCAGTTATTTTCTTTCACATCTTATATTCTGGCTTATATCATTTTGTTAAAAAGTCACCACCAACTCAATTAAGGATTGAAGGAATATGTTCCCCCCAGCTGCTATAAAATTTTTTCTTTGATCTTGGTTTTTATTAGTGTTACTATGTTTGCCAAGATGTGGTTTTCTTTATATTCATCCTGCTTGAGGTTTGTAGGGCTTCATGAACTAGAAGCTTGATGTCTTTCATCAATTTTGGAAAAGTTTTAGCTATTACCTCTTCAAATCTTGCCTCTGTCCTACTATTTATTTCCCTCTCACTCATTCTCCGTCTCTCTCTCTCCCTTTATCTCTCTCCTTTCCTTCCTATCTTCTAGTCTCTTTTTATCTTTCCTTCTGGGATTCTGATTAAAATATTTCATTCTTTATGTTTCTCATGTTAGTTCCAAATGTTTTATCATTTTCCTTTCCTGTGTGCCTGCTCTGTGATAAGGTAGTAATGAGGACTTGCTGCTGTGGGAGGAAACTGACCTGACTTGGAGCACCTCAGAGAAACCCTATGCTCGGGTGTTGTTGAAGAACAGCAATCAGCAGCAGTATGGTCAAGGTCAACATTATAGTTGCCTCGAGCTGCCTTACAGATTGAGGCAGCAGGAGACCAGCCAACTATTTCCAAGGGAGAGCTGGGGAACAAGAAAGCCATAAGGAACTGTGAAAATCCCATTCCACTATTCTTTTTCTTTGCCAAGTCCCAGGCTTCCTTCTGTCATCATTTCCCTTCTGTTTAGAGAAGCTCCTGTAGCCGTTCTTTACTGGTGCGTCTGCTGGTGACAGATTTTCTTAGTTTCCTTCCTCTGAGAACGCCTTTATTTTCCCTCCATTCCTGAAGTATATTTACCCTGGATATAGAAATAGGGTTAACAGTTCTTCCAGCATTTGGAACATGTTCTGCCACTTCCTTCTGGCCTCCATTGTTTCAGAAAAAAAATGTGCTGCTTAGTGTATGGGAGCCACTGCAGCTGCAGGGTTTGAGAAAAAGACAAAAAGAGCCACAGAAAGAGACAAAAACAAAGAGGATAGACATTCAGGGAAAAGTCAGGAAGATAGGGGATAGGATATCAAATAGAAATAAATGGGACCCAAGAGTTAGAACAATCACCCTAAAAGGATTCAGATGACCTCAGGTATCTGTTAACTGCAAACACCACTGGGTCTTTGTTGCTGGCAGCAGCAGCCCCCTACCCCAATTAATGATGATCCTGCCTTGCTTGAAGAACCTACAATGACCCCCTTAAGGTGATTACCTGGCAAGTGAGTGCCAGTTCTCCACAAGCCCTACCCAATTCTTCTTCATTATCTCCACATTTACAGTTAGAGGCAGAGCCTGAAGTGCCTATGGGGCCAATTACCAAGTTAAATTTAGAAGCAATAGTCTTGCATGGCAAAAGAGTTAACAAAATATCACTACTGTTTATCAGCAAAAAACCTGGGGAAATATACATGCAACTGAATTATAAGGGTATTCCACCAGAGATAGAGTAAAATAAATTTCAATTAGGCTGAAATTATTATATAGGTACACTTACCAGAGATTCTGGGTTCAATGTACTATCATGTGCAGTGGGTAGAGTTCTAATTATTTTCTCTTTTTGCTGTTGGTAGAATGAAAATTGGATTCACTTCTGGTTTATGCCGAGTTGGGATGCCAGAAATCCCCTGTAGACATTAAAGTGGATTTGTAATGTATTACCCACTCAGCCATCCCAACCATGAGAACACACCTGTCACAAGAGCATTGAGAAGTACATTAATGAAGGTGCTACCAATGTATTTGAAAAGCACTGTAATGTCTGCTTCTGTAGGTCAGAGATGAAGGTGGAAAATACTGATACTGAAATAGGGTCTATGATTTCAGTAAGGATGATGGTATCTCAGGGTAGCAGAGACTAGTAAGTGGCACCAAATTACTAGAGACAACTTGGGCTGGTATTTTAATAGGCAGAAAGGCTAGTGGGGTAATCATAATGGTTTAACTGGCAGGTATATTTGGCATTCAATAACTGACCATAGGGTCCTGTCTCTTTGGAGGGTTTCAGCCACCCCACAAGTTCATTTCTGGATTTGGTGAGACCAAATAAGAACAATGGAATGTTGGAGGTAAAAAGTCTTATACCAAGCTTCAGTCTCAAGGTGGCAGGTACAGCTGTAAACTACAGTTTGTGCCTGCAATCCGCATCCACCTCCACCTCTCTGCTCAGAGCACTGGGTGGTGGTCTTTGCATAGACAATAATGACTCACTGAGAACGTGTTCAGGCATGCACCTACACAGTAGGCCAGTATTACATCATTGCCCATATGCAGTGGGCAAGTAGATTAGGTTCAGCTGAGGACCCTGGCCATGGGGATTTCTATTTTCCCTACAGGTCCTTAGCACTGAAATAGGAGGGTCATCGTGTTTACCTAAATAAAGAAAACTTTTTCTGAAGTAAAGATCCTTTGCTGAACATTTACATAGGACACAAACATTCTGACACTTTGGGTTCATTCTGAGAAATCCCTTCACATATTTTTTTCCATACCAACTTGTTTCCAGTCCTCCTATCTTATTCCTTTCATGTGCCTCACTGTCCTGCCAAATCATTAGCCCCTATCCATGCATTATTATAGAGCTGCTCCTCAGGCCAGCTTTCCTATGGGCAATGGGCAATGAGATATCCAGCCCACTGGATGGCATTCTCTTTCCTCTTACTTCAGGGCCACACCTCGGTAGGGCTGCTGCTTTGCAGAAGTCATCTGCACTGTCGTACCAAACTATCTATAGGCTCAGATATTTTAAGTCAATTGACCACAGAGAATACTGCATGTGGCTTAAGGAAAGAACAAGGGTAGGATGGCATGCAAAGGGAGTAGGCACACCAAGAGTGAGAGCCACCTGCTCATCCAGTTTATCCTTACTCAAGCCAAGGTCCGTGTCTACCATATGATGGAGTGTTGCTAGATGCGTGACCCTACGGCGCAGTAGATCAGACATGCAGTTCATGTGGGGCAGCTGGTGATCCACAGTCAAGTAAGTGTTCATTCTCTATCAAGTCTCAATAGCAAGCCAAGAGCTCTCTCTCAAAATGAGGGCAATTATTTTTCAAAATGGGCATGATTTTGTTCCAAAATCCTATAGGCCTCTACTTTGAGGCTCCTATTAGGACTTCTAAAGAGTCCATAGAACATCTTGATAAGTCATAGATATTTTTGAAAACGACTGGACTCACTGTCATAAATAGGGCGAACATATAATCTATCATGCAAACTAGGACAGTCTTGAGAGTGAAAGGAGGCACTAGTAATAAATATTCTGGGGCAACAGGCAAAAATTAAAACTATCCTGAGATATATGGCCATCCAGTCAGAGGAGCCAAGTGATTAATTTCTTTGCTATGATCCTTGGCCAGTCAGAGTACACATGGAAAGATGAACACAGGAAATTTCAAGAGAGAGCTCTCAATTCTAAGATGTCCTGTATTAGATTATTGAGTTTTAAAGTAAGAAATCTTCCAGCATTCAGACAGGAGAAACTAAATAGTCAGTTTTAAAACTTTAGTGTGCATGAAAAGTACCTGGAGGATTTCTTAAAACAGATTACTAGATTCTATACCCAAAGTTCCTAATTCAGAAGCTGTAAAATAGGGCCTGAGAATTTGCATTTTAACAAACTCCCAGGGATGCTGATGCTGTTGATCCGGGGACAATACTGTAAGAACCACTTATCCACAGAGAAGAGAAAAAATATCCCCACAGACTGTCCTTATTCTTTTCCATATCAACATTTAACACCAAAATATAAAACAGCAATTGCTACAATATTCTAAAGAAACAGTTATACCAGGATGTGAAATTTTAGATGATGCACTGACAGCGTTCATAAACATGAACAAACTCAAGTAAGATTGTCTTTGTGAGAACCACTTGCAAAAACTATGCAGTGAAATCCAGATTGATAAGAAAAGGTGAGCAAAAAATGAAGAACTCAGGAACAGAGAAGCTATATTAAATACAAAACCGGTACTAATTATGACAATTATAATTGTAAAATAGATGTTATAAATATAATTTCATAAAGTATACATATATGTAAACAGAATAATATCTCATCTATTAGAAATAAAATATGCAAAACAATATTTGAGCTCCCCTTTAAGAAGGGTATCCACTTTAACTTAAAAAGAAATTGAACATTAACCCCATACACAAAAGTAAACTCAAAATGGATCAAAGACCTGAATGCAAGTCATGAAACCATAAAACTCTTAGAAGAAAACAGGCAAAAATCTCTTAAATATAAACATGAGCAACTTTTTCCTGAACACATCTCCTCAGGCAAGGGAAACAAAAGCAAAAATGAACAAACTAAAAAGCTTCTGTACAGCAAAGGACACCATCAGCTGAACAAAAAGGCATCCTACAGTATGGGAGAATATATTCACAGATGACATATCTGATAAGGGGTTAGCATCCAAAAATATAAAGAACTCACACACAAAAAAGCAAATAACCTGATTAAAAAATGGGAGGAGGATCTGAGCCGACACTTCTCCAAAGAAGAAATTAAGATGGCCAACAGGCACATGAAAAGATTATCAGGGAAAGGCAAATAAAAACCACAATGAGGTATCACGTCACACCAGTTAGGATGGCCAACATCCAAAAGACAAGGAACAACAAATGCTGGTGAGGATGTGGAGAAAGGGGAACCCTCCTACACTGCTGGTGGGAATGTAAATTAGTTCAACCATTGTGGAAAGCAATATGGAAGTTTCTCAAAAACCTAAAAATAGAAATACCATTTGACCCAGGAATTCCACTCCTAGGAATTTACCCAAAGAAAACAATACCTCAGATTTGAAAAGACATATGCAACCCTATGTTTATCACAGCACTATTTACAATAGCCAATATATGGAAGCAACCTAAGTGTCCATCAGTAGACGAATGGATAAGAAGATGTGGTACATATACACAATGGAATATTATTCAGCCATAAGAAGAAAACAAATCCTACCATTTGCAACAACATGGATGGAACTATAGGGTATAATGCTCAGTGAAATAAGCCAGGTGAAGAAAGACAAATACCAAATGATTTCACTCATTGTGGAGTATAACAACCAAGCAAAACTGAAGCAGACTCACAGACTCCAAGAAGGGACTAGTGGTTACCAAAGGGAAGAGGTAGGAGAGGGTGGGGGGTAGATAGGGTGAAGGGGATTAAGGGACATTATGATTAGCACACATAATGTAGGGGAGTCACAGGGAAGACAGTATAGTACAGAGAAGACAAGTAGTGACTCTATAGTATCTTACTACACTGATGGAGAGTGACTGCCATGCAGTGGGGGAGCGGGGGGAGACTCAATAATACGGGTGAATGTAGTAACCACAATGTTGCTCATGTGAAACCTTCATAAAATTGTATATCAATGATAGCTTAATAAAAAAAAGGAAACTGAAAAAAATTAATAACGTGCCTCAAAGTACTTTTTTTATTCCGACAGTATGTTGTAAACTGCCTTCTTTTCTTTTAATAGGATCTGGAGGGTCTAAAGAAAGGTTATATTTATTAATTCAGGTTCAGATGAGGTTTCCAGTAATACAAAACTTGACTATAGTTTATCATACCCACAGTTTCTCTGCTGTATTTTCCTGCTATTCAGGCCATGGAAAATAATAAGACTTTTATGCTGTTAATCTATCTAATGGCTCATCTGAAGCATAAACCTTTATGTTTGTCAAGAATTGTGAAATATGTTTGAGATAATGAAAAGTCAGAAGGCCTGACTAGTTTGTGTGTTGAAGTAATAGAACTTAAAATGAACTCTATGAACTCTGTCTTCCATTCAGCTACCACACAAAAAGCAGTATTTTAATCTACAGAATCAGGCTAGAACAGCTTCTGATCTTCAAGATGGCCATCAGAATTCCTTGTAGCTCCTCTATAGACCTTAGAGAATAACTTTGAATAAAAACTATCTTTTTCAGGTTTTCTAAAACAAACATAACTGGGAATTTTGTTTACTTTGACAACAAAACATAATTGGGAGGTAAGGAGCAGAGAGATTAGAGGAAATGTGAGAATGACTGGCCTTCTCATTTTTATACCAGACGACCATTTGAAACCTGAGGTATTAAAGTACAATGACTCCAACTACTCAGTGTTTTCCTTTGTCTTTTTTCATAATCTGGGAGGGCTCTTTTAAAAGATAAAATCTCTTCAAATGAAAGATTTGGAGTTTAACAATTCCTCCAGTTTCACTTCAATTTTCTTTTCTTCTGTTAGAACAGAAAAAAATATTAATTAAAACTAGCATTCATATGAACAATTTTTAACTGGATTTCTATCACTCATTACATATGCAAAGAACACATTTTGGAATGATGTTCACCTACTATATTTAAGATTTTTTTATTGAGGTGTAGTAGACAGATCATAGAATTCATTCATTATAAGTGTATAATTTAATGATTGCTGGTAAATTTACAGAGTTGTGTGACCATCACCATAATCCAACATTTCCATCTCCCCCAAAAGAAGCCCCTTGTCGATTTGCAGTTAAACCCTGTTCCAGCTCCAGTCCCAGGCAACCACTAGTCTACTTTCTGTCTTTGTAGATTTACTTTTTCTGGACATTTCATGTAAATGGCATCATACAATATGTGGTCTTTTGCATCTGGCTTCTTTCACTTAGCATGTTTTGTAAGTTCATCCACAATGTGATATATATCAGTAATTTTTTTACTACCAAATAGAATTTCATTGTATGGATATACCACCTTTGGTTCATCCATTCACCAGTTGATGGAAATTTGGATTTTCTCTATTTTTTTAGTTATTATGAATAAAGCTTCTATGAACATTTATATACAAGTCTTTATGCAGATATATTATTTCTCTTGGGTAGATTCCAAGGAGTGGAATTGCTGGGTCATATGGTAAATTTGTATTTAATGGGTTTTTTGTTTGTTTTTCATTGCAAAAAGGCTCTTTGAAGTGGCCACGTCACTTCACATTTTCATCAGAAATTGAGGATTCCCAGTTCTCCACATCTATGCCACCACTTACTACTGTCTTTTATTATTATCATCCTAGTGTGTGTAAAGTAGTAACTCATTGTGGTTTGAATTTGTATTTTCCTAGTGATAAATATGACATAGAATATCTTTTCATGTGCTTATTAGCCATCTTTATGTTTTCTTTGGTGAAATGTCTATTCAAACCTTGCCTAGTTTTAAAAATTGGGTTATTTGTCTTCTTACTGAGTTGTAAGATTTCTTTACATATTCTGGCTAAAAGTATGTTATCAGAAACACGATATGTGAATATTTTTCCTAAGTTTGTGGATTGTATTTCCATTTCCTTAATGGTCTCTTTTGAGGTGCAAAAGTTTAAAATTTTGCCAAGTCCAATTTATAAGTTTTTCCTTTAAGGATTATGCTATTGGTGTAATATTTAAGAGCTCTTTACCTAATACAAGGACACAAAGGCTATCTTCTACCTTTTTCTCTAAATGCTCTACAGTTTTAGCTCTTATATTTAGGTCTATTATCCATTTTGAGTTCATTGTCTATGGTATGAAGTAAAGGTCTAAATCCATCACTTTTGCCATGTGGCTATCCAAATGGTCTATTTGTAGAAAACACTATCTATCCCCCTATTGAATTGCCTAAACAGCTTATGAAAAATCAACCTATAATAAATATAACAATTTATTTCTGGACTCTCAATCCTGTTCCATTGATCTAACCTTGTGTCAGTACCACACTGTCTTAATTACTGTAGCTTTACATTTTAAAATTGGAAGGTATAAACCCTTCAGTTTTATTTTTCAAGATTGTTTGACTATTCTGGAAACCACCATGCCTACCTGGAGTAAGTACTACATGTTCAGGGTATATAATTATTTTTATATATTAAAATATTTGCTAATATTCTGTTAAGGATTTTTGCATCTATGTTCAGGAAGGATGTTTGCTTATAGTTTTCTTTTTTCGTCATATCTTTTGTAATGACTTTGCACTGGCCTCCTGAGTAAGTTGGGAAATGTTTCCTCCTCTACTATTTTCTGGAAGAGATTGTGTAAAATTAGTTTTAATTACCCTTTAAAGGGTTGATAGAATTCTCTCATGAGACTATCTGTGTCAGGAAGTTCCATTTTGGAGAGATTTTTAATTAAAAATTCCATTTCCTTAATGGCTATTAGGCTTTTCAGATTGTATATTTCCTCTTAGTTGAATTTTGGCAGTTTGAGGTTCTAAAGGGATTGTCCCAATGGCTGCAGTATCTGGAATATCTCCTATTTCATTCCTGATATTGGTGATTTGTGTTTTGTTAGTCTTGCTGTAGATTTTTAAATTTTTACTGATATTTCTTAAAAAGCAATTTCTTGTTTCCTTGAGCTTTTTTGTAGTTTTTCTATTTCCAATTTTATTTTCTGCTCTTATCTTTATTATTTATTTCAGTTTGCTTTGGGTTTATTTTGCTCCCTTTTCTAGTTTCTTGAGCTTTAGCTGCATGACACATATTTTTATATGTTGTGTTTTCATTTATATTTAGTTTTATGTACTTTTTTGTGCTATTATTAATATACAATTACATGAGCAACATTATGGTTACTAGACTCCCCCTATTATCAAGTTCCCACCACATACCCCATTGCAGTCACTGTCCATCAGCATAGTAGGATGTAATAGAATCACTACTTGTTTTCTCTGTGTTATACTGCCTTCCCCGTATACCCACCCCACACCCTCCCTGCTCCATTATGTGTGCTAATTGTAATAGCCCTTTTTCCCCTTTATTCCTCCCACTCATCAGCCCCAGTCCCTTTCACTTTGGTAACTATTAGTCCATTCTTGGGTTCTGTGAGTCTGCTGCTGTTTTGTTCTTTCAGTTTTTTTTTGTTCTTATACTCCAAAGATGAATGAAATCATTTGATACATGTCTTACTCCACCTGGTTTATTTCATCACGAGCATAATACCCTCTAGCTCCAACCATGTTGTTGCAAATGGTAGGATTTTTTTTCTTCTTATGGCTGAATAATATTCCATTGTGTATATATACCACTTCTTCTTTATCCATTCATCTACTGATGAACACTTAGGTTGCTTCCATTTCTTGGCTATTGTAAATAGTGCTGCTATAAACATAGTGGTACATATGTCTTTTTCAAACTGAGCAGCTGCATTATCCTAGGAGTGGAATTCCTGGGTCAAATGGTATTTCTATTTTGAGTTTTTTGCAGAACTCCCATACTGCTTTCCACAATGGTTGTACTAATTTACATTCCCACCAGCAGTGTAGGAGGGTTCCCCTTTCTCCACATCTTTGCCAACATTTGTTGTCTTTTGGATGGCGGCCATCCTAACTTTTGGGAGGTGATATCTCATTGTGGTTTTAACTTGCATTTCTCTAATGACTAGTGATGTGGAGCATCTTTTCATGTGCCTGTTGGCCATCTGAATTTCTTCTTTGGAGAAGTGTCTGTTCAGTTCCGCTGCCCATTTTTCAGTTGGCTTATTTGCTTTTTTTGTTGAGGTGCATGAGCTCTTTATATAATTTGGATGTCAACCCTTATTGGATATGTCATTTATAAATATATTCTCCCATACTATAGGATAAATTTTTGTTCAGCTGATGGTATCCTTTGATATACAGAAGCTTTTTAGTTTGATATAGTCCCATTTGTTCATTTTTGCTTTTGGTTCCCTTGCCAAGGGAGATAAGTTCATGAAGAAGTTGCTCATGTTTACGTCCAAGAGATTTTTGCCTATATTTTTTTCTAAGAGTTTTATGGTTTCATGACTTACATTCAGGCCTTTGATCCATTTTGAGTTTACTTTGGTGTATGGGGTTAGACAGTCATCCAGTTTCATTCTCTTACATGTAGCTGTCCAGTTTTGCCAACACCAGCTGTTGAAGAGGCTCTCATTTCCCCACTGCATATTGATGGCTCCTTTATCATATATTAACTGACCATATATTCTTGGGTTTATATCTGGGCTCTCTGTTCTGTTCCACTGGTCTATGGGTCTGTTTTTGTGCCAGTACCAAACTGTCTTGATTACTGTAGCTTTGTAGTAAAGCTTGAAGTCAGGAAGCATAATTCCCCTGCTTTATTCTTCCTTCTCAGGGTTGCTTTGGCTGTTTGGGGTGTTTTGTGGTTCCATACGAATTTTAGAACTATTTGCTCTAGTTCATTGAACAATGCTGTTGGTATTTTGATAGGGATTGCATTGAATCTGTAGATTGCTTTAAGCAGGATGGCCATTTTGACAGTATTAATTCTTCCTAGCCAAGAGCATGGGATGAATTTCCATTTATTAGTGTCCTCTTTAATTTCTCTTGAGAGTGTCTTGTAGTTTTCAGGGTATAAGTCTTTCACTTTCTTGGTTAGGTTTATTCCTAGGTATTTTATTCTTTTTGATGCGATTGTGAGTGGAATTGTTTTCCTGATTTCTCTTTCTGCTAGTTCATTAGGTGTATAGGAATGCAACAGATTTCTGTGTTTTAATTTTGTATCCTGCAACTGTACTTAATTCAGATATTAGATCTAATAGTTTTGGAGTGGATTCTTTAGGGGTTTTTTTATGTACAATATCATGCCATCTGCAAACAGGGACAGCTTGAGTTCTTCCCTGCCAATCTGGATACCTTTTATTTCTTTGTGTTGCCTGATTGCCGTAGCTAGGACCTCCAGAACTATGTTGAATAAAAGTGGGAAGAGTGGGCATCCTTGTCTTGTTCCCGATCTTAAAGGAAAAGCTTTCAGCTTCTCGCTTTAAGTATAATGTTGGCTGTGAGTTTCTCATATACGGTCTTTATTATGCTGAGGTACTTGCCCTCTTTACCCATTTTGTTGAGAGCTTTTATCATGAATGGATGGTGAATTTTGTCGAATGTTTTATCGGCATCTATGGATATGATCATGTGTTGTTTGTCCTTCTTTTTGTTGATGTAGTGGATGATGTTGATGGATTTTTGAATGTTGTACCATCCTTGCATCCCTGGTATGAATCCCACTTGATCATGATGGATGATCTTTTTGATGTATTTTTGAATTCGGTTTGCTAATATTTTGGTGAGTATTTTTGCATCTATGTTCATCAAGGATATTGGTCTGTAATTTTCTTTTTTTGTGGTGTCTTCGCCTGGTTTTGGTATTAGAGTGATATTGGCCTCATAGAATGAGTTTGGGAGTATTCCCTCCCCTTCTATTATTTGGAAAACTTTAATGAGGATGGGTATTAGGTCTTCACTAAATGTTTGATAAAATTCAGCACTGAAACCATCTTGCCAGGTGTTTTGCTCTTTGGTAGTTTTTTTATTACCAATTCAATTTCTTTGCTGGTCATAGGTCTATTCAGATTTTCTGTTTCTTCCTGCGTCAGCCTTGGAAGATTGTATTTTTCTAGAAAGTTGTCCATTTCTTCTAGATTATCCATTTTGTTAGCATATAATTTTTCATAGTGTTCTTTCATAATTCTTTGTATTTCTGTGGTATCTGTAGTGATTTTTCCTTTCTCATTTCTGATTCTGTTTATATGTGTAGACTCCCTTATTTTCTTGATAAGTCTGGCTAGGGGTTTACCACCTATTTTGTTTATTTTCTCAAAGAACCAGCTCCTGCTTTCATTGATTCTTTCTGTTGTTTTATTCTTCTCAATTTTATTTCTGCTTTAATCTTTATTGTGTTCCTCCTACTACTGACTTTGGTCCTCATTTGTTCTTCCTTTTCTAGTTTCATTAATTGTGAGTTTAGACTGTTCATCTGGTATTCTTTTTCTTTCCTGAGGTAGGCCTGTATTGCAATATATTTCCCTCTTAGCATGGCCTTCCCTGCATCCCAGAGATTTTGTGGTGTTCAATTATTGTTGTTATTTGTCTCCATATATTGCTTGGTCTCTGTTTTTATTTGGTCATTGATCCATTGACTATTTAGGAGCATGTTGCTAAGCCTCCATATGTTTGTGGGCTTTTTCATTTTCTTTGTAATTTATTTCTAGTTTCATACCTTTGTTATCTGAGAAGCTGGTTGATACAATTTCAATCTTTTTGAATTTATTGAGGATCTTTTTGTGGCCTAATATATGATCTATTCTTGAAAATGTTCCATGTGCACTTGAGAAGAATGTGTATTCTGTTGCTTTTGGATGGAGTGTTCTGTAGATGTCTGTTAGGTCCATCTGTTCTAATATGTTGTTCAGTGCCTCTGTCTCTTTACTTATTTTCTGTCTGGTTGATCTGTCCTTCAGAGTGAGTGATGTGTTGCAGTCTCCTAAAATGAATGCACTGCATACTATTTCACCCTTTAATTCTGTTAGTATTTGTTTCACATATGTAGGTGATCCTGTGTTGGATACATACACATTTATAATAGTTATATCCTCTTGTTGGACTGACCCCTTTATCATTATGTAATGTCCTTCTTTGTCTCCTGTGACTTTTTGTTTTGAAATCTATTTTGTCTGATACAAGTACTGCAACTCCTGCTTTTTTCTATTAGTTGCATGAAATATCTTTTTCCATCCCTTTACTTTCAGTCTGTGTATGTCTTTGGGTTTGAAGTGAGTCTCTTGTAGGCAGCATATAGATGGATCTTGTTTTTTTGTACCATTCAGTAACTCTATGTCTTTTGATTGGTGCATTCAGATCATTTATACTTAGGATGATTATCGATAGGTACGTACTTATTGCCATTGCAGGCTTTAGATTCGTGGTTACCAAAGGTTCAAGGGCAATTCCCCTACTATCTAACAGTCTAATTTAACTTACTTCATATACTATTACAAACACAACCTAAAGGTTCTTTTTTTTTTCCTCCTTTTTCTTCCTCCTCCATTCTTTGTATGTTATGAATCATATTCTGTACTCTTTGTCTTCCCTTGACTGACATCTATTTAGGCTTAGGAATACTTCCATCTATAGGAGTCCCTCCAAAATGCACTGTTGATGTGGTTTGTGGGACGTAAATTCTCTAAGCTTTTGCTTCTCTGAAAATTGTTTAATCCCTCCTTCAAATTTCAATGATAACCTTGCCGGGTTAAGTATTCTTGGTTCAAGGCCCTTCTGCTTCATTGCATTAAATATATCATGCCACTCCCTTCTGTCCTATAAGGTTTCTGTTGAGAAGACTGATGATAGCCTGATGGGTTTTCCTTTGTATGTGATCTTTTTTCTCTCTCTACCTGCTTTTAAAAGTCTGTCTTTATCCTTGACCTTTGCCATTTTAATTATTATATGTTTTGATGATGTCTTCCTTGTGTCCCTTGTGTTGGGGGATCTGTGCACCTCCATGGCTTGAGAGACTATCTGCTTCCCCAGATTGGGGACGTTTTCAGCAATTATCTCATCAATGACACTTTCTATCCCTTTTGCTCTCTCTTCTTCTTCTGGTACCCCTATAATGCGAATATTGTTGTGTTTGGATTGGTCACACAGTTCTCTCAATATTCTTTCATTCTTAGAGATCATTTTTTCTTTCTGTGCCTCAGCTTCGTTTTCCTCTTCTCTAATTTCTATTCCATTTACTGTCTGTTCTACTACATCTAATCTGCTTTTAAATCCCTCCATTGTATGTTTCATTTCAGATGTGGAATTTCTTAATGATGGAATCTCTGTCTTAAATTCGTTCCTGAGTTCTTGAATATTTTTCTGTACCTCTATAAGCATGTTTATAATTTTTATTTTGAACTCTCTTTCAGGAAGATTGTTGAGTTTGGTTTCATTTGGCCCTCTTTCTGGGGTTTGTGGGATTTTGGTCTGAACCATATTATTTTGTCATTTCATATTTCTGTGTGTGGTTCCCACCAGTGCACAGAAACTCTGGTCTCTGGAGCTGCGCAGCCCCTAGAGTGTGGTTGGGGGGTAGGGGAGCAGAGCTGGTGCCTGGGGGGAGGAAAGATCTGTTTCCTGATTCCCATCTGCAGTGCCTGTCTCCAGTGTCAGAGCCAGTGGGCCAAGTACACACGTGTAAACCTCTGTGCTTTGCATCTCTAGCTGTTGTACATTGGGCCTCCCTCTGGATGGCCTGATGACTGTGTAGTGAC
Source organism: Smutsia gigantea (assembly GCA_032199065.1). Classification (NCBI taxonomy): domain Eukaryota; kingdom Metazoa; phylum Chordata; class Mammalia; order Pholidota; family Manidae; genus Smutsia; species Smutsia gigantea. The sequence continues at coordinate 149,556 of JAVSCE010017206.1, read as the reverse complement.
TGTGGGTTTGGGAGCAGGTGCCTGCAGGCCAGTGGGAAGTCTTGGCAGGCTGTGTCACAGTGGGGGGCCTGGGAGCTGAGTAGGCAGCCAGGGGGATGGAGCACGTGAAGCTCCCCAAAGTTCCCAACCAGCTGGGCAGAGTGCCCCCAGACAACCTTGTCCAGCTCTCCCTTCTTCTGCACAGCAAGCTCCGTGCATATCCCCGCCCCTTCAGCAGCCCTCTCCCTGCTAGGAAGCCTCTCAAGACCGTCTGCCTTTCCTCTGACACAGAGGGTCTGGATGTGGATCCTGTCCTCCACAAACAGCCGGAATGTCAATTTCTCAAGCAGTCCGCCTGTTCGAGCTCCCCAACATCCAGAGTTCCACACACTATAGGATTCTGCTCACAAAGCAGATCTCCAGGGCTAGGTGTTCAGCAGTCCCAGTCTTCCACCACCTCCCCTGCTCCGTTTCTCTTCCTCCCTCCAGTGAGCTGGGGTGGGGGAAGGGCTTGGGTCCCACCAGATTAAGGCTTTCCTATGTTACCCTGTTTCCTGAGGTCTGCTCCGTTCGTGAGGTCTGCTCCGTTCGTGAGGTCTGTTTGCACAGTCTCGTTCAGCCTTCTTTCTTGTTGCTGTTTTAAGGTTGGTTGTATTAATTAACTATATTGTTGTTCTGTTTGGAGTTTTGGGAGGAGCTCTCCGTCTCACCTCTCATGCTGCCATCTTGAATTTCTGCAATTTTTCAGTTTTACATACTTTTTAATTTCCTTTAAGAATTCCTTTTTGCCCGCAATATACAGGAGTGTGTGTTGTACATAGTTTCCAAGTGTTTCAAGAATTTCCTGTTGTCTTTGTTACAGATTGCCAGTTTGATTTCATTTTAGTCAGAACACATTCGGCATGATTTTAATTCTTTTATACTTGTCAAGGTTTCTTTTATGGTATGTTTTATGTTCGTTTATTTTCTATTTGGTGAATGTCCCATGAGAAACTGAGAAAAACTATTCTACTGTTGTTGGGTGATCTGTTTTATATATGGTAATTGGATTCTGTTGATTGTATTGTTCATATCTTCTATATTCCTCAACTTTTTGCCTAATAGTTCTATTAGGTGCAGAAGGGGAGGGGTGTTGAAGTTCCGAACCATAATCATAGATCCTTCTCTTTCTCAGCTTTTGCAGTTTTTATTCATGTATTTGAGGCTCTGTGGTTTAGTTTACACACATTTAGTATATCTTCTTGGCATACTGATCCTTTTCTCATTATATAATGCCTTTTGTCTCTGGTAATTGGCTTTGAAGTCCACTCTATCAGATATTAACGTTGCCACTCTATTCTTTTTTATTATTAATGCATACATGGTATGTCTTTTTCCACCTTTTATCTACCTGTGTATGAATTTGAAATTGGTGCTCCAATTTCTTATATGCAGCGCATGGTTGGATTTTTTAAATCTACTCTGCCAATCTCTTTCAATTGGTATATTTAGACCACTTAAATATAATTATTGATATGTTAACACTTTAGTGTGCTATTTTATCCTTTATTCTCTTTGTTCCCTCTGCCCCTTGTTACTATTTTTTTCTTTCTTGCCTTTCTTCAGATTACCTGAACATATTTTAAGATTGCATCTTGATTTGTTTATAGCACTTTTGGGTTTGTCTCTTAGTGTTGCTTTCATAGTGGTGGCTCTGGGTGCTATTTGTAACTGTGCACTGATATCATCATTTACCATTTTAATATAATATAAAAACCTTACTTCCATTTAGGTCCCTTTACCTTCCCCACCTTTAAATATCATTGTTTTGAGTATTAGATGGTATTATAGTTTTTTGTTTCAATCATCAGAGATGATTTTTAAAAAGTCATAAGGAAAAGAATTGTCTATTACATAGATTGACATTACTGCTATTTTTTCATTTTGATTCCTAATGCTCTGAGTTTCCTTCTTTTATCATTTTCTTTGATGAAGAACATTTTGCCAGCCGTTAAAATGTAGGTCTGCTAATCACAAAAATCTTTTACTTTTCATTCATCTGTGATGTTTTTATTTTCCCTTCATTCCTAAAAACAGTTTTTTCCAGATATAGAATTATGGGTCAATAGTTCTGTTCTTCAGCACTTAAAAATATTTTCCCATTTCCTTCTTCATGGTTGCACATGAGAAATCCATTTAAATTGGTGTTCCCCATTCAGGGAATGCATTGTGTCTCTCTGGCTGCTTTTAGGATTTTTAATTTGCCTTAGTTCTCAAAAGTTTAGTTATGATGTATTTTGGCATGGATTCTTAGAGTTTATCCCAGGGATTTTCTTTGGGCTTGAGCTCCCTCAGCTTCTAGATTCATTTAATCTCTAGGTTGTTGTTGTGCATGAAACTTGGAAATTTTCCAGCTGTTATTTCTTCAGATACTCATACCTACTCATACCAATGCCAACGATATGAATACTGGATATTTTGTTATTGTCCACAGTTCCCTGAGGCTCTGTTCATTTTTTCTAGTCTATATTCTATTGTTCAAATTGGTTGAATTTTATTGTCTGTCCTCAAGTTCACTGATTTATTAATTCTCCATCTTCTCTGCTTTACTGTTGAGCTCATCCATTGAGTTTTTATCTTGTTTTTCAGTTTTATAATATCAATTTTTTGATAACTTGTATTTCTTTGAAATTTTTTTCATTTAAGAGAATTTGTAATTGCTTGTTGTAGCATTTTTATGATATCTGCTTTAAAATTCTTGTAATTTCAACATCTTATTCATCTCAGCGTTGGTGTCAATTGATTTCATTTTTCATTCAAGTTTTGATTTTCTTGGTTCTTAGTTTGTATCCTGGACATTTTGTCTATCATATTAGGTCACTCGGGGTCCTATTTAAGGATTTTATTTTATAGGGACTTACTTTATTTAACATATGAGTCTTAGCCTCCCTTTGCGGGCTGGGATTCCAATGGTCTTGATGTATTTGGTGCTGCTGGTGCTCACACTGGTCTCTGGTGATCATGCCTGAGGGGGAGGAATTTCCTCTAGTTGTATTGCAAGATATCCCTTGGTGAGGGAGGGTCTGGGGAAACCCTTCTATTGGTGCCCCCCAACTAGGATTTCTCCACGTCCAAGAGGAAAATCTCAGTTCCATAGAAGCAAAGTAGCTCCCAGGTTCAGGCTGCTAGCTGTGACACATGCTTTTTCTTGACACCACCAGTCAGCCCTATGGGGACAAAAAGCTTCCTCAGCTGAGCTACCTGCTTTACTGGGGTCTCTCTTATTGGCTCCTCCACCCATCTCAGTATCTCTCCATGGAAGTCTCTGGTGCAACAGGGAAAGAGAGTTCTTCTCCTGGTCATTTAATGTTGTCATGTCTCCCAGGTGGTCCCCCTCACCTGAGGTTGTCAGAGGGACTCCTGCTAGGTCCAGAGGGAAGAAGAAACTACTGGGGTACCTTCTATTGCTAGGTGGGAAGTTGGAAAATGCCACCTTCTTGTTGGAGATTTCAGGTTGCTCTACCTCTTTGATGTTCCTTTGGTCCTGAGTTCCCAAACTAATCCACCTTCTTAGCACCCTTCACAGTTCTCCTTTGCTTGTTTCTTATGCCATTTCCAGGGCTTATAAAGTTGTTCTTAGTAGGGAAGAACAAAGGAAAAAATGGTCTATGCCATCTTGTCCAGACTGGAAGTCCCTTACCTACTGAATTTTATGTCATTACCTATTTTTAAAAAATTATTTTATGTTTTGCTAATTTAGGCCCAGTTACATTAAAAATATTTTTAAAATCCCAAAGAAACCTTTGCCCAATGCAGGCATTTAACCTATTTTTTCATATGTAATTAATGAGACTGAGGGAAAAAATGGATGTGTCAACACAATAGAATCTAAGGCCATACACACAAAGACACTGCTGAGGAACATACACATGCACACACACCTCTTTTCAGCCTATCTCCTTCCAATCTGCTCAAGGAGAGTCTTTGTATCAAGGACAAATGGATCTACCAAGCCCCCAAAGGGCAGGAGCAGTAAAGCTTACTACAGGGGGGCATAGCCCCCACTCCCTGGGATTCTCTGAGCAGAACCTACCTGGATACTTCTACTTGGGAAATCTCAACTCTGCCGGACTGAGCGGTACCAGGAGAATAGTGGCTCTAGAACTACACAAGTTGGCCTGGCTCTTCTCTGAGCTTTAGTAGGGAATAAAACTTAATCCAGTCAAGTGCACCAAAGTAGATATTTATTTGGGGCAGAATCTTTAGTCCAGTACATTTTATTTCTTTCTTATATCTTTATATACTATGTTCTTCCCAAGAAGCATTTAAAGTGATTTTAATGGCAATATAATATATATATATGAAAATATAAATTAGATGTAGGCAAAAAAAGAGCCAGAGTAAAACAGGGGACAGGCGTAAGTCTGGTGCAAAATTGCTTCTCTGTAATTTTCTACACTTGTAATACATAATCCACGAAGGGCACACTGCTGGAGTATGTCTTATGCCATCTCTGACTGGACCTTCAGGAACACCAAGGACCAGGCATGGGTGCGAGAAGGTGGACTCCTAACATGGAGATATGCTACAGAGATAAAAACAAGTTCCCATAGAAACATTCCTGTAAAAACATAGGCAAAAATCTCCTGTACATAAACATGAGCAACTTCTTCATGAACATATCTCCCCGGGCAAGGGAAACAAAAGCAAAAATGAACAAGTGGGACTATATCAAGCTGAAAAGCTTCTGTACAGCAAAGGACACCATCAGTAGAACAAAAGACATCCTACAGTATGGGAGAATATATTCATAAAAAACGTATCTGATAAAGGGTTGACATCCAAAATATATAAAGAACTCATGCACCTTAACAAACAGAAAGCAAATAATCCAATTAAGAAATGGGCAGAGGACATGAATAGACACTTCTCCAAAGAAGAAATTCAGATGGCCAACAGGCACATGAAAAGATGCTCCACATCGCTAATCATCAGAGAAATGCAGATTAAAACCACAATGAGATATCACCTCACACCAGTGAGGATGGCCAACATCCAAAACACAAACAACAACAAATGTTGGCGAGGATGTGGAGAAAAGGGAACCCTCCTACACTGCTGGTGGGACTGCAAATTAGTTCAACCATTGTGGAAAGCAGTATGGAGGTTCCTCAAAAAACTCAAAATAGAAATACCATTTGACCCAGGAATTCCACTCCTAGGAATTTACCCTAAGAATGCAGCAGCCCAATTTGAAAAGGACAGATGCACCCCTATGTTTATTGCAGCACTATTTACAATAGCCAAGAAATGGAAGCAACCTAAGTGTCCATCAGTAGATGAATGGATAAAGAAGATGTGGTACATATACACAATGGAATATTATTCAGCCATAAGAAGAAAACAAATCCTACCATTTGCAACAACATGGATGGAGCTAGAGGGTATTATGCTCAGTGAAATAAGCCAAGCCGAAAAAGACAAGTATCAAATGATTTCACTCATATGTGGAGTATAAGAACAAAGAAAAAATACTGAAGGAACAAAACAGCAGCAGACTCACAGAACCCAAGAACGGACTAATAGTTACCAAAGGGAAAGGGACTGGGGAAAATGGGCGGGAAGGGAGGGATAAGAGGGAAAAAGGGGCATTACGATTAGCAGATGTAATGTTGGGGGGGCACGGGGAGGGCAGTACAACTCAGAGAAGACAAGTAGTGATTCTATAGCATCTCACTACGCTGATGGACAGTGACTGTAATGGGGTTGGTGGGGGGGACCTGATGAAGGGGTAGTTTAATAATTGTAATATTACACATGTAATTGTAAATTAATGATAATAAAATAAATTATATTAAAAAAAAAGAAACATTCCTGTAATACTCAATAGATTTTCTGCTCCTGTAATGGTTCATTTCCTCGGAAAGATTCCCGAGTTCTCTCTTTAAAATGGCCATAGTTCTGAGCAGTGTAACCTAGCTGAAGAGTCAGGCTGCTAAGTTCCTGAGGGATCATATCCCAGGTAGGATGTAATCACATCCACAAGTCAGACACTATCTAAAAATGCAGAGTGTGAACCAAGGATAAAACTACAGTCATCAATTCCTCAAACTCTTGTTTTTTATATTCTTCTATTTGATTCTAAAATCTAAGCCAAAATTGTTAAACATAGACTTGTAATGTCTCTCCCAAGCCAACTGGAAAGCCCCTCCCAGGTCAGCCGGAAATCTAGGTGATGCTGATGACACGCAGGAGCTGAGAAGTAACCACAGAAGCGTTTTTTGCTCGGTGACGAAATGACCACACTCCTTCCACTGTGGGAGCTGTCTCTCTCCTGGAGAAGAGAAGAACACAAAAAATCCCGGTCAGCTGGGAGCTACTGTCTATTCGCACAATACCCAAGGTGTGCTTCAACATAGTGCAAATCCGAGGTGAGGGCAAATGTCACGCTCTAGCGGCCAACTGTATTACCGTTTCTAAAGTTAGCTGTGAGCTCTAAGGACTTCAGAGGCTAAGAAAGTGTATGGGACAGTACATCTGAATCTAAAAAACTTCCTTGACTCTTCATGAAGCCAGTCTCTTCCCCAGGATTAGCTTTCTCTTCTTATCCACCTCTCTGGAGCCTCTGTCAAACACCTTTAAATTCCTGAAAATTTCTTACAGCCTCATTCACTATGTTTCTTACTGATTTTTAACATCTTCAAGTCTCCCTTAGGCTGAAAAAAAAAAGTACCCTCCCTGTTCTATTCATCAGCCCATCTCCCTGCCATTCATTCATGGAGACATGGCTTGGTTCTTCTTTTCCAATTTATACTCTCCTGAAACATTCCCTCTCAGCCCCTTTTTAAAAAGTTTAGTTTTATACCTTAGTGTTTCTCTGAAGTTATTTTTCAAAGATCACTAATTACCTCTTCCTGACCAAATTCTGTAGCTCTTCTTCAGACATTATTCCACTTGGTATTTCATCTTTTTCAACTCACTCTGTGAGGGCAAGGACTGTTTGCCCTCGTATTTCTCTATGTATTGTAAGGGATTGTTTCTGTTTAAGCTTTAAATATCTACAGCTATAGTCCATGAACGTGACCTTCATCTTATTTGAAATGGCAAGAGAATGTATCTGTCCCCAAACAACTGTTCAAAATGCACTGTATATTCATGTTGCTAAAAGAAAAATGTGTATGTCCATTTTATTAGGAAAATGAGTTTCAGGGAGCTCAATTTCTAAATCGAAATGCTGTGGGATGAATGTTCTCTGACAGAAAGGAAACAATGAAATGGGGCAGAGGAACTTGTCCAGGGCTTGCTGAAGAAAACCTAGACATGATCAAGGAAAATAGAGATTTCATTGAAAGTGGAAGATAAGTATCCAGATCTAAAAAAATTTGTAAATTAAATCGAAGAGTGAATAAAAAAGAAAAAATCTTGATTTCTCTTCAGAAAGTTTAACCGGGAGAGGAAAGAACGCAGTAGTTTTCCTTTCCATTAGACAGGTGTGTACAGGCCAAGTTTGGAACAAACTATAAATGCTTTGGGAAGCCCTTCCTGATAGGGCAAGATTAGAAAGAAAGACAATTGATTTGAAAGTAGCCAGGAACACAGGTGCTACTCAGTCTGAAACTAGGGAAGTTTAAAGCTTGATGTTTGTTAAAGCTTCTTATATTTCTGAGGTTTAACCTTTGATGGAGTAAAAAGACCATCAGAACTGAAGTGATATTTTGGTTGGAGTCCTGGTTCTGGAATCAAGTGGAAAGTGCGTCAACCTAATTTCCATTTGCTCACGGGCACTGTGCAGAGACCAGTTCTTACCTATTTTAGGTTCCCATGAGATCATCTACATGGAAATCTTTGTCCCTTGGTGTTTACTTGTTAAACATTATTCTTGAGAGAGAAGCTTCCATGTGATCTAAAGATTTTTTGACTTATTCATATTACTGTGACTATTTAATAAAGTACTTTTAATAAGTATTTTCTAAAAAGTTATAGTAAAGCTGTAACTGCTGAAAGCTGGATTTGAGAAAATAGTGATTCATCTTATTTACCAACTCAGGGAATAAGTAGAAACTTCGTCATACATAATCAAATGTCACCCTCTAGTGGCCCAACTGTATTACCATTTCTGAAGTTGGTTGCAAGCTCTCAAGACTTCAGAAGCTAAGAAAGTCTATGGAAGCTCCCAGTCCCACCAAGGAAAGGAGCAAAGAGTGAGACTCCAGCCCTGGAGACTCGCTTCACTAAAGGCATTCAAAATTCAAGTTACAAAGAAAACACTGTGCCCTTTAAACCCACGAACCTTCTAAATCAAGCTTTGGTCTGGGCCCCCAGTCACTTAGATAGAGTAAAGTGAGAACTCTTTGGGAAACAGGCTCAGAGAGATACAAAACAATGATGGCTTTTCAACTAGCTTGAGTGAAATCTTTGCTTCTCATGAACAACTTTACAATAAAAATTTGGTTTGCTTGTGGTGGAATTACTGGAGCATACATCTTGATGATAAAGGCAGTTGTGATACTTTCAGAAATGAGGAAGAAATAGGGCCCCCAGAAAGCATCATTCCCCACATGACTCTCCTGTCTTTCTAATGGGGCCACATGAATTACTGAAAAGGGCACAGGCTTGAGAGTCAGAGGGCTATGTTCAAATTCTGGCTTCACTTCCCCACTGGATGTGTGATTTGGTGCATGTTTCATAACCTCACTAAGCCTCTCAGGGCTGTTGCAAGGATTTAATGAAATAAGGCTTGGAAAGGGCTTTCCCCCAGTATCCAGAACCTACTGGTGTTCCTTTTAACCTTCTCTCACTTAAAAGAAACCATATAACTTAACTTGAGAAGAAAAAACTTAACTTAGAGGAAAATAGGGTTTGGGTTTGCATTTGGGGCCAAAAATTGGCTTTTTAAATTACATTTTTCTGTTAGAATGAAATGAGAATTTAGTCACTATGTGACTAAAGCAACAGCAGTTGTCCTGACTCTGATTCTTTGTTTTCTTTCAGGATGTAATTTTCTTACTGGTAACATGGAAGAAAGAGTTGAATCCACTGTGAAATGCAAACAGCAAGGCAAACCTCACAGAGTGCTGTAAGGATTAAGTGAAATGCTCCATACATGTCCAGAGCTCACCACTACGCTGTAAGGACACCACGAAGCTGCACTATTACCAGTCTTTGCCTCTCTCATGGGACATCTGGGAGAATATGATATAACCACCATTGATTATTTCAGAAATGCCTGCAGGCCTTCACTACCTTCCTCACGAATCACTCTCTCACCGAGGTTCTTCCCTGGAAACCAGCACTGTGTCTGTGCCTTTGCACACACCATATGTGTAACTGGCTTTTAAACAACTCACAGCAGAATTTGCATTTCCAAATGACAGCTGCATCCTTCAGAGTGTGTGAGAGACTAAAATTCTTATTCCTATACTATCCCTCTACACTGAGAATCTCAAGAAAAGAAACAATATATACACTACCTTTGCAGCATGCACTTAGTCTCAGTAAAATTAAAATTTCCTGATGGGATTCAGCCATCAACAGTAGGAGCTTTGCAGCAGTACTTCTTATGACTGGACTAGGGGTTGACAAAAGTTTGAAAACAATTTCATCTAAAATTGAATGCAGGGTTCTTTCTCCTATTTTTAATAAATCACCACTAATAGAACAATATAAAGAGATGAAGAGTATACCATTACTAATTGATGTATAGGTATTGTAACAAATTAAACAAAAGGTTCAGCAACTTGATGTTTAACTGTGATCTGATCCAAGAAGATAACCCATTTTTAAAAGTATACCTTAGTTCCAAGAATACATCACATTAAATCAATTAATATTTATTGAGTTCTTGCTGTGTGCAAGGCACCATGCTAGGTAAAACAGGGGAACACAAGTAGCCAAAGGCCCTCTCCTTAAAGAAATCTGCAATCAAATTGCAGAGGAAAGATAAAGGTGCAAAATATTAAATAGAAGATTCAAAAGCTTCAAGGCAACAAAAAGAGGAAAATCACAAGACAGTACATGGTTCATTGCTTAATGATGTATGAAGACAAAAACGCAATATTCAATTGTCAGGTACTTAATATAGGAGGAACTTTATCTTTCCTCTGGTTTTTCCTTCGTTACACTAACAGCCTCATCTTGCATTACTGATGTCATGAAAACTTATCTGAAACTTACAAATGGTCAAAAGCGATTATGGGGTGTCCTTTAACACATCCCCTTAAACAATATGTGATTTTTTTAGGGGTATGTACTTTTCTTGACTATCTATTTACTATTGATTAAGACATTTTCCAATTCTCTAAAAGTAGACGTTGGCTCGTATGAAATGAGTAATGGCAACAACTCCTATCTGAAAGCAATGCAAACAGATTCTCACTCAATATAAATGATTTTTGTCCACTAGAAAAACAAACCGTAAAGGTTACTATCTACTGTTTTATAAGACATTAATCAGTTTTTTTATCTATTACGAATTCATTTCTACATTCCTATGACAAACTAACTCTGTTAAGTCTCCCTTCCTCAAACTCTCCTTTGAACCCATCTACATAAACATCTTACTGGTTCCCTCATTAACTAATGAGTTGAATAAAATTTTTGATCAGTTAATTTTATTTGCTTAAGAGTCATGTTTTTAATTTCTTGAAAATTGTAGTTCAGCAATGGCCAAAATGATTTTAAGAGAAAAAGAGATCAGTATCCTATCCTACGTTAGAAATCAGAGGATAGAAAGAGACTTTAAAGGTCATCCAATCAAAAATGTGGGAATCTTTGTGACACCTTTTCCTGTAACACCTTGGCTCTTATGCTGTACACTGTGCCTAGTATGCCCACCCCTTTCCCTTGTACCATTCAGTGTTATCACACTATTCAAAACTCAGGTCAAAAACATGCTCATTTCTGGAAGTCTTCCAGATATATCCCTAATTCAATCTGATCATTTGTTTACTCTATATCCCATAAAAAAAGTTATGCTATATTGCGAAACACTAACTGGTTCAAATGTTTTTAATTGCTCTTTGATATCCTAATCCTAAAAATCATCTTCTGTAGAACACTACCTACCTACCATCTTATCTTTCTGCATCTCTTCTGATTGAAACTTCCCTATCTCTACTTTCTCACCTTGTCATGTCCGTGCATGACCGAACGACGTCGTGGGAAGGACATGGACGGACCTTCCCAAATGTCAAGTGCGTATTTTCTTTGACCTCTCTATCTGTACCTGATACTCTCTCCCTATTCAGCTTCTGTGATACAATGTTCTTCTGGTACTCCCCTCCATTTTCTACCCACAGCTTTCTGATCATTCCTTCTCATTCTTCACTTCCCAAGGATACCATTTTCAGCCCATTTCCTTTTTCACTCTATTCATATTTCCCACTGAACTCATCTTCTCTCATGTTTATAACTATCATTATAGACTGATTACTCAGCAATCTATAACTTGAATCCAGATCTCTTCCAGAAATCACAGTTTATCTATTCACCAATTAACACTCCAGTTGTCTTACCTTTGGTTTTACAAATAAAGCTGCTATGAACATCTGTGTACAAGTCTTTGCATGGGCTCTTATTCCACTGCCTATTGAATATATCTATTTATGTTCAACATAACCCACATTGAATTCATCATGTCTCCCTAACCCAACTGCTTATATTATTGTTTTGGTTATACCACTATCTATCTAATCACAAAATAGAGAAAACTTGGTGCCATACCTGAATGAACCACTTATTTTATCCCTATCAAAATGCTCAAGTGGAGCTCTTTTGTTCTCCCCAGACTCTCAGTTCTAACTCAACCTGGTGGATATACCCTTCTGCACCCCAGCCTGGAAACTCTCAATGCTATTTCTCCCTGGGAAATTGTTAGGTGCACTTCGTTCATTCATTTTTCTCAGTGCTCACTTTCTTTCACTGACTGATGTTCAGTTTCTTGAAGACTGTTGTTTTATATGTTGCCTGGTGTTTGTTTTTTTCAAGTAGTAGGGTAAATCCACTTTTGTTATTCCATCTCAATCACAAAGGGAATTGAAGTCCTGATGATTTCAATTTTGTTTTGCTTTTTTAGTTTTAAAAAAGTTTGCAGTTTCTATATTGGGTTACATACAATAAAATGTGCAAATCTCAGTGTACAACTTAATGAATTGTGACGTATGTATATACTCATGTAACCATCATCCAGATAAAAGTATCAAGAATTCTAATTTTTTTTCATTAGTTTTAAAAATCCATTAATTTTAAAATCCATTTAGTGCCAGTGCCTAAGGCTAAGATACTGTCACTATGGTGGCTTCTACTAATTTCCTTCCTTATCTAGCGTTTTGTCCCCCTTAAAACTTTCCCCCAGTGACCAGAGTGATGTAAGTGAAATGTATTCTGACCATTTTAATCCACTTAAAAATTCTTTCATGGTCTCCACTGCCTGTATACAGTATAAGACTTAGTTTCCATAGCACAGCATAAAAGCTCTTCATGACTTAAGTCCGCAGAACTTATTAGCTACCTTCACATACCAAACTTCAAATTCCAGCAACAATGAACTTTACCTACTTTGCACCCTCAGCATGTTGTTTCTTGTCTCAGTGCATTTGCTTGTGTTGTTACCTTTGCCTAGAAATACTGCTTTCTCTCCTTCCTCCTGCCTAATTTTTCAGCCTTAGGCTTTCATGTAGGGTGTTACCTAATCCAGGAAGCATTAAGCCTCAGTTTGGGTTAGAAGCTCCTCTAACATTTGTGCATACCTTTAACATTTTAGCTTATATACTGTAATTATGTTCATGTGTTTCTTTCACTATACTGTAAGCTATATTAAGATATTGTTTATATCTTAATCTTTGTAAACTTTGTAAACCCAGTAACAGACATATACTTGACAGACAAAAGATGCTTATAAATATATACTGAACTGAAAGAAAAAAATATTTAAACTGTGTATACTCTGCTTTTCTACTTTAACCTGGCAATATTGCCTATTTCTTCTTTTCTTCCTTTTATAGCACCTGGCAAAATACTGAGCTTGCAGTTTGCCATACATGCCACCTATGATTAAGTATTTTTACTGTGATCCCAATATTTTTCTTCAGACATCAAAGTAATTTTTCTTCTCTAAGCCTGAGATTTGGTCTAAAATATTCTTAAGCTCTAAGATAAAATACTGATTTGGTAATAAATTTCCAGTCTTTTAGAGTATTTTATATTCATTTTTCTGAAGACAATGGTAATAATAGAGATTTTTAAGTATCATGTAAAAGTCATATGCAATCAATGATTTCAACAAAACTAAAATAAAACTGGTAATGCTTCTGATCAAAAATAAAAAACTATAAATATTTTGTAAAGCCAACCACCTGTTGATCTGTAGTATGCTCTGTAACATAGTCATGACTATAGATCCTATTTGAACATTGTCAGTTTTCAGTAAGTGCAAGAAATGATCACTTCGTAGTACTAAAAGAGGAGAAAAAAGGAGAAATTAAAACAAAGATTCTATGGTGATACAATCAGGATTGACTTGTCCTTTCAAAACCCAGTCAAAGTATGACCATTTCAGCTAAACATGCTGCCTTTGCATACTTTACAATAAAGAAGACGGTTTCAATAACCATAAATAGTCATTCCAATTTTATAAACTGTTATAGTCAGAGTAAATCCACAAATACCAAGCTAAGAATCTATTGTTATCTCCCCTTAAATTAAAAATAAAATATATCCCAAATCTGAATCACTTTTCCTAGCAGTGAATTTCAGTAAATAAAATAAATTCCCTGTGAAGGAGAATGTGAAGGAATGGAAATGGTACAGTGGACTGTAATTAGTAGCTCACGTTCTGTTTTGTAATTTATCATGCTTGTTAATATCTTGTCTTAAATAATAATAAAATTATTAACCACAAAAAATATTTGTTTTTATTGGTTTATAATTTTTAGGCTCTAAGCAGTCAGTTATGAAGATTTAGCATTGGATGCTTACTCAAACTGCTTAACCTCTCAGAACACCCATTTCTTCATCTGTAAAATTAGAAATAATACACAAATTTAAAAAATACTTCCCTACTATTAATATTTCCATGGCCTCTTATTTTCTATTACTTCAATAATGAAAAAATTCTTTTCTTCTAAGTGTATTATTCCATTTCTGTCTACTTAAAAGTATTAATAACTATTTAATTACCTTTGAATTCACTGTAATCATGTACTAAGTAGTATGTATATAAGTTTATCTTTTTTTCTACACTGGAAAAAATATTTAAATAATTTATTAAATAGTCATTCCATTTTTTTATACTGTTTGCCTTATAATATATTATTATATAACTTATTTATCACAAACTAAGTCTAAAACACAACTGTAATGTTTGAAACTTAAAAAATTTTCCCCTAGATTAATGTTGGATTTGCTAAATGAAAAAAGCTAAGGCAAAAGTTATATTTTAGCAATTTTCCTATTATAATATCTACATTGTCAATATTGGCTATTTAAAGCTGGAATGTACAAACAAGATTTATTTTTTGGTGGAGTTATTTCAATGTGGTTTAACTGGTTGTCTGTTTAGTTAATGAGTTATTTAATGTTAGAAAAAGAGATCAAACAATCAGCAGGTGACTCTATAATGATTATGTGTCATATTAAAACTCTTTTCTTACCGTTTTGGATGAGTTGAACATGGCCTCCCAATAGCCACAAGAGAGAATCGGTCACAATTTGAAAAAAAATGTAGTAATTCATCTTTTTCTTCACCCTTAACACATATATAAAACCCCAATTTATTTCTCTGTAATTGATTTAAAAAGAGAGACAGACAGACAGACTTCTCTACGGGGAGTTAGAGGACCTGGTTTCTGGATCAAATTTGCCTATTTATGAGGTACATGATCTTGTAGACTTTACTTAATTTATAAAACTTGTGGTTACAGGCTAGCAATACCTTCTCTACTTCCTAAAATGGTTGTTAACCAGAGATCAATGAGACAATGTAAGTAGGATAAGAATTACAAGTTGATACACTAAGATTTCTCAACACTGACTATGCATCGGAATCACCTGTGGAGCTTTTTAAACTACATCCATCCACAGGACTTAGCCCAAATATACTGAATCTGAATCCCCAAAGTTAAAGCCTGGATATCTGTATTTTTACAAAAAGTTAGGTGCGTGATTCGGTTATGCCCCCCAGGGATGAAAATCACTGCAATATGCAAATATGTTTGTTAGCATGTAAAGCATTATTAGTGCATTTCAGTTGCAGCTTCTCTTCTATGACTCCATGAGGGCACAGACCATGTTATTTAGCTCTCCACTATACACTCAGTGTCTACAACAGTTCTGACACATAGTAAATGTTCAATCAATATTTATTCAATAAACAAATGACAACTTTCTGCTTCTTTTCTGGAAAGTAGGCTCACAAATTATTCTAGATTAGAATATGTATCACAATAGGAAATAAAAAGATTCAACTCACAAGTCTGTCATTTACTAGCCATGTAATTTTAGTGAAAAGTTGTAAAAGGCTACTAATATTTTAGCCATGTTCCCATAGTTCACACTGCTTTAATTGACCTGAATTCAGTTAAAGCTAGGAAATATGCAAATATTTATTTAGTGCCAGCATCTCTCAAAATGCCAATGGAGCTGTTAGAAGTAGAACTTGTGACCTATTACATAGAAAGCATATATTCTATCACTAAGTTAAATTCTCTGCCAACAATACTTCTTATACTCAAACCACTATGCTGTCCATATTGTTTTTATGTCTCATTCAACTTCATTCTTATAATTTTTAAATTTGTTGTTTTTTGAATTAAAAATACATGTCTTAGGTTTTCTATAAGAAAATATCTGAAGATCTTGTCTACTTTATTAGCCTGGGAGTTCTTTGAGTGCATGATTATATCTATTCCTCATATACCCAAAGCATCTCAAATGGAACTTAATATCCCATGGTGATTTAGTTACTCCCTTTCATAATTTACAGAAGTTGTTAATCTGTTCAATCTCTGAAGTAGCAGTAGACCTACATGCATACAAGCCAAGAACTCTGGCAAGGTAAAGGAATTTCAGCCTTGTAGACTTAGCACTCCTTTTAAGTTCTATAACCAAATCAATCTAACTGACATTCACAGATCATTACATAAAATAACTTCAGCGTTCACATTCAAAATACAGGGAGTCCTTGCTTTTGTATGGTACCATGTTAAGTTAAATTTGTTCATATGAAAACATTTATGTGATTCTAATATGCATGAGTTTCAGTTAAGATGACACTGTGCAAAGCAAACACTAGTTGTAATGGAACATGGACCAAAAAATATATGGAGGGCTATAACACAAGTCTGAAAATTTTTCAAAAGACTGTAATGATATAGAGTATGTGTATTACCTGACTATGACAGAAGTAAATCAGAAATCGGTAACAATAAAACATCAAGAAAATCCTCAAATATTTGGAAATTAACCAGCACACTTCTAAGTAACCCATAGGACAAAAAAAAAAAAGTACATATAGCCACCTAGCACAATTTACCCAATAAATACTTGTTGGATTGAAATCACTCCTATGTTTGGGTTGAAATATTTTGACTAGAGAAGATGTGAAAAATTAAAAAGGAAGTTCACCTTTATTCTCCTTCACAACTGGAGCTATTAGAAAAGGCTTGGGCCTAGAAAACAATATTTCACCATTAATTTAAGTAGAAGGTATGTTAGAAAGATGCTATGGAAATAACTATCTAATGGGTGCTACTCAAAGTTGAGTAGTAAGTCAGATCCTTCAAAAAGTCTTACATTATGCTTCAGCCAGCACTTTAAGAATTTCAAATGTAGAGATTCTTTTTTTTTGGTTGTAACTTTAAAAATGTCTGAATCCACTACTTATATTGTATTTTCTGCCAAATATTGCACATCTGAAAAATAATGTGGAATTTCACCTCAAGAATTAAACAATTTTGGCTACAAAAAACAGAACACTAAACACATATACCCTAGCTGCATTGATGAAACATGTTTGCAGTCGCCTCTCCAAAACTAGAAATTTTTCTGCAGCTGCTGGAAGTAATTCATTGTAAAATTCCTCTGCATCTTCTCCGGGCTCCAAGCCCACACAGCAATGGCTGAAAAAGAGTGGAAGCTTGTGACTTGCTTTGTGTTAATAACAAATATCCACTGAATACTAAACCTTCTACAGACACTGAACCTTAATGAGTATTTTCAGTATCTTTCTTTTTTTGCCACCCCAATAAAGAACTTTTGCAGGAAAATTCACGTAATAATTTTCTAAAAAAGTAAACAGTGGTATGGACTTTTCTTATACAGCCAGGACTCTTATGTCCTAAAAACGTACTTCTCAACCCCTCAGGAAACAAAACACACTCAGCTCACAATGAAGAGAAACAAGGCAAGTTTTCAGTAAATGAGCTATAAACACTAAAAGCAATAGGTGACTTTGAGAGTCCAATTCATAAACAACATTTGAGTTAACAGATACATTTTAGACATCTGATAGCTGAAAAATATCCAGGGTAGGATTAGTCTGTGGGGGACAGATTAGGAAATCAATTTAATACCATTTCTACTTTCCAATTTATCTACTTTCCTAAAACCTGAAAAATATCTGACTACATATTCCTTATATCAAAAGGGGAAATAGTAAAAACCTAATTCTAGTAGGACCACTATATATTAAAGGAGAGTCAGAGAAATGGGTCGTCTTGAAACTGCACATAAAATTCACACCCTGGATATAAAATGAGTATATTCCCAAGTCTCAATAATAAAAAGTATCTGTGTAAAGTAATACTAAAAATAGTTCCCAACCACAAAATGGTCTCTATGTGTGCTCCATAATGAATAAACACTGCTGCTTGAGGCTTTTCAACAAAATATCCAGACAGTGCTAGGCCAACAGTGACTACATACTGAGTATGCTAAAAACTTAACAGGCTAACACTCAGTGTATCATGTTTTGTTTTATTTTGCACACCAACTCCTCAAGTTAAGGGACTAATGTTCACATGCATCAGTCACTCTTTTTTCTTAGGTTCCTAAAGTTAATTATTTAAGAGCACCTTTTTTGATTGAGAACATTAATAAATGAAATTATGCTTTCATACATTTACAAACATGGGGATTTCTTAAGACCTGGATTCCACCCCAGAGAGCCTATCTCAATCAGTATTTTAGGACCTAACATATATAACTAAAACAAAGACAAAAGCCTTCTTTAATTAAGAAATTAATCTAGAAAATTAAACTGTAAAAAAGAATATTATGTTTTTTTCTAACTGTATAAGCTTGGATCTGGACTTTACCTAGCAACAAATTAGGAATAAACAGTTTTGAAATCTAGGATCCAATTACTATGCACCCTTTCACTTACTTAATTAGGAAGTAGCTTAGGCACTGAGAACATCTGGTTTATTTTTATTGCTTCCTTTAAAAATAAGATTTTGATCTCTTTTCCCTTAATTTCTAGCATGGTAGAAGGTCAGTAAATGCTGCTTCTAAATTTTATTGACAGAATTTGGGCTACATCATGAAATAGATAGTTGAGATAGCTACATCATTACAAAACGAAATGAATAGTTTCTATTATCTGTTCTCCTACAGTACTTTGCTTGTGCCTTTTATTTTAGCACCTATTTCAATCTGCCTTGTATGAAAAGTTCACATGACTGGTCTCCTCAATTGTAAGTTTTTCCAGTATAGAGCCAGTGCCTTAATATCTTCATTTCTTCACTTATTCCTTAGTCAATAATGAGTTCATTAGGCACTTGGGATTAGTGGTGAGCAAAAGACATGATCACCATCTTCATAGAGCTTATGGAGCAAAGTTTTAAACAGTGAAATATTCACAAATACAGAGTTACAGAATGATAATATAAATAATATGAAGGACAAATATAACCATAACACAGGAGGTCACCAATGCTCATTAGGCATATGAATAAAAAGAGGTAATTGTTGAAAATAGGAATCTACTCCTACATCCATCAAGAATAAGCTGGCTTATTGCTTCATTTTACCTTATTATCTGTGTAAGTTGGGAAACTGTAGTCCAACAACTCTGGATTCGAGTACAATCCTGACTGAGGACCAAGAGGCAATATTGAATGAGGTCATAACAATATATATCTTGCTTGATTTTCTTTAATTCTGAACTTCCTAAAGATGTGTTTATTATTTCTAAGGCAAAAGAAAATAAGATGCTTATTTTTACTCAATAAATCCAAGAGTTATTTGTATTTTCACAGGTTAAATAAAAATACATTAAGAAGAAAAAACAAACCACTGCTTTATCACAGTGCTAAGATTTTACTGAACAAAGTAGAAACAAATGCTAAAAGTGTACCCATGATGGAACCTTTTTGTTACTTAAACAGTGTTAGCCAATCAAAAGCTCTTCTTAGCTTTTAACTTAAACAGTATAACAGGGACATTCTGCTCAGGACTTTTTGCAACTTCAGCAGCTAGGGACAAGATCCTTGGGTCTGTACCTTTTGGCTTCATTTCTCATACCACCTATTTTTAACAGTGTCAGGAAAAATAAAGGTCAAACAGCCCTAAAATATTCACTCCCTAAATAATGTTTGAATATAGTGTCAAAATACCTGAAAACTTAGCTTTGCTTGGCTTCAGAAAGTAGATTTTTTTCACTTCTTCCTTATAGGCAACTGTTTTTTCTAACTAGTGTACCTCTAAAAGAGCTAGAGACCCCTATACCTTATTATAACAGCTACAGCAGGCATTGTTTACTTTGCACTAAGAGCCAGGAACTGTGCTAGTTGCTACACATTCACTCTCTCTAATACGCACAACAATCTTAGGATAGGAATTGATTTTCTTTTATCATAAAAGAGAAACTGAGAGTGCAGAAAAGAGCTAACTTAGGCCCCAACCTGTAGTCCTTTCAAAGGTCTACTTACAAGGCAGGCCACTGGCTGATGTCTAGAACTTGGATTTCAGGAGGGTTTCCACTATTCCCTAATAAGAATGGCTCACCGTGCCTAAACTGTTTGTAAAAACAATGCGGTTTATGCACAATACCATAAATTCCTGAAATAATTTGTCATCAATAGACATAACAGGAACAATGTGAAATGTTACTTGTATATTTTGGGCTCTATTTAGTGCATTAATCTATTTGCTCATTCCTAGGCTACAAGAACATACTTCATTGCAATATGTGTTGGAGAAAAATCACACTAGAAGGTAAACTTCATGAAGGCAAAACTCATACTATCCTTGGTGGCTGTCTTCTTATCTCTAGTTCACAGCTATATCCCCAGAGCTACACTAGTGCGTGTATGTGGTAGGTACTTAATAAATATATGTTGAAAAAATGAATAAATGCAAACTTTGGGCATTCCAAAACTCAGTTTCTTGACAATCTGCTTTTCTTCTTGTCACAATATGGGAACCTTAGATTTCCGGTTAGAAGCCTTTTTAAAGTAAAACAGACTTAAAACATTGTTCCTGCTCTCTGGCTAACATAATAAAAGATCACTAAAACAGTGTCATCACAACCAAATACAGATGTAGGCTGCTGTGTAAGATGCAAGGGTCACAAAGGTTTTATAAAGCAGAGAGTCCCCACTCATGTTCTGATTGGGAAATTAAAGTATACACACACATGTATAAGTGTATCTAAAATAAAGTAATTATATAAAATATGTTAAATGCCAAATAGATGACACAGACAATAAGAAAGCAGACCATAGTCAGAGGACTAAGAGTCCTTCAACCAATTTTCTTATCTGTAAATGAAATATAAAGTCCTACCTCGTAGAATAATTCAAAATTTAGAGGAGAAGATAGCCACCAAGAAGGGTCCTAAAATGTTGCATGACAGTAGTTAAGCCTCAATAATGACCATTTGGAGAGACTTTACTATGTGCCATGAATTGTCCTAAATGCTTTCATATGTTAACTTATATAATTCTCTCAACAACTCTAAGTACTATTACATTTTTCCCAATTTTTATGATGAACGCACTTAATTTTAGCTTGTACAAAGTCACACTGCAGAGCATGGAGCTGGGGGTCAAGCCCAAAAATTATGGCACCAGAATCAGAGTGCCTATCATACCAAATAATCTTAGAACTCCTTCAAAGGGCAGACTTTGGACAAGCACACAGGTTGAGGGAGACACATTCATCTACCTGCCTGAAACAATAAATTGAAACATTTGACTAAGGTGGAAGTTAAGCAAGGGAGTAGAATTTGATTACACACTTGCCCTGAGAAATCACCACCTGATAGGGCAACCATTTGTAAACTTTCTGTTGGGCGCTTCTCCTCTGATACAACACTTCTCTTATCTTTACCATTAAACTCATGCCTTTTGAGCTACTGAACTGAATTACTGAATTTAGAATAATCGAAATTTTCAATTATTAATGCTACTACCCTGTCGTCAGAAAACGAGCTCTGGCCTTGATCCTCTGGGAATCTCGTCTTCTTGGCCGCGCCCTTACTGCCTCCACGGCTCACTGTGAGGAAGGAGGTAAGACAACTCACTGCAGTGTAGTCGCAACTGACCCTAAACATCTTTAGTACTCTGAATCTCTCCCCTCACGGCGTCCCCTGTCCCCGACCCAATACCCCCGGGAGCCTCCTCTGGAACATGAGGTCAGAAAGCGACTGCCGAGGTCACGGCGTCCCCTCCAGTCAGGCCCAGGACCGAGCCTCTGAGGCTTCTTTACTCCGATTCTAGACCCGGCTTTCGCGCTACCAGGCCTGGCGTCCAGATTCCGCCCCTCCTCCAGCCTCGGTTTCCACACCACTTCTCCACAGAGAGAGTGTAGATGGCCCCGGGCCGCTACCTCAGGTCCTTTACCTCATCCTTGCTTCGGCTTCCCCTGCCCAAAAACCCGGCTCCCACCACTCACCTCTGAGGTGGCGGCCTTCTCGGGTCGACTTGCACCGCCCCGCGGGAAGGGCCTTGGAGGCGGGACCAGATTCCTCAGTGCCAAGGGGCGGGCCGTCCTTCCCTAGGCAGCCAGTCAGCACGAGAGAGGCGCCCGGGGACCGCCCGCGTCGCGAGGGGGAGGGGCCTGGGGTGGCAGATCCCTGGGGTGGCGGGTCCCTGGGTGGCTGACCCTGAGTGGCTGACCCCGCTGCGGCAAGTGCTGCAGCTTTAGGCTGAGGTGGCAGATGGCAGAGAGCACGGTGGCCGGGCCGGAGTCATCGGAGCCGCAGGATAATGATGAACGGAGCCGGGAGACTCTCGCACGTCGACCGTCGTGAGCGGGTTCTCAAGTTAGGCGAGAGTTTCGAGAAGCAGCCGCGCTGCGCCTTCCACACTGTGCGCTGTTAGTGAGGACGATTCCGGGGGAAAGAGGAGCTCTGGGTATGGGTATGGGCGCACAAACCTCTCCACGCTGTGTTCCCACAAACCTTACACTGCCGGAGAATGGGGTCCCTAGAGCCATCCACTGCCCTGCCCGGAGTCGAAGGGGTTGGTGGAAGGAGCCGACGTTGAGCCGGTGCGGGTAAACCCTAGGCAGATAGACGTGACCAACAGGGGAAAGGGAAACTTTGTGGAGGTCAACAGGGGTGACTGGAAGACATAGTGACCGGTGAATGATGCAGAGGTCCGAAGGAAAGTAGTATGGTGACAAATGCAAGGGAGCAAAAGGACCGAGCCACTATGCGGGGCGGGGGGAATGCCTTGAGGCTGGTGGGGAAATACTTTCTTTCTTCACTTTTTCTATCTGTTGAGGGTTCTTATTTATTGTAAGATTATTCCTGGGGAGAGATTCTGAACCATCCAATGATCTATATCGATTTTGGATTTATTTAATTCAATTATCAAATACTGATTATGATTATCAACATATTGGAAGGTGTGTTATTAAATTTTTTTATTAGAAAGTTACTTACCTCCCTGTGATTTCTCCTTTTTATTTCCTTTTGAGTGTCCTCTGGAAGTACTTTTGGTAAATTATTCCCTTTTATGTTGTTGAGGTAGAAAAGGAGCTCTTTTGTTTTAATAGTTGGATGGTGTAGACTCCAGGAAGAAAATAGACTTACTATGATTTGCTATGTAAAACATTCCTTTTTTGCATATAACGCTCATAGAATCGTAGAGCGGAAAGGAAACTGAGATCATTGAATCATAACCTCTTATTTTTCTGTGGCAAAGTGGTCAAGTAGGTATTTTCTCACTTCCTCTCCCCAGCCTTGCCCTTCCTTTGTGTCTCATCATTCCAGCCGTTGCATTCATCGTGTCCTTAGACTGTCCAGAGATCTTATGGTTTTTAACCCTGAACTGTTCCATGCTTCAAAGCACTCAATTAAAACTCACATTCTCCAAGAGTTTAGTTAAGTTGCAGACAATCTAAGTGTAGTAATTCAACGTAAAGGTATAAAGATCAATAGATCTAACTCTCCAAGAATATATTTACATCTTTTAAAAGGGTTTTATGAGAAAATTGACATCCAGTTGATAGAACAAATGGGAGAAATGTTTGCAAACGAAAGGTGTTCATCAGTGTTCCTTGTTTATCATTATTCACCAAACTCTGTAACCAAGGCTCTCACAGTGAGACAGCTAGTGCTGGCTAGGCAGTTTCTTTCCTTCAGTCCCATTTTCCAAAAGTATGATATAATTATGATCTGGTTTCTCCATGCGTTCCTCTCAAATAGTATCAAGTTCCTTTCCTCTTCTTTCTTAGGTACCCAGTAGTCTTCATATTCATTTTTCAAATTACAAGATTTAAGATTATAAAAATTTGCTCAAGAATATATTTTCATATAACTGGCATATATTTTCTTTTTAAGGGTGTGAACCCCAAATTAAGTAAGTAAAAATAGCCATGAAGAGCTTCTTGGAGGTGTGTCCAAGTCTTTCACTCATAAAAGTTCTCAGCATGCTGGAACTGTGTCTCCAGAGTCAGAGAATCAGATGATCCAGCTAAAAGAATGAAAGTAAAAATAAACAAAACAACAATAATAACAACCACAGTAAACCCAGATGTTTCAATATGCTCTTTGTCCTTTGGAAGACATTAGAAAGGTTTTCAGTTCTGAGTTTTATTCTTGTTGAAGCAGGCAGACTCTTTCTAAATTTATTTAAATAACACTAGTCATTATCCTTGAAGATAAGTTCATTTAGCAGGTGCTCCTCACTCTTAACTCAGAGTGAGGGATGGAAACTGTAAAATAGGAGATCTGCCATACAGGGTGGATGGACCAACTTATAACACTCAAGTCAAGTAATCTGGGAAAAAGTAATATTCTCTCTTTATGTACAGGGGTAATTATGCCTGTCTAATATGCTTAGGCTTTGGACAAACATGGATGTGAATTCTGGCCTCCACCAACTATATATGTAATTTTAATTTGGGAACATTCTCTAAGTATTCAGCCTCAGTTTTCTCATATGTAATATACTAATAATGGTACCTACATTTCAGAGTCTTTAAAGGATTAAAGAAGATAGCATAAACAACCTCACACAGTATTTGGTGCATGATAGAGAATAAATATAGTTACCATCATTCTTGAAGGGTTATAGTCTTGTGTATATGAGGAATGCTAATGAATGTAAATTAGTTAAACTCTCAAAAAGTATTTATCAGGGCTTGGCAATAAGACCTATCAAAAAGATACTCTGGCATGTGGGAGGGAAGACATGGAATGTTCTATAAATAAGCTAAATGCATAGCAGCAGATGCTTCACTGGGTAGTGAATGGAGTAACAAGACTCACTAGAATATTTTGAATTTGAGCTAGTACTGGTTTTACAGTTTATATCTAGATAAGAGAATAAACATTGTAATTCCTAAGTTTGCAAACAACATCACTTTTTGCTGTCATGAAATGATGAAACCCTCAGACAATCTTCTTGCAGTCACTGCCCAAGAGCTCAAGTGGAGCTACTCTCCTAAAAGTGGTAAATACCTAAAAACCAAGATCTTTTATACAAAAATCTGGATTACCAGCTTCTCTCTAAAAAATCAGAAAATAACCTGGCAACACCAAGCCCATATTCCTCTTGGCAGCAGTTGGCTGGGGCCAAGCTGTGAGATTGGGATCCTTTGTTCTCTAGGTCATTGTGGTTCCTGCCAGTCTGCTTTACTGCCTTGAGTTACCTGTCCGGACTCTCCTCTAAAGCATTATTCAGCTAAATAATAAAAGTTAGTTAAATAATGGTGATGCTTCCCGTTATTGTCCTTTGTTTCACTGTTGAAAAAATATGGGAGGTCGGATTGGATTAAAGATGGCGGCGTGAGAGGTGAGACAGAGGCTTCCTCCTAAAACCTCATATAATATGAAAATAAAGCTACAACAACTACTCTTGAAAGAGCAACGGGAAAGAGGACGGCAACAAACTACATACACCTGGAGACAAGAGCAGCCCTCACAGAAAAGGGTAACGTACTAAAGCTGTGGTCCTGAGGGATCCAAGCCTTCCCCCCACCCCAGCTCACCAGTGAGAGGAACAGGAACGGAGCAGGGAGGGAGTGGAGATGTGGGACTGATGAATACCTAACTCTGGAGATCTGCTCTGGGAGCACAAACCTACATTACATGGTGCTTGCATGATACTCTTGTAATTAGGGGGTTGGAAAGCTAAGACAGGCAGAATTCCTGGAGAGACTAAGAATCCAGCTGCTTGTGAAAGCAGGGATCCATACCCAGCTGCTCAGGGACAAAAGAAGGGCGGGCAGTCTGAGAGACTTCCTAACAAAGAAGCCCTTAGCAAGAGAGCTGCTAAAGGGGCAAGGATTGCACGGAGCTTACTGCTCAGGAGAAAGGACAGGCAGATAAAATTGTCCGGGTGCACTCTGCCCAGCAGGTTGGGAGCTTTCACGATCATCAGGTGCTCCAGCTCCCTGGCTGCCTACACAACTCCAAGAACCCCTTCTGTGACAGGCAGACTAATGTGCCTTTCTTCTGGCCAGCCCCACTGGGCTTGCAAACCGGGAAATCCTTCCCTGGTGTAAGGATAGCCAGAGGGAAGATCTTTCTATAGCACCTAAAAACGCAAAGCAGAGAGGCTTATACCTGTGTGCTCAGCCCACTGGTTCAGGCAGTGGAGACAGGCATAGCAGCCAGGAACCAGCAAACAGGCCTTTCCTCCCCTGAGGCACCAATACCACTCCCCTACAATCCCAGCATTGCTTCAGGGGCTGAGCAGCTCCAGAGAGTAGAGCTTCTGGGCACTAGAGGGCGCCATACACAAATATGAAACGCCAAAGGAACCTGGTCCAGAGTAAAATTATGAACACAACTCCTGAGAAAGGTTTAAATGATATGGACCTTATGACTCTCCCTGAAAGGGAGTTCAAAATAAAAATCATTAACATGCTCATGGAGGTAGAGAAAGATATTCAAGAACTCAGGAATGAATTCCGGTCAGAGATCCAATCATTGAAGAACACAATGGATGGTATTAAAAGCAGATTGGATATGGTGGAGGAGACAAGACATGAAATAGGAACTAGAGAAGAGGAATATAAAGAAGCTGAGGCACAGAGAGAAAAAAGGATCTCTAAGAATGAAAGAATATTGAGAGAACTGTATGACCAATTCAAACGGAGCAATATTTGCATTATAAGGGTACCAGAGGAAGAAGAGAGAGAAAAAGGGATAGAAAGCATCTTTGAGGAGGTGATTGCTGAAAACTTCCCCAATCTGGGGAAGGAGATAGTCTCTCAGGCCATGGAGGTGCGCAGATCTCCCAACACAAGGGACCCAAGAAAGACAACAGCAAGACATATAGTAATTAAAATGGCAAAGATCAAGGATAAGGACGGACTATTAAAAGCAGCCAGAGAGAGAAATAGGATCACATACAAAGGAAAACCCATCAGGCTATCATCAGACTTCTCAGCAGAAACCTTACAGGCCAGAAGGGAGTGGCATGATGTATTTAATGCATTGAAGCAGAAGGGCCTTGAAACAAGATTACATTACCCAGCAAGATTATCATTTAAATTTGAAGGCGGGATTAAACAATTCCCAGATAAGCAAAAGCTGAGAGAATTAGCCTCCCACAAACCATCAGTACAGTGTATTTTGGAGGGACTGCTATAGATGGGAGTGTTCCTACAGATTAAAAGCTGTCACCAGAGGTAATAAAACCACAGTAAAGAAAATAGAACAGCTAATCACTAAGAAAATGCAAAATTAAATTAACTATTCCCAAGGTCAATCAAGGGATAGACAAACAGTACAGAATATCATACCTAATATATAAAGAATGGAATAGAAAGAAAATAGAGGAAGGAAACAAACAAACAAACAAACAAAGAACCTTTAGTTTGTGTTTGTAATAGCATATTAAGTTAGTTGTTAGACTTTTAGATAGAAGGGAAGTTAACCTTGAACCTTTGGTAAGCACGAATCTGAAGCCTGCAATGCCAATAAGTACATACCTATCCATAATCACCCTAACTGTAAATGGACTGAATGCACCAGTCAAAAGACACAGAGTCAATGAACGGATAAAAAAACAAGACCCATCTATATGCTGCCTTCAAGAGACTCACTTTAAACCCAAAGACATACACAGACCAAAAGTGAAGGGATGGAAAAAGATATTTCAGGCAAACAACAAGGACAAAAAAGCAGGTGTTGCAGTACTTGTATCAGACAAAATAGACTTCAAAACGAACAAAGTAGCAAGAGATAAAGAAAGACATTACATAATGATAAAGGGGTCAGTCCAACAAGAGGATATAACCATTATAAATGTATATGGGAGCGCCAGCCTATGTGAAACAAATACTAACAGAATTAAAGGAGGAAATAGACAGCAATGCATTCATTTCAGGTGACTTCAACACACCACTCACTCCAAAGGACAGATCAAACAGACAGAAAATAAGTAAAGACACAGAGGCACTGAAGAACATACTAGAACAGATGGACCTAACAGACATCTACAGAGCTCTACACCCAAAAGCAACAGGATACACATTCTTCTCAAGTGCACATGGAACATTTTCCAGAATACACCACATACTAGGCCACGAAAAGAACCTCAGTAACGTCAAAAATATTGAAATTCTACCACCCAACTTCTCAGATCATAAAGGTATAAAACTAGAATTAAATTATAGAAAGAAAACAAAAAGGCTCACAAATACATGAGACTTAACAACATTCTCCTAATTAATCAATGGGTTAATGACCAAATCAAAACAGAAGTCAAAGAATATATGGAGACTAATGACAACAACAACACAAAACCGCAACTTCTGTGGGATGCAGCAAAGGCAGTTCTAAGAGGAAAGTATATTGCAGTCAAGGCCTATTTAAAGAAGGAAGAACATTCCCAAATGAATAGTCTAAAGACACAATTACTGAAATTGGAAAAAGAAGAACAAATGAGGCCCAAAGTCACCAGAAGGGGGGACATTAGAAAGATCAGTGAAGAAATAAATAAAATTGAGAAGAATAAAACAATAGAAAAAAATCAATGAAACCAAAAGCTGGTTCTTTGAAAAAATAAACAAAATAGATAAACTCCTAGCCAGACTCATTAAGAGAAAAAGAGAATCTACACACATAAACAGAATCAGAAATGAGAAAGGAAAAATAACGATGGACCCCAGAGAAATACAAAAATTATAAGAGAATATCATGAGAATCTATATGCTAACAAGCTGGAAAACCTAGAAAAAATGGACGACTTCTTAGAAAAATACAACCTTCCAAGACTGACCAAGCAAGAAACAGAAAAACTAAACAGACCAATCACCAGCAACGAAATTGAATCGGTAATCAAAAAACTACCCAAGAACAAAACCTGATGGATTCACCTCTGAATTCTACCAGACATATAGAGAAGAAATAACACTCATTCTCCTTAAAGTTTTCCAAAAAATAGAAGAGGAGGGAATACTTCCAAACTCATTCTATGAAGCCAGCATCACTCTAATACCAAAACCTGGGAAAGACCTCACCAAAAAAGAAAATCACAGACCAATATCCCTGATGAATGTAGATGCAAAAATACTCAACAAAATATTAGCAAACCGAATTCAAAAATACATCAAGAGGATCATACACCATGATCAAGTGGGATTCATCCCAGGGATGCAAGAATGGTACAACATTCGAAAATCCATCAACATCATCCACCACATCAACAAAAAGAAGAACAAAAACCACATGATCATCTCCATAGATGCTGAAAAAGCATTTGACAAATTCAGCATCCATTCCTGATTAAAACTCTCAGCAAAATGGGTACAGACAGCAAGTACCTCAACATCATAAAGGCCATATATGAAAAACCCCCAGCTAACATCATACTGAACAGCGAGACGCTGAAAGCTTTTCATCTAAGATCGGGAACAAGACAGGGAAGCCCACTCTCTCCACTGTTATTCAACATAGTACTGGAGGTCCTAGCCACGGAAATCAGACAAAACAAAGACATACAAGGCATCCAGATTGGTAAAGAAGATGTCAAATTGTCACTATTTGCAGATGACATGATATTGTACATAAAAAACCTTAAAGACTCCACTCCAAAACTACTAGAACTAAAATCTGAATTCAGCAAAGTTGCAGGATACAAAATTAACACACAGAAATCTGTTGCTTTCCTATACACTAATGATGAACTAACAGAAAGAGAAATCAGAAAAACAATTCCGTTCACAATTGCATCAAAAAGAATAAAATACATAGGAATAAACCTAACGAAGGAAGTGAAAGACCTGTACTCTGAAAACTACAAGACACTCCTAAGAGAAATTAAAGAGGACACTAACAAATGGAAATGCATCCCATGCTCTTTGCTAGGAAGAATAAATATTGTCAAAATGGCTATACTACCTAAAGCAATCTACAGATTCAATGCAATCCCTATCAAACTACCAACAGCTTTCTTCAATGAACTGGAACAAATAATTCTAAAATTCATATGGAACCACAAAAGACCCCGAATAGCCAAAGCAATCCTGAGAAGGAGGAATAAAACAGGGGGAATTACACTCCCTGACTTCAAGCTCTACTACAAAGCCACAGTAATCAAGACAATTTGGTATTGGCACAAAAACAGACCCACAGACCAGTGGAACAGAATAGAAAATCCAAACATTAACCCAAACATATACAGTCAATTAATATTTGATAAAGGATCCTTGGATATACAATGGGGAGATGACAGCCTCTTCAACAGCTGGTGTTGGAAAAACTGGACAGCTACGTGTTAAGAAAATGAAACTGGACTACAGTCTAACCCCTTGCACAAAGGTAAACTCAAGGTGGATCAAAGACCTGAATGTAAGTCATGAAACCATAAAACTCTTAGAAAAAAACATAGGCAAAAATCTCTTGGTCATAAACATGAGCGACTTCTTCATGAATATATCTCCCCGGGCAAGGGAAACAAAAGCAAAAATGAACAAGTGGGACTGTATGAAGCTGAAAAGCTTCTGTACAGCAAAGGACACCATCAGTAGAACAAAAAGACATCCTACAGTATGGGAGAATATATTCATAAATGACGTATCTGATAAGGGGTTGACATCCAAAATATATAAAGAACTCATGCACCTTAACAAACAAAAAGCAAATAATCCAATTAAGAAATGGGCAGGGGACATGAATAGACACTTCTCTAAAGAAGAAATTCAGATGGCCAACAGGCACATGAAAAGATGCTCCACATCGCTAATCATCAGAGAAATGCAGATTAAAACCACAATGAGATATCACCTCACACCAGTGAGGATGGCCAACATCCAAAACACAAACAACAACAAATATTGCTGAGGATGTGGAAAAAAGGGAACCCTTCTACACTGCTGGTGGGAATGCAAATTAGTTCAACCATTGTGGAAAGCAGTATGGGGTTCCTCAAAAAACTCAAAATAGAAATACCATTTGACCCAGAATTCCACTCCTAGGAATTTACCCTAAGAATACAGCAGCCCAGTTTGAAAACAGATGCACCCCTATGTTTATCGCAGCACTATTTACAATAGCCAAGAAATGGAAGCAACCTAAGTGTCCATCAGTAGATGAATGGATAAAGAAGAGTGGTACATATACACAATGGAATATTATTCAGCCATAAGAAGAAAACAAATCCTACCATTTGCAACAACATGGATGGAGCTAGAGGGTATTATGCTCAGTGAAATAAGCCAAGCCGAAAAAGACAAGTATCAAATGATTTCACTCATATGTGGAGTATAAGAACAAAGAAAAAAACTGAAGGAACAAAACAGCAGCAGACTCACAGAACCCAGAACGGACTAATAGGTACCAAAGGGAAAGGGACTGGGGAAGATGGGTGGGAAGGGAGGGATAAGAGGGAAAAAGGGGCATTATGATTGCAGATGTAATGTTGGGGGGGCACGGGGAGGGCTGTACAGCTCAGAGAAGACAAGTAGTGACTCTATAGCATCTCACTACACTGATGGACAGTGACTGTAATGGGGTTGGTGGGGGGGACTTGATGAAGGGGGTAGTTTAATAATCATAATATTGCACATGTAATTGTAGATTAATGATCCAAAATAAATTATAAACAAGAAAAAGCATACTTAGGAGAAGCTAATAAAAGAATAAGTCATTAAAAAAAAAAAGAACATGTGGGATGTGAACAATTTCCAGGGATGTGTTGTTTTAATTTGTCTGATTTTTCGCATAGTATTCAAGATCAGACAGACAACATTCACCATGTTATTGATAAGTTTTCACAAATGACTGGACTGTTAAGTTGGTTTTCTTTGTTTCATTGGGTATGGCCTATAATTGTAAGTCTAATACTGTTATGCATTTGTATTCCTGTTCTCCTAGTGTGTGTGCAGAAGGCACTTGTTGGTCTTTTAAAGCCAATACAAGCATATGCTACTTTTCAAGAATTAACTTCAAGAAAAAAGTGATTCCTTTTAAACAACTTTGTGAAATCATATGCTGATTCCCCACCTGCATTTGCTGCAAGAAAATAATCATGTATATTGTGATTTTATCCAGAATTATAGCTGCTGGCTGTCCTCTCTTTCGTATTTTATCTCCCTGTTTGGTCCCAGGAGACGGCTGGTTAGCCCGAGATGGGTAAGATTCCTCATGGGAGGAACAACCTAAGACAGGCACAGTCGCAAGGGACCTCAGGTGAGCAACGTGGGGGCCAGCTGAGGTGAGGCATAGAACCTCACCCCTCCAGACGAGAGAGACATTGCCTGTGACAAGCTATGTCACAGGCCGAGCCCAGCTAATCTTTATTCTGGTACCTTCCACAAATATATGCATATGCATTTCCATCAATTAAAACAAAAAAGGGGGAAATGTGGGATTCACTTATAATTTAAGTATAAAAATCATATGAATAATCATAGTTGACTTGATTGATTATAGTAACTGAATTAGTTTCTCTGATATGACTGCCTTTGCATCGTTTACCTTGTGAGAACTTGTTCACTATGTTCCTTGCATTGTTCACCTTGTGGGAGCTTGTTCACTGTATTGGAACTTGTCTGTTGCATGGTGAACAATAATGTGTTGTGTATTGAAAAGTTGTTAAGAGAAAAAACTTCAAAAGTTCACATCGCAAGAAAAAATAATTTGTAACTATGTATGTTGAAGGATGTTAACTAAACTTACTGTGATAATCATTTCACAATAAAAAAAAAGAAAAAAAATATGGGAGGTCAGAGGACCATGATTTTACTCTAGTATGTCATTCTAGTGTTTTATATATTTACCATACAAAATTCTTTATTGTCAAATACTAAGTAATGGGTGCCCTCTGTGAGAATAAAAGGTATTAGTGAAAAGTACAAAAGGAATACAGCAATACTTACCCTAAAGAAATGAGAATCATCAAGTAAAGATTAATCTGAACCTCAGGAAAAAATTTAAAAACACTCTTTTACACATAATTTAGCTTAAATAAATTTATACTTAAAGTAAGTTTGCAGGTGGTTCAGAGAAGGGTAAATGCCAGAGTCAGTTACAAAGATCCTTTATGTACCTGCTATATTTAAAGGCATTGTGCTAAGGGCCCCAATTCTGGAGGAATTAAAATATGAGCACTTGTGTTTAAAAAACGTACAGTCCAATAGGGCATGTCCACAAAGAGGTAGATAATATCAGGTACTTTATGCTATATTTTGATGGGTGGTATGGAAAATGCTACAGAAATGGACAAGAAATTGAGATTTTGAAGAGTAGGGTAAGGGCTGCACCCAGAGACTGCTTCAGGGAAGAAGGGACTTTGAAATAGGTTTCAAATTCTGAGATCAAAACATGGAGAAAAGCTGAAGGACGAGCTGTAGATACCTTGACAACTTAGTCTTTTGTTGATTGAAAAGTAGTTTGTCCTCAGCAAGAATGGAAGGAGATGGCTCGGAAAGATATAAAAGAAAACATTGTGATTAGGTGACAGTGATGATAAAGAGGGAGGAACGTTTCAAGGAATACTTACATTGATGAGAAGAACCTTGAAGAACATTTAAAATTAGAAAGTTGAGGACATTTTAAGACCAAAAAGTATGGCACCTGCCTAGGCTATGATGACTACATTAAAATACTTTAAGTGGCAGTTACTTCATTTCTACCATGGAGATACTTAACATCCTTGTTTCTTTAGGATCAAAACCTGAAGTTACCTTCTTTCCCCACTGACAGTGATATCAGTGAGACTGATAACAAAGGGTGTTGGTCAACCTCTCATCTGTTTATTCTAGCTGGATTTTATGATTCCTTAGTCTAGCTTTAGCAAATATTAATTGCATGATCTTGGCCAAGGGATTTAATTTCTTCCATCCTCACTTCCCTTATCTGTAAGATGGGGATAGTCACTGCTTTACAGAATTGTTGTGAGGATTTAAGATAAAAGCAATCAGGGGGAAATTTTTTTTAATAAACTAATTAACACATAAGTTACAACATTATTACTCCCTCTTGTTTTATATCTTTGCTCATTCTCTTGGATTTTTCTGTCTTTCCTTCTGCCTTCTATTTTCTTTTTATCTCTGTGATACTCAAGGCTCAGTTCTGATTTTTTTCTTGAATATCACTGTCTTTTCATTAGTTGACATTATTAACACTTATTTTCCTAAGTCCAAAACCTCTTTCAAGCATCTAAAAATTAACACTGTTATTACCCTTTATCTTTCTCATTACCATGCTGCTACTAATAAACTCCCCAATTATTTTCAGCCTATTCTTTATCCTCGTCATACTTCCTAGGGATATGTGGCAAATCAAACTCACATTTTTAATATTGCATATATTACATTTTCTTATGTTCCTTAAAATCTAGAACTAAGCGTCCATAGTTATTGCATGTATTCAGTTTTGAATTAAAGCTGCATGAAGAATACACTATAATATAAATGATACTTTGTGAATTATTTATAATCACATGTGTTTAAGGAACATAAGAGGAGTGGATATCATTTCTTAGAGTTGTTAAGAGAATTAAATATGATGTGCTAAGCAAGGTCCTAGCAGGTAGTAAGTGTTCCATAAATGTTAGATATTATAATTGTCATTATGGAGCAAGGCCAGTCTTTATTTATTGACAGATTTAATGAGTACTGGAATATTCTCCTTTCCCAAGATCTGCCCAATACATTTCCCTAAATTCTACTAGTATTTATTACCTTGGATTCATATTTTTGCCTTTGGGGCTTCTATATTAAGATAAATCTCTTGGGGGTGGAGTAACTGGGAGGAGCTTCTCAGAGTTGATAATGTTCTATTTCTTGATCTAGGTGCTGATTACACACATGTATCACTCAGAAAATTCAAGTTTATGATTTATGTTCTGGTTTGCGTGTATGCTATATTTTATAAAGTGTTAACCTAGAAAAAATAAATATAATCCAAGGAATGCTGTATCAGAATTATCACTGATAATATATTGATGTGAATTATTTTTAAATGGCTTTCACATCTTAGAGGTGTTTAAGCTTGTTCAGCATGTGAAATATCTCATCCTAAATTCCTTCTAGGTGATGTATTTTAATGACATTGTTTGAACTGTCATTCAACTCAAAATTAAAGCTTATTTTAAGTTCTTCTGAAGTTGCCAATTTGATTAAATTTATGCATCTTTTAGTAGCATAGATATCCATGAAAAACTCAAACTGTTACTAAATAAGATTGTTTTTTCTTAAGTTTCCCCATGAGTATCTATAGTCATTTGTTTTGCATTCTGCCAGGATAGCACACGAGTGTTAGCAGGCACCCAACATGGTTTAAACAAAATTTATGGGAGAAAAAGACTGAGAATTGAAAATGCTATAGTAGTAAGAGTTTTAGCAAATTGTGAACACTGACATTACTTAATTTTTAACAGTGGAACATCTTAGTATAGTTTATCTTGACTAAATAGGATTCTGAGGGGGCATTTTTGGAGTTTGAGGAACACTGTTTTAGAGTGCAGTCCTTTCTTTTTTTTCCTCTGAATCATACATACAGAAGTAAACTGGATTGTACTTTCTTATTTGTAATAAGAAGACTCTTCTAAACCATTTTAATTGATGGCTATTGAAAATGATTTATCACTCTGAAACATGCTTATATTTTTGATATACAAGTATTCAGATGTTGTTCCATCTATTTTTTTTTGGTATTGTTACATCTTAACAGAAATCCATATCTGTGTCTATTCTTCAATGACTTCAAACCTGCTTCTATTGATACTTCCTGTGAAGTAGAGCTTGAAGTTGGCAAAGGTGAACAGGTGACAATAACTCTGCCAAATACAGAAGTGAGTATATTATTTATAGAAGCAAGTTTTAGACTAAAGGGGTATATTTGCAGGATTTCCACTAAATTTATATGAAAACTATTGCACAATTCATGTAGTGGTAGTTAGTTTAAATAATTAATAAACACCCCAAAACTTTTAAAAAGCTAATTTTAAACTATTTCAGGTAAAACAATCTTCAATTATTTTCATCTATTTAATAACTTCCAAAAACTATCATATCGAATGATTTGAAACAATTAGAGGTCTAAACGAATAGTTTTTATATTAGTATTATGAGCCACATTTTGTGCTCTGAACTAGGAATAATAACATATCCCTTGCCTCCTAGTCCTGATCAGTTATAGTAGATAGACACATAAACATCTATCGCTGTAAGTTAAAGCATGTACAAAATTCTGTGCAAGTGCATAAATTACAGAGTAATGAAAAATGATAGGAGTAGAGACTAGAAAGATAGATTGGGATCAGATTATGAAGATTCTTTTTTATGCTGAAATATAGAATTTGGTATCCATTTCTAATACTGTAAGTATTAAAGAGCCATTAGAAGTTTTTAAACACCCAACTTGATTAAGATTGGTGCTTTTGGAGTGATTTTAGCAATAGTCTGGGGAATGGGTTGGAAAAGAAGGAGACTAAGTCAGGGAGGCTCTGACCAAAACTTTTGTCCATTTTAAAAATTTCAAGATGTCTCCAAGTAACACTATGCAATACTATTTGTATAAAGTTCTTAATTGTATGCTCTAGTTTTTTTCAGTCCTTACATTAGAAATTTCTTAGCATTCAACTTAAGTTTATTTTTTTTCTTTTATATTGAGTTGATTTATTCTTAGGGAAAATCAAGACTGTAACTTTTTATTTTAATATATGGAGAAAAGTCTGGAATTTATGAGATTTTTTTGTTTTGCTTAATTTTTCTAACAAGAATGGTATTATGCTGCTTCATCCATATTCTCCTTTATGCATTTATGGAATGGCTTTTCATGGTTAGAAGTACAGTAAGCAAGATCTTTATGCTCTAATCTTTTATCTTTTTCTTATTTTTATCAGTCAATATTGTTTATTGAGACCCCATTTTTATGTTAGACTGTATCAGTTGCTGCCTCTGAAGATTTTCTAAGGTTAACTAAATTTGTGGGGCATTTTATTATATAATTCTCATTTGTTCCCTTAGAAACAAGGAAATGAAGAATCAATTCAGTATAAG
The DNA here is from genome assembly GCA_032199065.1 of Smutsia gigantea. Taxonomy (NCBI): domain Eukaryota; kingdom Metazoa; phylum Chordata; class Mammalia; order Pholidota; family Manidae; genus Smutsia; species Smutsia gigantea. The sequence goes on along the minus strand of JAVSCE010017206.1, from coordinate 112,692 downwards.
CTGTGAATAAGTAAACCTTAGTATTATACTGTTATGAAAAAGTGTTCAGATTCTGGCATCTCTAAAATAGTTTGGAAATTTAGTACCCTTAAATCTAATTTAAAGAGTTATTCTACTCCCATAATATTCTTAAATTTAAAAGTTATTGAAAAGTCTTAAATTGATAACAGGCACCACTAGCCTGGTCTCAGATTATAGGATTATTGATCAGTGATGACTGGTTTCCAGAAAAACTTTAATTGGGTTCTTCTTAGCCGTGTAGAATATTGTTTTCTCAAACTGCAATCCTCCCATCCTCATCCTTTACATTGCTTTTATACTCCCAAGTAGGATTTATTAATTAATAAACCTTTTTCATTCACACATATTCTGCTTTAGTCAAGAGGCAAGACCATTCACCATGTGTTTGGTTATGGTCTCAATTGAAATACCTCTTAAAGAAATAGTTACTTATAGGAGGAAGTTTTTATGCCTTCAAACTGTAAATTTCTGAAACAGACAGAAAACATTTGGGAGAAAGTAACTCCTTCCCCATCCCAGCCCACCAGAGATGTATCCACAACAAATACGCTTCAACATATTTGTATGTGTATATGCTTACACAGAAAAAAAGAGAAAGACAGATGGAAAGACAGATAATCTATACATGCCCTTCTGTGTAGCAACTCCTGTGCTAGGTAGCTATTGGGAATATAGAGGTAGACTGGACATGGTCAGTGTCCTGGAAAATATTACCATTTAATGAGGAAGACAGGAAATAACTAATTAAAATGTAGAAATGTAAGGACTGTCATAAAGGTATACACAGAATATTATGGGAGTACAAGAGAGGTAACTCGGCCAGAAGAGGGAGAGGGACATAGGATACCTATTGTAGATGTAGATTATTAGTAAGGATCTAGCTTTTGTTAACCTTTTATTACGTAAAATAGAATAGTATAACGAATCCCCATGCACTCATCACCGAGCTTCAACAATTATCAACATTTTCCTATTCTTTTTTCAGTTTATTTATTCATTTATTTTTATTTCTTTATTTTGCTATTATTAATATACAATTACGTGAGCAACATTATGGTTACTAGACTCCCCCTATTATCAAGTCCCCACCACATACCCCCACTGCAGTCACTCTCCATCAGCGTAGAAGGATGTTATAGAATCACTACTTGTCTTCTCTGTGTTATACTGCCTTCCCCATATGCCCCTACCCCTTCCTATTCTTTTTTATATATTTACCTACCACTTCTTTTTCCTGGAATATTTTAAAGCAATCCCAGACATTATGCTATTTCATAAATACTTATATATATATCTCATTGATGATATTTTTATTTTTACCTACATACTATGCTATTATCATACGTAGCAGAATTCATTGTAATACCTGGTCCATATTAACATTTTCATGATGTTCCCCCCCTTTTTTTTACAGTTTTTTCCTTAGGAATCCAAATAAGATTATTATATTGTATTTTGATATATTTCTTAAGTCTCTTTTATTTTGTAATAGCCACTTCCCATTTTTATGCCATTGGTTTGTTGGAAAAATCAGGTTATTTGGCTAGATAATTACCCACATTCTGAATTTCAAATTGCTTCTGTCTGGTATTATTTAACTTGTTCCTCTATTTTTCATATTTCCTATAAACTAGTAGTTATATCTAAAGGCTTGATGAAAGTTAGATTCATTGTGGGATTTTTTTAGGCAAGAGTACTTTTCAGGTGATGCTTCATACTTTCTTTTATATCACATCATGAAGCATATAATGTCTGGTTGTCCCACTTTAAAAAACTTTTTTATTGCAATAAAGTTGATATACAATATTATGTTGGTTTCAGATGTACAACATTATTACTTGATTATTGTATACATTGCTAGGACATTGCCACAAAGGTGTACTTACCCCATTAACATACCAAGATATTACAATATTATTGGTTAAATTTTCTATGTTGTACTTCCATTATTATGTCTAACTTATTTTACAATTTGCATTTTGTACATATTAATCCCCTTCACCTATTCACCTATTCCCCCAACCCCTTCCCTATGGTAACCAACAGTCTGTTGTCTATATTTGTGAGTCTATTTCTTTTTTGGTTGTTTTTTAGATTCCACATATAAGTGAAATCATATGGTATTTGTCTTTCTTTGCCTAGCTTATTTCACTTAACATGATACCTTCTAGGTCCATCCATGTTGTTGCAAATGGCAAGATTTCCTTTTTATGGCTGAGTAATATTCCATTGTCAATAGATACCACATCTTCTTTATCCATTCGTCTATTGATGGGCACTTGGGCTGATTCAATCTCTTTGCTATTGTAAATAATGCTTCAGTGAAAATAAGTGTGCATATCTTTTTGAATTAGTGATTTTGTTTTCTTTGGGTAAATTCCCACTTTTAATGATGCTAAAATCAATCAGTAGGTTCAGTGTGACCTGTGTTCCTTGATTCATTCATTTTCCTTAATCTTCATAGGGAATCACCACTTTAAAAAATGCCAGATTTTAAAAACTCAACTTATGAAGGGAGAAGAGGAGGGGTAGGAAATATGATTCAGGGCTTCTGTTTCCTTATCCATAAAATATATTGACTGTATTAGAATTGAATCCCAATTGCCCATTGTAGACAAAGAAAACAAATCTTTGCTGGCTCAAGTCAAGCCCTTCTCCTGTTCTCTTTCCTCAATGATAGGAGCTTTGAGATCTCAGCCTTTCGTCCTCTGTCTTTTTTGTTACACTCCTGTTCTCAGAGTAGTAAACTTAGATAGTTAGGTGACTTGAAATATAACATAGATGGGGAAACACAGATCTCAAAGGCCCTTCCAACTGAATTTCTATGATAAATTTCAAGTAATGATGATTAACTTCTTAAACAGGGTTCAACTACACCAATAACTGTTTTCAGAGGTTCAAAGAAACCTTATTTAAAGGAATGCATTTTGATTATTAACCATGATACTGGAGAATGTCGAATAGAAAAGCTCAGCAGCAATATCACTGTAAAAAAAACAAGGTATATGGCTAATGAAATAAATTATTTTATCAACATGTAAATTGCTAAGGAAATGTCAGTGAAAAAAGTTAGTGGATTAAATGACATTATTATATAAGGGTTATTTCTGTGTGGTACAAAAATGTTTTAATGTTCTTCCAAGTTTAAATTTAGTGTAGCTAATAAAAGAAGAAATAAGTAAGTAAGTAAACAAATTTGCTGGAGACCCCTAGCTAAAACCTTCTACTACTTCTCCCTATAGTATATAAAAACTTGTTTTGTTTCTGAATGTTTTCTGTATGTGTAGGTATACCTTCCATTCTATTGTAGATGCTGTCATAGAACTGGACTAAAAGGAGCCATTATACACTCTCAAAAATAATTGCATCTTTATTAGTAAAAATGTATTGAGCACCTAGAATTTTTAAGGCAAAAAGGAAACAAATACTAACCTCAAAACTCCTGCATTTTAATTGGATTAACAGATCATTCCCTTAATAAAAGTCAATCAGAATATAGTCACCTCAAGTCCTTTTTTGCAAATAGGTGGTATACTAATTACCATGTAATATGAGGAATTTACTCTAAAAGCCATACAAATAGTATGGACAAAAGTTGTTCTAGGAATTAAAGGAAGGGAAAGGCTTTTTTATGGTTAATTGGAGCATTCAGGGATCATTTACTGATGTACCTTCAGAGGTTAAGATTTAGGGCTTTCATTCCCCAAATATACTTGATGATATGAATTACCATGGCTGCCTATTAAATGTGAATTCCTAAATCCAGCTTCAGATCCGAGAATGAGTCTGGGAAGCTCTATTTTTTATTATCCCCTCCCTGGCCATATGATTTTTATTAGTAGGAAAGTTTGAAAAAATATTGATTTAATTGATCAAAGAGAACATGAGGACGTAAGCAAGATTTGATGGCAGGAATACATCTGACTTATTTGGGGCCAATGAATAAGACCTGTTTGACTAGAGCAGGGATTTGTCTTTGCCTGTGTATATGTATTGGGAGTGAGATTGATAGTAGATTAGAGGTAAGATTATAAAGGTAGGTTGGGGCTAATGCCTTCAAGATTAGCTATGAAATCAGGACATTGTCTTATTGGCATTGATTAGATACTAAAGTTTTTTTAACCGGGGATTGACATGCTTATATTTTTGTTTTAAAACATTAATCCACCAAAAAGACTGAGTAAAATGAATATGGGAAACAGAAAAATGCATAAACCATGATTTTTGAAAGTAGGATTGAAGAGAAAAGTGAGGTTCTAACTACTTTGTGAAAGAAGAACTGACAGAAATTGGTGACTGGAAATGGGAGAGGCAGAAGTCAAGTATAATTGTGTTATATATTCTTTTCTTAAAAGTATTGAAAGGAAGGTATGAATCTCCTTTAATTGCATGTCATAAAGATAGAAATGAAAAATGTGGAAGTGACTTAATTTTAACAGAAATGATAATTTTAGAATTTAGAGAATGCATTGTACTTGTATGCTTATGGATAACTTCATTTTATTTTAGTCATTTGTATACATCTTATCTCTTCAATTTTAAATGGTAGTCTTATTTCTATTCACATTGTATCCATAAACGGATCTGTGTGTATGCCATGCATACAGCAGGGTTCAATAAATATTTGTTTGATAAATATTTGTGAAATAATGGACTAACATAGTGCTTTAATTCTTGAATATCATTTTAAAGATATCTTGGGAAACAAGTGGTCAATTTAGTGACTTTTAAAGTTGAAGTCGTTGTTACCTTGACCTATTTTGACCTTTGGTTAGATCAAAATAGGTTAGATCTTCATTTCTGTCTAAGATCACACCTATTTTGACCTTTGATGTTGTTAATTGCAGATTTGAAGGAAGTAGTAAAATTCAGTATCGTTCAGAGCAACAGCCTCAACAAATGCGCAATCCAACTAGGACTCCCAGTCTTGTAAAACGTTCCCCATCCAAAGACAAGGAATCCCCAACATCTCCAATGGATGATATTGAAAGAGGTAAAATCTAAGTGTGTATATAGTGTCCCTTTGTAAAAAATTAAGAAATGTTAAGTGAAATTTTTCATTTTAATTAATAAGAGAACTATTAACTTTTATTGAGAGCATAATATTTTTTGTTATGTTTTTTTGGGGGAGAAGAATGTAGTTCATGATTTTTAGGGGATATGTACAACTGACATAATCCCCTAAAAAGTAATAGAATCATTCTATATAAAATAATTTTTACCCATTTTTCAGGCAGCAAAGTGACTGTTTAGATGTGTGTAACTGGAGTTTTCTTCTGTTTGACAGCTGTGATGATTCAAATTCAATTCTTCCCAGCATCTTCCTATTGAAGTTCTTTATGTATAGCCAAACTGTAGATGTCTAAGGTGTCCCCAAACCAAGAGTGAAAGGAGAGATTGTAATAAGCAGAAGCAGCAGAGGCAAGTTCTTCTGAATTGCTGCTCACTCTCAGCAGAAAGGTGTTTCTAGGGAGGCACAGTCCTTTTGAAAGTAAGAACACTGAAATCTTTCTTTTTCTGGCTGAAGTCTGTGTGTTGGTGTTACCATAATTGTGGTAGGACTAAGACCCTCTTCATCAAAGTATATTTTCTTCTATAATATTCCTTTGTAACTTGAATGTTGCTCTCCCATCATTCTAGGCCCAGTGTAGTATTAGTTCCCTAATAAATCAGTGGTCCCTTTAGAAACAATAAGAGGATTAAAACTCAGAACACTTGTTGCTACAAAGGGTCTTGAATATAATTTTATTGTGATAGCATATCTGCTTCCAAAATGGATTTGAATCGTGATATCATTATATGCATTTATACAACAAAATACTGGAGCAGAAAATCAAGATATTGAATGGAAGGAGGAAGTAAATATGCTAATTATTGAAACATTAAATTCAGATCTGAGGTTCCTAGCCACTAAGACAGAAATGAAGATCTAACTAGCATGTTTTACATTATCTAAGACACAGGTGGCAAAGAAACAGACTTCCCTGCTACTAAATTCCAAAAGGAATTCATCATAGGCAAACTGTTCTAGGAAGCATTAAACTATATAGTTTCTTCAACAATAATTTTATAATACAAGAAGAAATCTAAGTAAGTGTCAGTTTTTTAGCAGACTTTATTAAAAGTATTGTATTGAAGCATTGTATTGCAGAGGATAAGTTAACATGATCCAAGCATAAGATCTAACTTAAAGAATTTACCTTGAGACGTTTGTATAGCATGTTTCATAGTCTGCCTTCTTTTAAATATTTTCTTGACTGCTCTATCAGAGCCTACTGCTACAGTTAAATCATCTTTTCAGATTTATGACTAGATGTCTGGCAGTTATCCTAGTGTTTCTGTTGTTGAATTTTTACATTTATATCATTGAGCTATCTGGAATTTTAGTTTAATAAATAAAAATTTAGATTTCCCTCCTTTCAATGGTAATACTAATAGGTATTGATAGAGAATCAGCAAACATGGTATTGACAAAGAGCATGTATCAATATCCATTTATTGAATAAGACATTTCTTCTGCTGATATGAAAAGCCATTTTTATCACATGCAAAATTTCTATATGGACTTAAGTCTGTCTCACAACGTAAGATATATAATGGCCAATAAATATATGAAAATTTATCAAATTCCTAGTATTTTTAAAATACAAATTTTAAGATTAAGGGATACTTTTCATTTATGAGCTTGGCAGTAGCTAAACCATTTGTCGACATTCATACTTGTAAGGATATAAAGTAGGTAGCTAATCTTTAGAATCAGGCTGCTTAAATAGAAATCCCAGCTCCATCACTTTTCAGCTGTATCGCTTAGGGAAAGTTGCTTAACCTCTTATTCTCTCTGTATGTGTTTCCTCATTTGTAAAATCGAGGTAATAATTAGGGTTGCTGAGAGGACTAAATGCAATAATACCTATAAAGTGCCTAAGCAATTTCTGGCACTAGAAAGTGTTCAAATATTAGCTATTATTTTAACTTTTATTGTTGGGTTTTTTCTTGTTTCTTTGTTCACTCTTTCATTAATGCCTGCTCTTATTTCTTCCTTACCAATTAGGATGTCATTTATTAATTTATTTGTTTGTTTATTTTTTATTTACTGCACCAATTAGAACTTCCAATACAATGTTGACCAGAGGTGGTCAAAGTGGAAAACCTTCTCTTGTTCCTGATGCTAGAGGGGAAAACATTCAGTCTTACAGTTATGTATGATTTAAGCTGTAGGTTTTTCCTAGATGTCCTTCATCAGGTCAACGCCCTTTTATTTCTGTTTTGCTGAGATTTTTACCAAGAATGACTGTTGATATTTGTGAAACCTTCTTTCTGCTGTTATGAGATGGCTTTTACTTTTTAATACGGTGAATTATTGATTGGCTTTTAAAAGTTTGCATTCCTGGGAAAAGCTCACTTGGTCATGTCATGATGTACTGCCCTTTTAATGTGAGCTTTTTTCAACTTCAGCAATATTGGCCTTTGGGGTTGAGCAATTCTTTGTCACGGGATGTCCTGTGCATTAGAGGGTGTTTATCAGCACCCCTAACCTCTACCTACTATAGATGCCTGTAGCTCCACTCCCTACCTCCACCCCATTGTGACAACCAAAAATGTCTTTAGTCACTGCCAGATGTCCCCTTGGGGGACAAAACCATTCCTGGTTGAAAATCACTGTTATATATTGTTGAATTAAGTTTGCTAAAATTCTGTTTAATATTTTTGCATTTATGTTTATAAGAGATATAGATTTGTAGGGTTTTTTTCTTGTAATATCTTTGTACGGTTCGGTATCAGTAATTCTGGCTTTGAGGAATGAGTTGGAAAGTATTCCTTCCTTTTAATTATGCAGAAGAGTTTATATCAAACTGGTATTCTTTCTTCCTTAACTGACTGGTAGCATTCACTAGTGAAGCCATCTGTACCTAAAAATTTGTGTGTGGAGTGAAGGGGATTAACTACAACTGAGTTTCTTTAGAATATTTAGGAATATTCAGACTATACTCAAGTTTCTTCTTGAGTAAACTTTGGTAGTTTGTGCATTTTGTCTGATCTATTGGTCCATTTCATCTAATCTATCAAATTTATGAGCATAAAGTGGTCCATAATATTCCTTCCCATTCATTTAATTTCTGTAGTTTCTATAGAGTTGCCACTTTTTTCATTCCTGATACTAGTATTTATGTCTACTGTTTTTTTTCTTGATAAACCTGGTTGAATTTTATCAATACTATTAATTTTCTCAAATAATCAGCTGTTGGTTTCATTATTTTCACTATTTTTTGGTTCCTTTGATTTTTTACTTTACTGTTTTTCTTCCCTTTTGTTTACTCTGGTCTTAATTTGCTCTTCTTTCTTGATATATTTTCCAAATATAATTACTTAATGTTTTAAACTTATTTCTACACTGAACTTCCACAGATTTTGTAATGTTGGGTTTTCATTTTCATTCAGTTTGAAGTATTTTCTAATATAGTTTTGTTTTCTTCTTTGCCTGTGGGTATTTTTTAGAAGTGTGTCTACTTCTCAAATACTTGAAGATTATCTAGGTTCTATTTATAAATTATAAATTTTATTTTATTTGGGTAGAAAATTTACTTTGTATATTTTCAATCTTTTAAAATATATTGTGGACAAGACATCATAGACTTATCTCTCCCTGCTTCTCCCCACTAAGTAAAACTGTAAACTCTGGAAATAATGCAAAAGATAACCAAAGGAGAATTTGGAAAGGTTTAAAGTAGAAGGTAATCCATTAGGGACTTTAGTAAGGACTAGAGGAACAATACCATCAGGGTAGTTATAACTTCCTCATCCCAGAAGATGACTGTTCAGACCCAGTAAGTCTTGACCCCCAACCTAGCTACAGAAGTCATCCCAGATAGGATCTTTCTTCCCCCAGATTGAAGAGGTGTTCAACAATACCAGGCTAGTCCAGATAAGACAATAAATGGGATGTATCAGAAGCTCTGCTGACAATTAGTTACCAATGAAAGTATTTTCCTTCTTCTCCAGGCCTGAGATTACACTCCCCCACCTTAATTGGCAAGAGGTAGGGCAGTGTCCCACCAAGAAACTGGCAAGGAAGATCCCACCATAAAAAGTGTCCATTTCAAGAAATGCTCCCTTCTCCACCAGACTTGAGACTCCCCTCCTTCACCCAGAGACATCTTATGTTTATGTCTTTTCGAGGGAATGCTTCCTAGCAGAAGAGTCTTACCATAGCAAACATCTAGCTTGGGAAGTTTCGTTATGCCTATGGGCCTGAGACTCTTCTCGCAATGTAAAGACATTATATGACCTGCGTCTTCAGCAAAAGGAATCATGCCAAAAAAGCAGCTCGGCATAGGAAGTATTCTCCTCCCCTGACCCTGAGACCCACCCTGTCCCACCACCCAGAGACACTACAGAGAGGGCCACTGGCAAGGGAGATCATGCCATAGTGAGTGGCCCCAGTCTTGGAAGTACTGTCCTTTCCTGCCTGTTACACTCCTCTTCCCTGTCAGAGATACATGTGGTCAGAAGGTACCCACAAAATCCCACTATGACAAGCACCCAGCCTAGAAAGCCTATTCATTCTCTCCCCCTCCCAAGAACCTTCCCTGTCCTATCACCCTAAGAGTCTTCTGTCCCATTCAAAGACATCCTGAGGCTGGGTGGCACTGATGAGGGGAATTCTGACACAGTAATCACCTCACTGGGAATTACTCTCTATTTGCAACCTTACCACCCATGCACTAGGGAGCCAGCCACAAAAAAATCTCCTGGCTCAGGAAACATTCTTCCTCCTAGTAGGCCAGAGACTCCCTTTTCCCATATATAGGCATCAGACTTGCCCATCTATAGGCACCAGCATTAGCCATCTGGTGAAATTCCTTCCTTCTTCCAGGTAGCATCAGCAGAGACCAATGGGCATTTTAGCTACTGATTTACTAAGAAAATCAGCATAATACTACAAAGGCTCTGCAAATTAGATTGTCATTTGAACCAGAGCCACAAAAATAGTCAAGGATCTGCATGCTAAACCTAAACAGGGTGACTGCCAGCTAAAATAAAAAATTTAAATAAGATATAGAGAACCACTAGCATAATAATCAAAATGTCCAGGATACAATGGAAAATTACTGGTCATAGTATGAATCAGGAAAATAAAAAATTGAATGGGAAAAGAGAGTCAACTGACACCAATATCATGATGAGTCAGATCTTGGTATTATCTGACAATGATCTTAAAGTATCTATCACAAATACAACATTTACAGCGATTAAAATTCTCCTGAAAAAATTGAAAATAACAGAAAAAGAAAAGAAGTTATATTTTAAAAATGGATATTTATAGAACTGACAGTTTGGTAACACCAGCAGCAAAACCCCACAGGATGACAAAAAAGCCAACATTTATATTATTGGCATCTTGGAGGAGAGGGAGTGTGAGGCTAAAAGAGTATGTAAAGAAATAATGTCTGAAAACGTCCCAAGGTGGATTGTAGACATAAACCCACAGACTCAAGAAGCTGAACAAATCCCAAATAGGATAAACCCAAAGAAATGCATGCTGAGATACGTCATAATAAAATTAAGAACTAAGGGGGAAAAAAAACTTTGAAAGCAAGAGAGAAATGACACATTAGTTATAGAAGAATGCCATTCAAATGAAAACAGATTTCTCATTTGAAATCAAGGAGACCAGAGCAAAGTGGAACAATATTTCTCAAATACTAAAAGAAAAGAAATGTCAGCTGTGAATTCTCTATCTGGAAAATGGATTTTCAGTAATTAAGAGAAAATAGCCTTTCTTGGAAAGGAGAACTAAAAGAATTTGTTGCTACCAATGTATCTTTAAATATTGGCTATACAAAGTTATTCAAAGGAAAGAAATGATAAAATAAGCAATCTTGGGCCTACCTCAGGAAAGAAGAGCAATCCTAAATGAACAGTCTAAACTCACAATTAATGAAACTAAAAAAGGAAGAACAAATGAGGCCCAAAAACAGTAGAAGGAGGGATATAATAAAGATTAAAGCAGAAATAAATAAAATTGAGGAGAATGAAACATTAGAAGAATCAATGAAAGCAGGAGCTGGTTCTTTGAGAAAACAAACAAAATAGAAAGACCCCTAGCCAGACTTTTCAAGAAAATAAGACAGTCTACACACATAAACAGAATCAGAAATAACAAAGGAAAAATCACTACACACACCACAGAAATACAAATATTTATGAGAGAACACTATGAAAAATTATATGGTAACAAACTGGATAACCTAGAAGAAATAGACAACTTTCTAGAAAAATACAACCTTCCAAGGCTGACCCAGGAAGAAACAGAAAATCTGAATAGATCAATTACCAGCAAAGAAATTCAACTGGTAATCATAAAACTACCTAAGAACAAAATCCCTGGCCCAGATGGTTTTAGTGCTGAATTTTATCAAACATTTAGTGAAGACCTAATACCCATCCTCATTAAAGTTTTCCAAAAAGTAGAAGAGGAGCGAATACTCCCAAACTCATTCTACGAGTCCAACATCACTCTAATACCAAAACCAGGCAAAGACACCACAAAAAAAGAAAATTACAGACCACTATCCCCAATGAATATAGATGCAAAAGTACTCCACAAAATATTAGCAAACCGAATTCAAAAATACATCAAAAAGATCATTCATCACGGTCAAGTGGGATTCATCCCAGGGATGCAAGGATGTTACAACATTCGAAAATCCATCAACATCATCCACCATATCAACAAAAAGAAGGACAAAAACCACATGATCATTTCCATAGATGCTGACAAAGCACTTGACAAAATTCAACAATCATTCATGATAAAACTCTCAGCAAAATGGTTATAGAGGGCAAGTACCTCAACATAATAAAGGCCATATATGAGAAACCTACAGCCAACATTATACTTAACAGCAAGAAGCTGAAAGCTTTTCCTTTAAAATCTGGAACAAGACAAGGATGCCTACTCTCCCCACTGTTATTCAACATAATTCTGGAGGTCCTAACCATGGCAATCACACAACACAAAGAAAAAAAAAGGCATCCAGATTGGCAGGGAAGAACTCAAACTGTCCCTGTTTGCAGATGACATGATATTGTACATAAAAAAAACCTAAAGAATCCACTCAAAAACTATTAGATCTAATATCTGAATTAAGCAAAGTTGTGGGCTACAAAATTAATACACAGAAATCTGTTGCATTCCTATACACTAATGATGAACTAGCAGAAAGAGAAATCAGGAAAACAATTCCATTCACAATCGCATCAAAATGAGTAAAATACCTAAGAATAAACCTAACAAAGTAAGTGAAAGACCTATACCCTGAAAACTGCAAGACACTCTTAAGACAAATTAAAGTGGACACTAATAAATGGAAATTCATCCCATGCTCTTGGCTAGGAAGGATTAATATTGGCAAAATGGCCATCCTGCCTTAAGCAATCTACAGATTCAATGCAATCCCTATGAAAATACCAACAGCATTCTTCAATGAACTAGAGCAAATAGTTCAGAAATTAATATGGAACCACAAACGACCCCGAATAGCCAAAGCAATCCTGAGAAGGAAGAATAAGTCAGGGGGAATTATGCTCCCTGACTTCAAGCTCTACTACAAAGCCACAGTAATCAAGACAATTTGGTACTGGCACAAGAACAGACCCACAGACCAGTGGAACAGAATAGAGAGCCCAGATATAAATCCAAGCATATATGGTCAATTAATATATGATAAAGGAGCTGTGGATATACAATGGGGAAATGACAGCCTCTTCAACAGCTGGGACAGCTTCATGTAAGAGAATGAAACTGGATTACTGTCTAACACCGTACACAAAAATAAACCCAAAATGGATCAAATACCTGAATGTAAATCATGAAACCATAAAACCCTTTCAAAAAACTATAGGCAAAAATCTCTTGGACATATACAAGAGCAACTTCTTCATGAGCATATCACTCCAGGCAAGGGAAACAAAAGCAAAAATGAACAAATGGGACTATATCAAACTAAAAAGCTTCTATACAGCAAAGGATACTATCAGTTGAACAAAAAGACATCCTACAGTATCCGATAAGGGCTTGACATCCAAATTATATAAAGAGCTCACGCAGCTCAACAAACAAAAAGCAAATAAGCCAATTAAAAAATGAGCAGAGGAGCTGAACAGGCACTTGTCCACAGAAGAAATTCAGATGGCCAACAGGCACATGAAAAGATGCTCCACATCACTACTCATCAGAGAAATGCAAGTTAAAACCACAATGAGATATCACCTCACACCAGTTAGGATGGCCACCATCCAAAAGACAAACAACAACAAATGTTGGCAAGGATGTGGACAAAGGGGAACCCTCCTACACTGCTGGTGGGAATGTAAATTAGTACAACCATTGTGGAAAGCAGTATGGAGTTTCCTCAAAAAACCCAAAGTAGAAATACCATTTGACCCGGGAATTCCACTCCTAGGAATTTACCCTAAGAATGCAGCAGCCCAGTTTGAAAAAGACATATGCACACGTATGTTTATCGCAGCACTCTCTACAATAGCCAAGATATGGAAACAACCTAAGTGTCCATCTGTAGATGAATGGATAAGGAAGAAGTGGTATATATACACAACGGAATACTATTCAGTCATAAGAAGGAAACAAATCCTACCATTTGCAACAACATGGATGGGGTTAGAGGGTATTATGCTCAGTGAAATAAGCCAGGTGGAGAAAGACAAGTATCAAATGATTTCACTCATCTGTGGAGTATAAGAACAAAGAAAAAAACTGAACTAAGAAAACATCAGCAGATTCGCAGAACCTAAGAATGGACTAACAGTTACCAAAGGGAAAGGGACTGGGGAAGATGGGTGGGAAGGGAGGGGGAAGGGGGGAAAAGGGCTATTAGAATTAGCACACATAATGTAGCCGGGGTGGTGGTGGGTGGGGGGTGTACAGGGAAGGCAGTATAACACAGAGAAGACCAGTAGTGATTCTATAACATCCTATTACCCTGATGGACAGTGACTGCAGTGGGGTATGTGGTTGGGACTTGATAATAGGGGGAGTCTAGTAACCATATGTTGCTCATGTAATTGTATATTAATAATAGCCAAAAAGAAAAAAGGAATCTTGGAATATCAGGAAGCAAGAAAGAACAATAGAGCAGAAATATTGATAATAGATTATGGTTTTCCTTATGACTTTTCTAAATCATATGTGATGATTGAAACAAAAATTATAACAACTGCTGTTACTCAAAATAGTGATATTTAAAACTTGAGAACGTAAAGGAATCTAAATGAAAGTGAGGTTTCCACACCTTGTTCAAAGTGGTCAAGCACTGATACATCATATGTGTATATTGAAATACACAAAGTAGCCATCAGGAAAAAATATACAAAGTGGCAACTTCAAATGCACTAAAAAGATTAAATTCTAAAGTGGTTCAAGTAACCCACAGAAAGGCAAGAAAAGAGAAGCAGAGGGAACAAACAGAAAACAAAATGACACATTTAAGGGCTAACATATCATTAATTACCTTAAATATAAATTGTGTAAATAAACCAATTAAGAGGTGGAAATTGACAGACTATTAAAAATAAGCACACACACAACTATGTGCTGTTTACAGGAAGCTGACTTAAATTCAATAAAATAAGTTAAAAGTAAAAGGATTTTTGCTTTTATTTTTAAACAGGTTAAATGTAAAATGATGGAGAAATGTATGCCATGCAAACATTAATTGTAAAAAACTGTATGACTGTATTAATATTTGATAAAGTAGACTTCAGAGCCAAGTAAATGACTGCAAACAAAAGGAAGCATTAATAATGATAAAAGGATTAATCTACCAGGAAGACATAAATGTGTACGTATCAAACAAGAGACCCTCACAATACATGAAGCAAAAAGTGTCAGAACTGGAAAGAGAAATAAATTCACAATTATGCTTGGGTTCACCAAGACTCTACTTTTTCAACAATTGATAGAAAAACGAGACAGGAAGTCTACCAAAATAATGAAAAGATGAACAATACAATCAACAAACAGGATCTGACATATATATAATGTTCTATGCAATACCAGTGGAATTCACCTTTTTTTTTCAAGTGCCTATGGAATATTCAGTAAGGCATACCATATCTTGGGCTGTAAAAGAAGCCTCAGTAAATTAATAAAAACTGAAATCATACAATGTTCTCCAGCCATAATGGAATCAAATTAAGAATAACAGGTAACAGGAAATCTCTAAACACATGGAAATTGAACAGTAAAATTCTAAATGATTCATGGGTTAAAGAGGAAGAATCAAAGGAAATTAAAAATACAGAACTAAGTGTATGAAGTAAATACAACATACCAAAACATGTGGGATGCAGCTAAAGGGGTACTCAGAGGGAAATTTATTGCCTTAAATGCTTACATTAGAATGAGGAAAGGTGTCATGTCAATAATTTAAGTTCCTATCTCAACAAACTAGACCAAAAAAGCAGATTCAACCTGAAGCAACAAAAAGGAGCAACTTATAAAAATAAGGACTGAAATCAATGAAATTAAAAACAGAAAAATCAATGAAACTAAAAGGTAGTTCTAGCAAGACAAAAAAAACAAAGACAAAAGATACAAACACTAATATAAAAAATGTAATGATACCTTTACAGATAAGCAGCCATTAAAAGGATTACAAAAGAATGTTTCAACTTTATGCTCATAAATTTGACAATTTAGAAGAAATGGACCAATTCCTCAAAAGCTAAAACTGCCAAAACTCATTCAAGATGTAAATAACATGAATAATCCTATAACCATGAAAGAAATTGAATTAGTGACGTTAAAGTCCCCCCAAAAAGAAATAACTAGACACAGATGTTTCACTAGTGAAATCTACCGAACATTTAAAATTAACACCAACTTTGCAAGGTCTCTTTCAAAATATACAAATAGAGGAATCGTTTCTTAGTTCACTTTATGAGGCTAATATTATCTTGGCTCCGAAACCAGATAAAAAACAGGTCAAGAAAAACAGAATCTCTCTCATAAACTTAGATTTAAAAATTCTCAACAAAATACTAACAAATCAAATCCAACATTGTATAAAAAAATATGCAACATGACCAAGCCATACTTCCTATTTTCACATTGCTTATATTCTGGAGTGTGGTAAGGATGGGAGAGACAAACAGTAAGCAAGAAAATAAATAAGCAAATGAATTTCGAAAAAAAAAAAAGTACCTTGAAGACAATAAAGCAAAGGGGTAGGGAAGGAAGGATCACTTCTAGAAGAGGTTACATTTAAACTGATCTGAGGAGCCAGCCTTTCAGAGATCTGGAATCTTATTAAAAGACACCATCGATAAAGTGAAAAGTATTGTTACAGACTTGGATGGAGATATTCATAACACATATGTCTGACAAAGGACTCCAAGCTAGAACTAGTTATAAAGAACTCTTACATACCAGTAAGAAAAAGGCAACCAAATACAAATGGACAAAAACCTTGAGTGGGCATTTCACAAAGGAAGATGTCTAAATGGCCAGTGAGCACATGAAAAACTACCTCATATCATTATTAGAGAAATGAAATTAAAACTGTAAGGTACCATTGCACACCCACCAGAGTACGTAAAACTGAAATGACTTGCTTTGCCAGTGTGTATGTGCCAGAGTCAAAGATAAGAAGCATCGGTGACTCTCATGCATTGTATCATGTATCATGTAAAACCACTTTGGCATTTTTTTATTAGATTAAACTTATGCCTATCTTAAAACTCCACAGTTTCTCTCCTAAGTTTCTACTCAAGAGAAATGAATGCATATCTCAAACAAAAAGTCTAGTAGAAAAATTTTTTACAGTTTTATTCATAATAACCGAAAATGAAAACAACCCAAATATCCATACACTTATAACAAGTAACCAGCTTGTGGTATATTTATACAGTGGAATATCATGGCAACAGAGAAAAATGAA
Organism: Smutsia gigantea; assembly: GCA_032199065.1. Lineage (NCBI taxonomy): Eukaryota > Metazoa > Chordata > Mammalia > Pholidota > Manidae > Smutsia > Smutsia gigantea. The sequence continues at coordinate 95,710 of JAVSCE010017206.1, read as the reverse complement.
CTGCATATTCATTCAATGACGTGAGTGAATCCAAAAACATTAAATTGACTAAAGAAGGCAGACATGCTGAGTGAATCCATTTATATGAGGTGAAATATTTAGAAGGTGAAATGGTGGGTTTTGACTGGAAAAGAGCACGGGGGAACATTCATGGGGATGGAAATGTTCTATACCTTGACTCTGGGTTAATACAGAGGATATATAGAGGCTAAATTCATCAGCTTTATCTTTACATTTTGCTGTAAGTAAATTATAAAATGAAAAAGAACCTGGGGGAAGAATTTACCAAGCAGCTGATGAAAAGAACATAGGGTGGAAATGGGTTTGATGTGGTCTAATAACAAAGCTAGTATGTCTGTAATAGAATGAGGGAATGTGCTATAAATTATCAAGTAATTTAATATGGCAGTGTAGTAAGTTGATATCAAATGTCAATGTGGCGACTAAGCAAATTATTCATTTAGAACTCCCCGGATTGAAAATTTTTTGTTGAACTACTTGACATTTGTAGTCATGTACTTGAAAAATATTAATGGAAAGTCAGTAGATTCAGCTCTACCCCTAAATGGCTGAAAACTTTTGGCTATTCTGGACCTAGGTTGCCATATTTATAAGATGGATTTAAATGATTTGTCAGATTCATCTCAATGGTAGCTGAAGACTTCTCTAACCATAAATTATGTATATCTTAAAATTTTTGGAAAAATACTAAAGAGGACTTCTGGGAAGATGGCAGTGTGAGCAGGGCAGCAGAAATCTCCTCCCAAAACTATATAAATCTACGAAAATACAGCAAATACTATTCCTAAAAGAGATACCAGAGCACACAGGAAAGTGCACAGCATGCAGCTACACTCGGGAGAATTCGCCACCCCGCGAGGCAGGTAAGATCTGGAGAAGTGATCCGGCGGCACCCAAGCACTCACCCAGCCCAGCGTGCCAGCGGGAGGAGAAGATTCAGAGCCTGGAGGGAGTGGAGGAGGAGGTCCGCAAAATAACCAGCCCCGGTGGTCTGCTCCGGGAGCGCTGACACACATCGCGTAGTGCATCGGACATTGGAGAGGCAGAAGGTGCAGGTTTTGAGCCTGGAACGTGCCAGGACCGTGCAGCCTGCACCCCGGGACAAGAGAAAAGCACGCGCGGTTTGTAGCAGTCTTGGAGAGGTGGGGGGCCCAGCGAGGGAACGCCATCGCCCCGACAGGCTCAGCCCTGCAGGCTGGAAGTCCTGGGGAACTTCAGACCCCTTTGCTGGTGACGGAGAGAAGGGAGCAGCCACGTTGGAACTTTATACAGAACAATAGCCTCCCATTCGTTCCCGCCCCGGCCAGAGCTACAAAAAGCCGTGCAGCCGCAGCTGTTGATTACTGGAGCAACAGTGACACCTACGGCACACTTAGAGAATCCACTCCAGGTGGGCTTTTTTTTCTTCTTCTTCTTTCTTTTCTTTTTCTTTTTCCCTTTCCTTTTCCTTTCTTTTCCTTCTTTATTCTTTCTCCTTTTCTTTCTCTTCCTTCTTTTTTGCTTGTTTTTCTTCTTTTTCCCTTTCCTTTTTCTCTTTTCTTTCTTCTTTCTCTTCTTTCTCTTCCTTCTTTTTTTCCTTGTTTGTATTTTTCCTTGTTTCTTTGTATTTTTTGTTTTAAGTCTTAAAGAGCCCAGCTGACATACGTGGCACCTACCAGCGACCACTCCTATCAACATGACAAGACAGAGGAATATGATACAGACAAAAATCACCAACACCCAGACAACCCATGAGAAGGAACCTGAAGGGATTGAAATGCAGAATCTTCCTGAAAAAGAATTCAGAATAAAAGTCATAACCATGCTGATGGACCTACAGAGAAATATGCAAGAGCTATGGGAGGAAGTGAGGGAAGTGAGGAAAGACAATGCAGAAATGAGACAAACTATCGACGGGCTCAGCAGCAGACTGAACGGGATGCAAGAGACTGTTAATGCAATAGAAATCAGAGAACAGGACCACAGATCAGCTGAGGCAGAGAGAGATAAAAGGATCGCTAGGAATGAAAGAATATTAAGAGAACTGTGTGACCAATCCAAACTGAACAATATTTGCATTATAGGAGTACCAGAGGAAGAAGAGAGACAAAAATGGATAGAAAGTCTCATTGAAGAAATAATTGCTGAAAACTTCCCCATGCTGGGGAAGGAAATAGTCTCACAGTCCATGGAAGCCCACAGATCTCCTAACACAAGGGACCCCAGGAAGACAACACCAAGACACATAATAATTAAAATGGCAAAGATCAAAGCTAAGGACAGAGTATTAAAGGCAGCTAGAGAGAGAAAAAAGATCACCTTCAAAGGAAAACCCATCAGACTAACATCAGACTGCTCAACAGAAACCTTCAGGTTAGAAGAGAATGGCATGATATATTAAACACAATGAAACAGAAGGGCCTCGAACCAAGAATACTGTATCCAGCACGATTATCACTTAAATATGATGGAGGGATTAAACAATTTCCAGACAAGCAAAAGCTGAGAGAATTTCCCTCCCATAAACCACCTCTACAGGACATCTTAAAGGAACTGCTCTAGAGGGAATCACTCCTAAGGCTAAAAAGCTGTCACCAGAGAAAATAAAATCATAGCAAAGAAAGCAGATGATATAACACTAACTAAAGACAAAGAATAAAACACCTAGTATATAAAGAATGGAGGAGAAAGAATAAGAAGGGAGAGAAATAAGAAACATCAGACTGTGTTTACAATAATTTAACAAGAAAGTTAAGTTAGATTGTCAGATAGTAAAGAAGCAATCCTTGAACCTCTGGTAACCACGAATCCAAAGTCAGCAATGGCAATGAGTACATATCTATCAATAATCACCCTAAATGTAAATGGACTGAATGCACCAATCAAAAGACACAGAGGAATAGAATGGATAAAAAAGCAAGAGCCATCTATATGCTGCTTACAATAGTCTCACCTCAACCCAAAGATATACACAGACTAAAAGTGAAGGGATGGAAAAAGATATCTCATGCAAACAACAAGGAGAAAAAAGCAGGTGTTGCAGTACTTGTATCAGACAAAATAGACTTCAAAATGAAGAAAGTAACAAGAGATAAAGAAGGACATTACATAATGATAAAGGGGTCAGTCCAACAAAAAGATATAACCGTTATAAATATATATGCACCCAACACAGTAGGGCCGGCATATGTGAAACAAATACTAACAGAATTAAAGGAGGAAATAGAAAGCAATGCATTCATTTTAGGAGACGTCAACACACCAGTCACTCCAAAGGATAGACCAAACAACCAGAAAATAAGTAAAGACACAGAGACACTGAACAACACACTAGAACATATAGACCTAACAGACATCTACAGAACTCTACACCCAAAAGCAACAGGATACACATTCTTCTCAAGTGCACATGGAACATTCTCCAGATTAGACCACATACTAGGCCACAAAAAGAACCTCAATAAATTCAAAAATATTGAAATTCTACCAATGAACTTCTCAGACCACAAAGGTATAAAACTAGAAATAAACGTTAGAAAGAAAACAAAAAGGCTCACAAATACATGGAGACTTAACAACATTCTCCTAATTAATCAATGGGTTAACGACCAAATCAAAACAGAAATCAAAGAATATATGGAGACTAATGACAACAACAACACAAAGCCACAACTTCTGTGCGACACAGCAAAGGCAGTTCTAAGAGGAAAGTATATTGCAATCCAGGCCTATTTAAAGAAGGAAGAACATTCCCAAATGAATAGTCTAAAGACACATTTACTGAAATTGGAAAAAGAAGAACAAATGAGGCCCAAAGTCACCAGAAGGAGGGACATGATAATGATCAGAGAAGAAAAAATTAAATTGAGAAGAATAAAACAATAGAAAAAAATCAATGAAACCAAGAGCTGGTTCTTTGAAAAAATAAACAAAATATATAAACCCTAGCCAGACTCATTAAGAGAAAAAGAGAATCTACACACATAAACACAATCAGAAATGAGAAAGGAAAAATAACGACGGGCCCCACAGAAATACAAAGAAGTATAAGATAATATTATGAGAATCTATATGCTAACAAGCTGGAAAACCTAGAAGAAATGGACAACTTCTTAGAAAAATACAACCTTCCAAGACTAACGAAACAAGAAACAGAAAAACTAAGCAGACCAATCACCAGCAACGAAATTGAATCGGTAATCAAAAAAACTACCCAAGAACAAAACCCCCGAACCAGATGGATTCACCTCTGAATTCTACCAGACATACAGAGAAGAAATAACACCCATTCTCCTTAACGTTTTCCAAAAAGTAGAAGAGGAGGGAATACTTCCAAACTCATTCTATGAAGCCAGCATCACTCTAATACCAAAACTGGGCAAAGACCTCACCAAAAAGAAAATTACAGACCAATATCCCTGATGAACGTAGATGCAAAAATACTCAACAAAATATTAGCAAACCGAATTCAAAAATACATCAAGAGGATCATACACCATGATCAAGTGGGATTCATCACAGGGATGCAAGGATGGTACAACATTCGAAAATCCATCAACATCATCCACCACATCAATAAAAAGAAGAACAAAAACCACATGATCATCTCCATAGATGCTGAAAAAGCATTTGACAAAATTCAGCATCCATTCATGATTAAAACTATCAACAAACTGGCTATAGAGGGCAAGTACCTCAACATCATAAAGGCCATATATGACAAACCCACAGCTAACATCATACTTAACAGCGAGAAGCTGAAAGTTTTTCATCTAAGATCAGGAGCAAGACAGGGATGCCCACTCTCTCCACTGTTATTCAACATAGCACTGGAGGTACTAACCCCAGAAATCAGACAAAACGAAGAAATACAAGGCATCCAGATTGGTAAAGAAGAAGTCAAATTGTCACTATTTGCAGATGACATGATATTGTACATAAAAAACCCTAAAAACTCCACTTCAAAACTACTAGAACTAATATCTGAATTCAGGAAAGTTGCAGGATACAAAATTAACACACAGAAATCTGTTGCTTTCCTATACACTAACAATGAACTAACAGAAAGAGAAATCAGAAAAACAATTCCATTCACAATTGCATCAAAAAGAAAAAAATGCCTACGAATAAACCTAACAAAGGAAGTGAAAGACCTGTACTCTGAAAACTACAAGACACTCCTAAGAGAAGTTAAAGAGGACACTAACAAATGGAAATTCATCCCATGCTCTTGGCTAGGTAGAATAAATATTGTCAAAATATCTATACTACCTAAAGCAATCTACAGATTCAACGCAATCCTTATCAAAATACCAACAGCTTTCTTCAATGAACTCGAACAAATAGTTCTAAAATTCATATAGAACCACAAAAGACCCCGAATAGCCAAAGCAATCCTGAGAAGGAGGAATAAAATGGGGAATTACGCTCCCTGACTTCAAGCTCTACTACAAAGCCACAGTAATCAAGACAATTTGGTATTGGCACAAAAACAGACCCACAGACCAGTGGAACAGAATAGAAAATCCAAACATTAACCCAAACATATACAGTCAATTAATATTTGATAAAGGAACCTTGGATATACAATGGGGAGATGACGGCCTCTTCAGCAGCTGGTGCTGGAAAAACTGGACAGGTACATGTAAGAGAATGAAACGGGACTACTGTCTAACCCCATACACAAAAGTAAACTCAAAATGGATCAAAGACCTGAACGTAAGTCATGAAACCATAAAACTATTAGAAAAAAACATAGGCAAAAATCTCTTGGACATAAACATGAACTTCTTCATGAACATATCTCCCCGGGCAAGGGAAACAATAGAAAAAATGAACAAGTGGGACTATATGAAGCTGTAAAGCTTCTGTACAGCAAAGGACACCATCAGTAGAACAAAAAGACATCCTAAAATATGGGAGAATATATTTATAAATGACATATCCGATAAGGGGTTGACATCCAAAATATATAAAGAACTCACGCACCTCAACAAACAAAAAGCAAATAATCCAATTAAGAAACAGGGAGAGGACATGAATTGACACTTCTCCAAAGAAGAAATTCAGATGGCCAACAGGCACATGAAAAGATGCTCCACATTGCTAATCATCAGAGAAATGCAGATTAAAACCACAATGAGATATCATCTCACACCAGTGAGGATGGCCAACATCCAAAACACAAACAACAAATGTTGGCGAGGATGTGGAGAAAAGGGAACCCTCCTACGCTGCTGGTGGGAATGCAAATTAGTTCAACCATTGTGGAAAGCAGTATGGAAGTTCCTCAGAAAACTCAAAATAGAAATACCATTTGACCCAGGAATCCCACTCCTAGGAATTTACTCTAAGAATGCAGCAGCCCAATTTGAAGAAGACAAATGCACATGTATGTTTATCGCAGCACTATCTACAATAGCCAAGAAATGGAAGCAACCTAAGTGTCCATCAGTAGATGAATGGATAAAGAAGAGGTGGTACATATACACAATGGAATATTATTCAGCCATAAGAAGAAAACAAATCCTACCATTTGCAACAACATGGCTGGAGCTAGAGGGTATTATGGTCAGTGAAATAAGCCAAGCCGAAAAAGACAAGTATCAAATGATTTCACTCATCTGTGGAGTATAAGAACAAAGAAAAAAACTGAAGGAACAAAACAGCAGCAGACTCACAGAACCCAAGAACGGACTAATAGTTACCAAAGGGAAAGGGACTAGGTAAGATGGGTGGGAAGGGAGGGATAAGAGGGATAAAAGGGGCATTACGATTAGCCGATATAATGTTGGGGGGGCATGGGGAGGGCTGTACAACTCAGAGAAGACAAGTAGTGATTCTATAGCATCTCACTATGCTGATGGAAGTGACTGTAATGGGGTTGGTGGGGGGGACCTGATGAAGGGGGTAGTTTAATAACCATAATATTGCACATGTAATTGTAGATTAATGATACCAAAATAAATTAAAAAAAAGAATATTATCACGTAGCACAATACCTGATATATAGTAGGCGCTCAGTAAATACTTTTTAATAATGTCATTCAGGTTGATACACTCTGGGGGAAAATGGGACTGTTAGTTAAAGCTAATTTCACTCTGTTACTAAATGATGATAAAGTATGTCACTAGGAAAGATTGACTGTAGTTCTAGCCCAATACCAGAAATAAACCAGGGAGGAGCCAAGACTGGGTGGCAGAGTGAGTAAAACTATGAGTTAATTTAGGACCAGGAAAGGTCTTTTGAACTTCTAGGTATTTATGTCTTTTTTCTTATTCCTAATTTGAGAGGTAAAATTGGAGTGTCTGATTTCTTGAATGGCTAAATAATGAAAAAAGGTTCAAGTCACCAAGAGGATAAACAATTATGAATTTGTATGCCCATAATAATATATCTTCACCATGTATGTACATATGTATTAAAATATGTAGTTCATATATATATGTGAGTATATGTATAAAGCAGAAATTGACAAGTAGGAGAAATTGACAGGCCTCTATCATAATGGAAGACATAATGCATCTGTAATCCAGCAGACAAAATTTAGTAAGGGCATAAAATCATTGAACAATATAATTAATATGCCTTTTCTAATAGTAAATATATAATCCTACAATCCAAAAATGAGATGCAGACATTTTTTTAAGTATTACATGAAAACTTTATAGAAATTACTTCCTACTGGGACAAAGGAAATAACACATTTCATAGGATCCATATTTTATTGATCATATTATATGACTACAATACAATGAAAACATAAATAACAACTAGCTAAAACACATGCAATGAAACTTCAAAACACATGCCTAATTATAAATTTCAAAATACATGCCTAATAACTTACATATGAAAAGGAAACTATATAGAATGGCAAACTCTAATTAAACAATATTAAAAAGAATATTCTCAGGAATTTTAGGATGCAGCCAAAATGAAATTTATAGCCACAAAATATTCTTTTAAAAAATGGAAAATAAATGAGTGAAAGTTTTACTTTGAAGAACTAGAGGAACAGTAACATCTTAAACTTAAAGCAGAGAAGGAAAATATATAGATTAGAATAGAAATTAATGTACTAGACAACAAAGAAACAGTAGAAATCCAATAAAACTAAAAGTAATTTCTTTGAAAAGTAGTAAAACCAATCACTATCAGGAGCTGATGAAAAAAATAAGAAAATGCATAAATAAACAATATTAGGAACAACAAAGTAGGTAAAATTATAGCCATGATATGCTTTCATTTTTGAAATTATGAGAATTTTACAAAATTTTATCTCAATAAATTTGGCATAGAAATGGATAATTTTCTAGAATAAGAGTATTTTACCAAATCTGAGTCAAAGAGAAGTGGGAACCCTAAAGAAGCTAGTAACAATTCATGTCTCCTCCTCTTCCATCCTTTTTCCATATCCCCAAGGTCCTGGAAAAGTGAAGACAGTTTTGCAGATGAATTTTAACAGATCTTCAAGGAAAAAATAATTTTAATCTTCTACAATCTCAGGGAGTAGAAAAGCAGAAAAAAATGACACAATTATTTTAAAATCCTAGGATATAATCTCAATATCAAAACTGAACAGGAACAAGATGACAAGCATTATAGACCAATTTCACTGGAGAACATGGATGCAAAATTACTAAAGAAGATATTGGCAAATTGAATAACTAGTAAACTTAAACAAGCAAGCTAAGTCATGACCAAATAAGGGTCATTCCAGAAATGTAAGAAATGTTCCTATATGAAATGGGTATCAATATAATTAACCACATTAACAGATTATAGGACTAAAGCTATACAGTCATTTCAACAAATTTGAATTAGACAAAATTCAATATTTATTAATTTAAAAACTTTTACCAAAGGTTGAATGTAAGGGAATTTCCTTAACTTTATAAAAGTTAATTACAAAAATCAAAACTACTGCCAACATTATGGGAATAGAGACTCTAGAAGCATTGCCATTAAAGTCAGGAAGAAGACAAGGAGGACCAATATCATGATTTCTATTCAACATTGTACTGAAGGTTCTAGCAAATGCAATAAAACAAAATAAGATATAAGAATTGGAAACAAGAAATAAAATGCTTATTTGGAGACAATGTAATTGTCTATGTGCAAAATCCAAGATAGTCAACCAACTATAGAAATATTAAAATAATTTGGAAGGATTGGGGATGTAAAATTATATGCAGAAGTCAATAGTCATTTGGTATGCCATTAATAACCACTTAGGATTTCTTTAAAAAAAATAGTTAATTTCCTTTCCTGAAATACTTTATCCAAACTGGAAGTTTCCTAATAATAGGAAGTAAATCCTGTCTTACTGTTACTGCAGTCATCCCATGTCTCAACCTTATCAGACCCAACACCCTCTTTTATATATTTTTAAGTTCCCTTTACTATATTGAAGTGACCTTCATACCTTAATATCATCTACATACATATATCTTTGAAAATAATTACTTACTGTAATATCAAGACAAAATAAAAATAAGGTAATTCATAGTAAAGTAATATATATTCCACTTGTAAATGATCAGGTATGGCTATATCAGAAGACATAACCATTAGCCATTTGTTTGCATTTACTTTTAATTTGGAATTAAGAGAAGCAAGACAACATTCAATTCATAATGTCAATAATCTTTCTCTTAATTTAACTTGTTAAATAAGGACTCGAAACAAGTCCTTGAAATAAGGACTGGAAAAGCACTGATACCATTAATGTGTTTTCCTAAACAATTTAACAAAGAAAATCTTTGCAAAGTTCTGGAAAAAAACAAAGTAAAGTCTTCTTTCACTTTACATGATAGTTCCATCCTTATAAATTTTAGTGAATTTTAATTTTATTATTTTGGCAGGGGTCGCCTGGGAATTAGTGAATTTTAAGTCCATGCAGAATACTTTTAGTTTATAAAAGTGAAATTAGGTTTTGGTCTTACAATTATAAACAGATCTTCCATGTACATCAATGTCCCACTGGACTTTCAAAAAGTTTTTCAGAATGTAGAAGAGTTCTTTATGGTTCAAGTCTGTCCTTGCTTTGCAAGACATTTAACACTCCTGAATTCCCTCCCAGTAAATGTCACTAGCAATGGAAATCATACGGACAAGCAACTTCTCATGTAAATTTCTGTAACATCTCCTAGAGGGCAGTATTGCTTTCATTGAGAAACATCGGTTTAGGTGTCTGAATGAACAACCCTACTACCTAAAAGCACCTCCCACCACTTTCCCCAAACCCATCTTCATTTTCCAAAGTATTTATCCCTACTGGGTATTATATTATATATTTGTTTACTTGTGTACTGTCTGTCTCACCCACTGGATTGTATGTTCCCTGACTATAAGCACACGGACGCATTACAAAAGGAATCAATAATGAAATACTCTGAATATACACTACTTAATGATTTTGACTGAATTTTAAGTAAAAGTTTATATAACTTTTTTCACTCTTCAAAAGATATAGTCTGATCTAAACCACATTTTCTCTTATTTCCTGATATAATTAAATCAGTGGTGTAAAGAGAAGGGTCAAAGAAGACTAAACCAGATACCCGGTGATACAAAAACTATGCTGAAGATTAATGGTGTATTTTGTCTTTAGAGGCAGTATTATTTGAGTTACTAATGATGTGACTAAATTATCGGATAAGCAATCTGATTATGACAAAATGCTGGCTAACCAAGATCACCTTCGGGCTATATTTTGCATAATATTTATGTTATCCAAAAAGTAACTACATTAAATAGTAAAATAGTAAATAATTACTACATTTTGCTATTTTTTTATTTTAGGAAATGATTTGCAGCTGAGTGAATGTGACAGTGATGACTGAAGAAACATTCATCCAGCTATAAAAATAAAATCTATAAGATGTGATAATTTAAAAATAAAAATTCCTAAGACTGAGGAAAATGTTGCATCTTAACTTTTGATGTTGTAAAAAATTTTTTGGTGTTTTAAAGGAAATTACATTTGATTCAGAATTTTCAGTTGATGTTACACTTTGATCTTTTATAGTACCAGCATTTTCATGTGTTTTCATTTAATCTTAAAAGTTTAAGAAGTTTTACAGACGAGAAAACAGACTCAGAGGTTAAGTTACTTGCCCATATATTGTTAGTTAACAAGTGGCAGATCAGGTGTTCTAGAGTTCAAGTTTAGTGCTCTGTTTTACCGCACCGCTGTCTCCGATCATGCAGTGTCAAAATTAGTGATTTATAATAAATGTCCGTAGTTTTGATTTTATCTCTGAGCTTTTTCTGTATGATAGTCCTTAAATTTGGTGAAAATATCTTAATTCTTGACAAAATTAAACTATAATTTAGGGTAAAAGTGAAGCTAAATAATTGTTTTAGTGAAGCAACTGTTCTTTTATCTCTTACAATATTTTCCATCTGAGAGGAAAATAAGCAGTTAAGTGTTGAGATAAATAATTAATATTTATATTTTTGAACTTGGGGGAAATGAAAAATATAGCTGAAAGTCCCTAAGCAGCAACACTTTTTTAAAATTAGTAAACTTTATTTTTTAGAACAGGTTTAAGTTCACAGCGAAATTGAACAGTAGGTACAGAGAATTCTCATATACTCCCTGTCCCCACATAGGCACAACTTCCCCCACTGTGACCATCCTGCATCAGAGTGGTATATTTGTTTACAATTGACGAACCTACACTGTCACATCATCGCCCAAAGTCCATAGTTTACGTTAGAGTTCATTCTTTGTGTTATACATTCTGTGGGTTTTGACAAATGTATAATGACATGTATCCACCATTGTAGAATCATAGAGAAAATTTCACTGCCCTAAAGATGCTGTGCTCTGCCTACTCATCCCTCCTCCCCCACCAACCCCTGACCACCATTGGTCTTTTTAGTATCTCCTTAGTTTTGCCTTCTCCAGCATGTTATATAGTTGGGATCATACAGTGTGCAGCCTTTTCAGACTGGCTTCTTTCACTTCGTAATACCTGCTTAAGTTTCTCCCATGTCCTTTTCCTATCTTGATAGCTCATTTCTTTTTATCACTGAGTATCACAGTGCCTGGATATACCAGTTTATTGGTCCATCACCTACTGAAAGCTTGGTGGTTCTATGTTTGGGCAATTTTAGTTGAATGAAAAAACTTTAGTAATTGCCTTTTACCATAGGCATTTTTATGGTTTTCTTTTTTAAATATCCTCAAGTTTTGGTTTTACTCTCTCCTACTTTCTCCTCTCTCCCTTCCTCTCTCTGGCCTACCTTCAGCTAATCTATTTGTATGTTCACTTTTATTTCTATTTGAGTTATAATACCTGAGAAACGTAACTATGTCGCTTATTACTTAACTAATGCAAGCTTGAATATTCAAAATAGCTAGTAAAATATATTTATCATTTTAATATAGGAATACAAATTATAATGGTTTTTACTGAAAGCTGTTATGCAGAGATTTCTTTTACTAGTATTTACCAGAAATGAGTATATGGTGGGTATGAGCTTGTAATGCTGGCTACATAGCACATTATGTTCTCAAATTATACCTCTTGCAATCTAAATAGCTCATCCTTTCCTCTCACTGCAATTTCCCTCATAAGCGAAGCATGTTCTCAGAGACATGTTCTTTTTATGGATTAACTATCCAGTATATCATTCCCTATAGTCTTTCAGGGTAAATATAAGTAGTTTAGAGAGGAATAAGATAATACCTCCTGTGCTTCTGTATCTCCTCATTTGATGTTTTTTCATCCGTGGATGAAACAAGTTCCTAGATATGTGGTTCTCTGCCAAACCATCTGATGACCTTGACATGATACTGAGCAAATATCTTTTTTCTCCCAGCTTTAATGAGATATAATTGATATATAGAATTGTATAAGTTTAAAGAGTGTAACATGATTTGATACATGTATACATTACAAAATGATTACTACAATAAGGTTAGTAAACATAAGCGCATATCCTTTTGGTTTGAACTGTTCTAGTAATTTGATGAAACATGATGATATAAGCATGCAAGTAGGAAAAGTAAGTTGGCTACAAAGAAACAAAAATCAATGGACTTTGAACCATTCCATAACAGTACAGTAAAACTCTAAAATTAGTAAAGCTGCATCTGCACAAGAATATGCCTGTGACCTATGAATTATATATTCATCAAATATCACAAAAATTCAGGAACTTTTATATCATTCAGATACGATTCCTGTAATAATTACCTTAGTAATTTCCAATTTATTAAGAGATGAATCAAAACAACTCAAGAATGGAAAAAATACCATAAAAATGTACACTAAAAAGGTTGATAGCTCTTACTTTCTAAGGATTAGGAATAGCTCGTACCCTGCCTCCGTGAAGTGGACTTGCTCAGTTTGTAGATGTAGGTGACACTGACACCCAGCAGCAGCAAATGTGGAGGTGACTTCTCAGATGCTGGCCAGTGGGGGCAGGCCAGGAGCTTAGCCTGGGCAGTCCTACCTGAGGCAGTGAATATTTTGGGCTGAGGCTTTGTACATGTGCAGCAGAGACCAGAAATGCCCCTAAGCTATTCACACACTCCTGACCAACCCTGAGACTATATGTATATTCGTGGAACACTGCAAAGGGCCTGATAAAGTAAAATTTGGTAAGATTGAAAACAGCCTGAACTTTGAATGCACTCCCCTACACATAAACATCCATCACCAAAGTGTTTGACCATGACCTCTGTCCAATCTTTGACCATTAATAGTAATACTTGCTGCTTCACTTCCACCTCTGAAATCTCACTCAAGTTCTTACGGCCTAGAACTATACAGAGAAAAGGATTCTGGGAAACATAGTTCCTAGGCTTAAACCAGTTGATAATAACCAACCCTTAAACTGGAAAGAACTCAAATGACCATCAACAAAAGAATGGGGAAATAAATTGTGGCATATTTGTACAGTGAATTCTACCAAACAAGAAACAAAAAAAAACCCAGGCAACACATAGATGAATTTCACAGATGGAGCATTGAGTAACATAAATCAAACACAGAATATAAACAGTATTATTCCATTTATAAGAAATTCCAAACAGGCAAAACAAACCTATGATGATAGAAATCAGTAACTACCTTGATGGAGGAGGGTTTGACTAGGAGATAGAAAGCAGCAAGTATTACTCTCTGAATGACTTCCAGTACTGAGATGCTAGATATATGTACATTTCTTATTTTATATGAGCAATGGCTGTATGAGTTTTGCATGTATAAAAAATAATGTAGTTCTACATAAAATTTATGCATTTTAGGTTATATTTAATTTTATAATTCCACAAACAAGAGCAGTAGAAGAAATATTTGCAACATAGAAAATGGCAAAACAAAAATATCAATATACATACAAGTAGATCTTAACAACTTACAAGAAAGGGACAAACAATTCTGTAGAAAAATGGGCAAAGAAAATGAATAGGCAGTTCCAATATTATAAAAATATATACTTTTGTCTCAGCAATCTTACTTCTGGATATTTACCCTGCGGATATATTTGACATATGGAATTATTTATTTCAGTATTATTTATAATAGCAAACTCAAAACAACCTGGATATGTATCTTTCTGTTACTGTTTTTTGATGTTATTTATTTAGTCTGCACACAAATCCTTTGACAGATACGTGAAATATGAATATTTTCTCCCACTATGTGAGTTGTCTTTTCACTCTTAATAGTATCTTTTGGTGAACAAAGATTCTTAATTTTAATATTCAATACTCATAAAGATAGTTTCCTGTATTTTCTTCTAAATGCTTTATTTTTTTTTTAACTAAACAGATCTATGATCTATATAGAATTTTTTAAATGTATGGTGTAAGGTAAGGGTTGAAATAAAGCTTTTTCCATATGGATGTCCAGATGGTGTTTATTTATTAAAACACCGTCCATTGGCCCTTCCCCCGCCCAGTGCCCGCCCACTGCATGGCAGTGTCCCTTAGTCAAAAATGATGCCTCAGTATGTGTAGGTATTTCTCTGAACTCTGTAATGTTCCACTGGTTGCCTTATCTATCTTTGTGTTGATTACACTTTGTTATAATTAGTATAGCTTCATAATAGACTTTTACATTGTGTAGTGCAAGTTTTCCACTACTGTTCTTTAAGATTGTCTTTGCTATTCTTGGCTTTTTGCATCTCCATATGAATGATAAAAATCAACATGTCATTTTCTACACTCACAAACCTGTTGGGATTTTGTGTTGAAAACGTAGGGTGATTTGGGCAATACTGTCATCTTTCCCATATAAACCTTCTAAATCATGAGCATGGTATCTCTCCATATATTTAAATCTTCAATTTCTTTCAATAACATTTTATGGTTTTTAGTGTTGAGGACTTGAATTTAGTCCTAGGTATTTTTTTATGCTACTATAGCTGGTATCATTTAAAATTTTTCCTTTCCTATCTCTTTTTATTGATATTTAAATACAATTCATTTTGTGCACTGCATGTTCTCCTTTAATTCCATATTTCCCTCTTCTTTATGACTATATTAATATCTATCATTTTAGAGCTTCAGTCTCTTCTCTCTATGTGACTGTAAAATATCAGTCTGTGCTCTCATAATCACTGAGGCCACAAATATTTTTTACCCTTATCAGTGATATTTTTAGATTTTTCCACTTTTATTACCTTTTAATTTAATCTCTGAAGAGTTTGTGCTCATTTCTATCCAGAAGTTGCTTTTCTCTTTTTTCTTTTCCTTTTATCCTTCTATCTGATTTCAACTTAGCAAACATGATAGGGTGTAAGAGGTATCTTGATATGATAGAACAGGCTCTGGGAGGCTGGAGTTTTAGTGCTTTCTCTATCCCTTCTGAGCTCTGTAATTTTCTTCAGGCTAGATTAGGATAGGGATTTCAAACCAGTGTTCCCCAAATTTCTATCATTAGAATCACCAGAGGTGCTTGTTAAAACATATGTTCTGAGATCTCTATTTAGACCTATTGAATAGGAACTTTCAAGGGAAAGGCCAATAAATATTTGTGTGTGTACATGTGTGTATATATATATATATGCATATGTGTATGTATATACATACATAAATATATGAATAACCCTAAATGACTCATCAACAGGAAAGTTTAGTTTATGTAAACAAGATTAAGTTTCCTTCCATCTCTGATATCATTTGATTGTATGAATGCTGGTATTCTATTGCCATAATCAAAAGAAGAATTTAATCTAAACAAAGGAGTATCAAAGAACCAATGCCAATTCTCTGAAGTTTGGTGTTTTGGGTACCTATACCCCCAAATGAATTGGTGCATTGCCTACGGGTCCTAGTCCATCTGCTCTGCCAGATCAAATGCTATTGTAGAGGTACAAGGCCAGAGCAGTGGGAACCACTGACATGATTACATTTTCAAGGCATCTGTGTCTTCAGTGGTTAATTCCAGATACACCCCTTACTGGCCACATGACTTTAGACAAATTACTTAACTTCTTGGTACTTCCATTAGTTCCTATAAAATAGTGATAGTAGTAAGAATTAGAATATAGAGGATACATATTATATATAACATATATATAATTCATATACAGTTGACCCTTGAACAACACTGGTTTGAACTGCATGGGCCCACTTATACATGGATTTTTTTCAATAAATATATTGGAAATTTTCTTTGGAGACTGCAACAATTTTTAAAAACTTACAAATGAACCATGTAGCCTAAATGTTTTTAAAAGGTATGTCGTGAATGCATAAGATATATGTACACACTAGTCTATTTACTACTATTTTTTATTACTATAAAATCAACAGTAGGCTATTAGTAGTGAAGTTTTGAGGGAGTCAAAAGTTACATGGAGGGCTCTCTTGTCCCCTCCTGGCGTGAGCCAGGGGCTCTTTCCTCTCACTTTATTTCTAAATAAAATCCTCTGCCCTGGCTCTCCTACCTTGGGTTTGTGCTAAGTTCATTCTTTGACTCTGCAAACAAGAACCCCGGCATCATCTTTGGGGGCTTGTCTGGGATAGCTTTGGAGGTGGGAGCAACCTCTTCAAGTTTAAAGCCAGACACGCCTCTGGCATGCATTCTGAAGAACTGAGAGCAATTCGATCGCTAAACCCTAAAAAAGAAGTGCCTTATCTTCTGCACACAAGCCTCAATACAAACTCTGTAATGGAGAGGGTTAGTCCCTGGAGAAGTATACTAATATAATAAGGTTATGCAGCTAAATTAATTTTAATGCAAAGAAAGAAAATAGTCAAAAGTCCTGTGAACTACTACAATATGGAACTAGTTTCCTAAATTATTTTGGAGGAAATCTATTCTACTTATTGGGTTCATCATTATCCTCAAAATTTGGGAGGTTTTTAAACTAGACTCCCTGAAACAGAAAAAATTTATCTTCTGCAATACAGCCTGGCTTTAAATAACTGGTGCCAGAATCGTACTAGGCACACACAGTCCCTATCAGTTCAGAGCCTTTATCAGCCCTGTTAGTCTGGGGCCATCTAAACCCTAACCCAGTTATGTAAACTGCTTGCCCTTAGAATGTGTTCTTAAAAAACTGAAATACTTTTTATCAAATAAGCTAAAAAGAAAGAAGGGAATTGAATATTAGTAACTCAAATCTTTCTATCAGTTTACCTGTCTGTGTAAATGTTCTTTGAAAAGTATCACTAACTGTAGTCATTATGTCCCAATCTGTATGTTTGTGTGTCTAAGTGTGTAAATGAAAGATTTTTCTACCTCCAGGTGGTATTAATAAAAATTTTAAAAATATATATGGAGACATTTTGACCATGTGGGGTCAGTGCCCCAAACCGCCACATTGTTCAAGGGTCAACTGTACACATTAACCTTGTCCAAAATATGTGTTCAACAAATGGCACCTACTGTTACTCTGACATTTATTTTTAAAGCTATCCTTGAGATGTTGTATTCTTAACTATTTTGCCCCCATTTGCAATTCTCCAGTGTTATTTCATCCCATCTTGTAATGTGTTGCTCTTACTTCTCCATGCTCTACTATTTGCATAATCATTCTTTTGAACTAGGCTCTGAGACCCAACCCTTCCTTTTCCTAAGGTTTGTGCTTTGCCTTGGGCAGGCAGCTGCTGAAGCTGACTCCCACAGTGTTAAACTGAGTTGCTGAAGCCAACCCCTCTTCCCCTCCCAGTCCCCGTTTTCACAGTAAGCTGGCAACTGTCCCACTGCCTACCAGAGCCAAATGCTTGAGGAGAGAAAGGAGCCAGCTATGAATCCCTTCCAGAAAAATGAGTCCAAGGAAACTCTTCCTTCACCTGTCTTCACTGAAGAGGTACCACCTCAACCCCCGAGCCTTCCAAAGAAGCCACCTCCGGTGAGTCCCCAGATTCTTTTCTGTCTCTGACAGTAACAGATGTATTTTTTGGTTCTCCTCCTTGGCCTCTGGAGCTTCAGGCTGAACTGTATTAGGGTATTCAAAACTATTCTCACTTTGGAGGTAGAAGTAACCAAAAAACCAAATCTAAACAGAATTTTCCCTTACTTAGGAGAGGAAGTAGCGGGAAGAGGTAATCAGAATTCATCAGTTGGGGTCCAGGACTTTGCTGTATTTCATTGTATATTCTGAGTTACTCTGGGGTGGAAAAAAAAAGCAATTTGAATGTCCAGGGAATCTTGGCAAGCATTCCTGTCTGGAGAACTGTGTGTGATTGTTTTTTCTTTACCAATATAAAAACTCAGCCCTGAGATCCCCCTGTGTGCAGGCTTATGCTGGACACCAAGGGAAGTTTTAGAATAGATCCAGTCTCTGTTACTATGTATTCTGGTTTGCAGTGGGAGACAGGACAGAGAAACAAAGAAGTAATAATGGTTTGCATTATATGCTTGTGAAAGCACTTCTAAACTAATGATCTCATTCAGCCATCCTATCAATCCTGTAAGTGGAGAAGATACTGTAATAACAGCCAATATTTACTGAGTTCCTACTATAGACCAAGAAGTGGTGGTGTTCTCATTTCTCAGAACTGAAACATAAAGACAGGTGTAGTGACATGGCCAGGGTCAGTATGTTAACACAGCTAATGACAGTGTCATAGAGCTAGTGAAGTATGTTTGCTAACCTCCAGGTGGCATAAAATTCTCAAGCTGTGATTTGGATAGGTAAGAAACCAGTCCATGTTCTTTCAAACAAGTTATTATAATACACTACCACATATTAAGCCTTAGGAGGGTTGTGTCTATCCAGATGGGTAAAAGAATGAAAACATTACATTATTACTTTATTTATTTACTTATATCTCTTCAGGTCTCAAGTAATTTAAGGATGATTACAAAGATTTATATATTTCTTATCAAACAGGAAGCAATATAAATCTCATGGTAAGATCTGACTACCAAGGATAGGTGTCTCCATCCCCCCATCATGTTAGTTGGACCATCATAATGCATAGGGATTTGAAATAAAACGACATTCCTCATATTCTGACAGATATATTGCATGAAATAGCATAATCCTTTTAATGTCCAATAGGATTAACAAGAAAATATTATGGAATCTCTTTCATAGGGAGAGTGGACATTTAATATTACAAGATTTAAGAACTCCCTGCTCAAGGCCAAGCTGTTCCATCAGCTTACCTTTAAGGAATCTATGTTGGCCTCTGAACCTGGCTCCAGCAGCCTCTGTATGGGAAGCTAACATATTGCCAGGATGCCTCCCAGCATGGTGAACAGGGCAGGTGGAGACAAGAGAGATTAGCCTGCACAGTGGAGCCAAGCAGGCTACTGACATCTAAAGATAACCTCTAAAGGACATAAAGTGCTCCATAGGCCGACTCTTCATTCTGTTCCTAGAAATAAGTATGATTATTCTTCTATCCAGAACCTCAGGCTTTTCAGTTAGGAATTGTGGGAAGATGAGCAGGTCCTAGAGTTTAGGATCAAGGAATGTCTGAGTAGTCCCATGTTAAATTAATGTGGAACAAAGTAATACGCAGAATAGCTTCCATCCCTCCTAAATCAGCAATGCAAGCACTTTTAGTGTGATGGTAACTGTTTCATGCAGGGAAGGTGCCACTGTTTCACATTACCTATCATGGTGATTTAAAATAAATGAATTTTTCTGCTGTGGAGCAATCTAGTGATTTAAGTAGGGGAGAAGGGGAAAAAAACTCATGCTTGAACCATTGCCTTTCTGTTTCATAGAAAATTTGTGGCTCCAACTATCCACTGAGCATAGTCTTCATTGTGGTGAATAAATTCTGTGAGCGCTTTTCCTATTATGGCATGACAGGTAATTTTGTGTCCCAGTGTCTTAACTCTTCTCCACTCATCTTCAGCCCATTTGTAACAATCTGGTGTTCTTGTATGTACTTATGTCCCTTATTACCTACTCTTTCTGCCTTCATCCAAATTGGTCCTTTCCATTGACCAAGACTTCAAATAAATGCTTCATGAGATTTCACCTAGTAACTCATACAGGCCAAGAACAGAAGGCCTAACAGAAAACCAGAACACAGTCACTGAGAATGTAAGTGGGAAAATTCTCAATGCCTGAGTTCCATTCTTCATATTTGTTCCTCAGGTCTGTGAATAATTTGTTGCTAGGAATGAGAAAGAAGGGATATTGGAAGCACAATGTTATTTGTCTCTGTGATGGGCCTAAATGATGCCATGCATGCACATAATCTTAAGAGAGGAGTATTGCATTTGTACACTAAGCACAACCCCATTCAATCCCGCAACTCTGGGCCCTACTTCTACTGCCTGGCAGTCACCTCTCAGTCACTTCCCTGATAGGAGTGTTGAAAGTCAAGATCACCTTCAAAGACCAGAGATTAAATGTATTTCTCCATAAGTCACTTTAATGCATCTATTTTGTTTTGTTTCCCTTTTTTTTCACCTCAGCTGTGCTGACCCTGTATTTCCTGTATTTCCTGCACTGGAATGAAGACACTGTCACATCTCTATACCATGCCTTCGGCAGCCTCTGTCATTTCACTCCCATCCTGGGAGCAGCCATTGCTGACGCATGGTTGGGAAAATTCAAGTAAGGAAGATGGGAGGTGACAATCCCAGAAGCTTCACAGATTAATTGTGCAGAGGTTTTCATTTCTAGCTTTTTGCTTCCAAGCAAGAACATACTGGTGTCATCCATACAAATAAGAATCTCTCAAGACTGACAACACAGAAAGGCTATTTTCTTCATTATCAGTTCTTCCAATATTTTTACATCCTTTTCAGTCAGTTGTTTTGTTTGTATTTTTCTTAAATCAAAATTTAATCTTCCATTCTGTAATTTAAGACCAATTCTTATTCTGCATATCTTCTCCAGACTGAACCATCCAAGCTCCTCTGGCATCTTTTCACGTTACAGTTGTGTCCTGTAACATTATCCTCATAGGCTAGAGGTGGGTCTTAGATAGCCATCATCCAGTTATTTTCTATGGACTTGTCATCTACAGATTTGTCCAAATTAGCATTTCTCAAAATGCATTCTGTTGAGAATCATTAATTAGTATAGGATATAATGAGTGTTATGTAGGAGGATAAAGTTCTCATAGTCAAATAAGTTTAGAAAATGCTAGGCTGAACAAAGCTAAAAAGGTTTCTTTCCTGAATAACTTCTTATAGCCTTTAACATGCTGACACACACTATAAAATCTTCAAGAGAAGATTACAGTATCCAAACTTGTTTGACCATGGAGTATTTTTTCTGGGTATCTGGTAGACCTAGTGTTCTAAGGAATCCTCTGTAGTAAACACTGGTGTTTATCTCACTTTGGCCTAAATATTATCAATGTTTTAAAGTGTTTAATTAGCACCTAATATCTAGCTACAGCCACAACAGAATACTAAACAGTTTCTTGACTTTGAGAGAGGGATGGTGGATGGGTGGCTGAGATCTGTTTGTTACTTATATAGTGTTAGTTACCAAGTCCATCCATATGGGGGTTAGCACTATGTACAGAATAAAAAGTACAAGCCATGGTCTTTATTAAGTTTTAGAATAAAAGACTTACATATATGACATAGTACTTTTTTTAATGATTTCCTTTAAAACTGAAGCATGGATATTGGCTTTCCATGATTTTTGTAAACATCTACTGAGAGGGTTAACTACCTGCCATTCTATTTTTGATGTCAAGTTGCTTTTGAGAGAGAAAAACATTTTTAGTCATAGTCCCTAATTTTGGTTTTTATACCCTGTAGCCCATGCCTATCAGTCTGTACTCTTGGCCTTGGCAATCACAGACACTCTCTTTGTGTTTATTGTCAAATATGTTTTTGGATGTCCTCTCAATGCTTCCCCTTTCTCTTTCCCTGAGTGGGTCTACAGCACACTCTCCCTCTTCTGTCTTTTTGGTCTCGTCTGAGCTGACTCTCTTCATGCCAGCTCTCTTTCTCTGCCGTCACAGCACATACTCCTCAGTTCGTAAGCCCTAATTAAAAAATGGCTATGGTTGCAAAATGAAATTTAAAACTTCTTCTTCCCTTTCCTTATCCTGTGTTAACTTGTTCTTATTAAAACTGAAGGAACACTAGGCTGTGAGTTAGAAAGCAGAAGTTCTAGACCTAACCCCTATTACTTATTCGAATGTCACTTTAGGAATGTCCTTTGATCTCTCTGTATTTCACTTCCCTCATGTGCAAGTGGAAAATTGGTCAGGTCTGTCTAAAACTATGTGTCCTATGGTTGGGATTACAAGGACCTTAATGACCCCATTTAATGTACAGAATTTCCAAGTCTCCCTTGACTTCTTTCTCCACCTGTTAAAGTTTCCTACCATGAGTTTCCTCTCTTAGATTCTTCATGTCCTAGACTAAGTCTCTGGGTCTGTCACCTAGAAGGTTGCCAGTTTACCTTCTGAGACACACTCCTCCCATTCATTTAGTCCAACAGATATTGCTCTGATCTCCCTACTCACATTCTTATTCCTGCCCAGACTCCTTTTGTTTTTTCTGATGATCTAGGTTCATGATAGCTGGCTTTTTTCAGTCCTTTTCATTCCCTTTCCATTTATTCTTTTTATTCCAACAAAGAGAGCTTTTCTCCAGAAGATGCCATAAGGCCTTTTGGGAAAGCCTTCCTCCTCCCCCAATATTAATTAGCCCTGGATTAGTCACCCCACTTCTTACCCCCTACATGCCATTATAAACCATCTAAGGTTCCTTCCCTGGAGAGCCAAACAATGTCTACAGCATGTGGGTCTATAATGTGTCCTTTCCCCCTGGTATCTTTTTAGGCATTTAGAATGAGAAATCCACATCTTGAGATTTCTGGCATCCCCAGCTTCTCTCTGATACCTTCATTCCATTCTTTATATTCCACATAAAGCATTTAATATTTTAAAGTAACAGATGTAAACTATATATATAACTATATCTTATGTATGTACTATATATTATATATATAACATATATTAATATGTTATATATTAATATATTATATATGGGATTATATTATATATGTAATATAATATATTAATTATACATATATATATATATGAAATTTCCATGTTTCTTCTAGTACTAACATCCTACTTAAATATAGAGAATGCTAGTGTGATAATACTCATAAGGAGTATATTGTATATGTGGCAGTGTGCAATGTTTCAGTGGGCATAACTCTACAGATGTTCTTCTTGGAATTCCTCACTCTTCTACTTCATTTTTGCCATCAGATTTCTTACAAAAACAACACAACAGGAAGTCCCCACCAACTGCATGATCTCTATCACTGGATAATCTGTTCAAAGTCCCTGGCTCCTTTCCTACCCTTGGTAACTTGTTCATGAGAAAACTGTCATGGGGATTACAATTAAGCCAAGTATTCAAATGACCAGGCTGAACATTTACTTCTTTATATATCCCAGTGGTTGGTCTGGGTTTAGAGAAAGTTCTTTGTGTTGTTCATTCCTTTTTCCATTTACTTGGAGTTCTTCCTTGACCCCTATTGATTTCTCAAAGACATTCTTTGAGAAAAACACCACAGGTGAAACTATCTTGTTCTTCTGGTTCTCCTAATTTAAAACATCATGACTTGCTAAAAATCCATCCTGGTCTTGACACATGTTAAAAGCAGTGATGGGCTCTCTTGTCCCCTCCTGGCACAAGCCAGGAGCTCTTTCCTCTCACTTTATCTCTAAATAAAAGCCTGTACCTTGCTCTCCTACCTTGAGTGTTTGTGAAGCTCATTCTTTGGCTTCGTGAACAAGAACCTCGGCATCATCTTTGGGGGCTCGTCTGGGATAACATCGGAGGTGAGTATCCAAGCCTGCCTTTTCTTTCACTGTCGTTATAGAAGGAAGCCGTGTATGGCACACAAAATCGGGCGCTTGTCAGTTACGTAAATGGGACTAGCCTGGCTGCCGATCTCAAAGTCTCAAGTAACAGGTTCCCCTGCGTCTCCCTCAGTGGATCCCCTATCTCCCTTGGGAGCTGGGAAAGTCAGCTGAGTGGAAGCCAGGATTCCATTTCAGAGGCAACTCCTTGGATGCGAGGGACTGAGGAAAGCCATGGGCAACTGCAGGAGTCTAGGCTGAGGCTACACTTCAGTGGCTTCTCAAAGGTCCCCGTGTCTGCAATCAGACCCCGACAGCCCGACTGGGTATCCATGAGGAGTGTCTCTCTGTCTCTGTCTCTGGCTTCCAGCCTGCTTCTTCAGGCCACCCTGGCCTCTGAGTGAGGCAGGGGGCGTTCCTCTCTCCTAACTTCATCAATTTCATGGAACCCGATGCTCACCACCACAAGGTTGGAGATCCACGCTTCGCTCTTATTCCTGACTAATGCTGTACTTTTTATTTCATAAAAATGTGTCTGGGCACCCGTTAGCCACTTAAAAGACGATTAGCATTGGCTACCAGTCTTAAGTCTCCGGTGAAAGGTTTCCGGTGTCTGCCACTCCTTGATCCCCCGCCTCCAGACGGACGGGAATGTCGGGGAGTGGCTGAGCTTATTTCCTACTTTCCTATCCTAATCTGCAGACTCCAAGGGCAGACCGGACTAGTAGACAGTGGTCCTTGGATCTTGGCTCTGGCCAATTGATCCGATGGCGCTGAGTGAATCTCCAGCTAGGCTGCTGCCTATGCGAGAGTCGCAGATGACTCCTGACCTCTTGTCTCACAGATCAGATTTATTATAGTGGGTAAATGGCTAAGTAATTCCCAGGCAGTGGAAGAAACTGTTGTTTAAGTATAGATCCCCCCCCCCCCCTCATAAATGTCCCTGGCAGCCTCTGAATTTTATCTCTGGCCTTGGAAAAAGTTCCCCTGCTCCCCATTCAAAGCAGTCCTCCTAGGCCTGCGCCACTTTCTCCTGTGTAATGCAGATGAAGTCTGTGAAGTTATCAGACTGAACCCTGAGCCCAACATGTAAATGGCTCTATTCTATTGATCTCCCTTTCTTAGAGGCAGTCATCCTGGGGCTAGGGCATTTCCTTTTCTGCGGCCCCAGGGAAGCAAAACAGGCTTGTGACTCTGACCAAGGCTCTGGCAGGAAGAGGTCACACAGTCCCTGCACTTATCAGACAGGTAGGGGGCCCTCAAGGAGTGACTAAAGCTCGTGCAGAGAAAATTAGGACTCCCAAAAGGCATAAAGTAAGAGCATACTGGTGAGGTTCCCACTAGATCCAGGGCTCTGAAGCAACTCTTGCTTAGTGGGAAAGCAAGAGAGAAATCAAGGCAAGGTACAGGCCACACTGGTAAAGAGTGGTTAAGTCCAGTAAGCCTGGCAGAGGAGGTGATTGACCACTGTCACCCAGGCTCCAAGGTGAAGGGACACCCTCACATAGAGAAAAGACCAACCAGGTGTCACACATCTGTCTTTCTCTCTTCCAGGTGGGAGCTTCCTCTTCAAGTTTAAAGCCAGACACGCCTCTGGCTTGCATTCTAAAGAACTGGAAGCAGTTTTGATCCCCAGACCCTAAAAAATAAGTGTCTTATCTTCTGCACACAAGCCTGGCCTCAATACAAACTCTCTAATGGAGAGGCTTGGTCCCTGAGAAAAGTATACAATATAATAAGGTTATGCAGCTAAATTTATTTTAATGCAAGGAAGGAAAATAGTCAAAAGTCCCATGGACCACTACAATAGGAGACTAGTTTTCTAAATTTTTTTTTGGTGAAAATCTATTCTACTTATCGGATTCATCATTATCCTCAAAAATTGGGAGGTTTTTAAACTAGACTACCTGAAATGGAAGAAGTGTATCTTCTGAAATACAGCCTGGCTTTAAATGAGTGGTGCTAGAATTATACTTGCATTTCATTTCCAGCCCCCTGGACACAAACAGTCCCTATCAGTTCAAAGCCTTCATCGGCCCTGTTAGTCTGGGGCCATCTAAACCTTAAACCAGTTATGTAAACAGCTCGCCCTTAGAATGTGTTCATAAATTTGTCAATCTAAAGAATGCTAGTATAACAGTTTACAATAGCCTACTTCTCAGTGTTCACTGAAAATTAAGGTTCCTAATAGTTTTAAGTTCTAATTAAAACTACTTAAAGTAATAAGGAAAACATTTCTGTGTGCTAAGGAATGTGTCTTTTGATAAAAGAAAGTAACTTTGTTCTAAAGTACAGCTGTTTATTTAAAAGAGGGAGAAATCTAAATGTAAAAAGAAGGTTGTAGAAAGCTTGTGGAAAAATTGATATAGTCATGCTATGTGAAATTAAAGCAAATGAGTCTCAATATCAAGTACACAGCAAAATTAGAATTTTGTTTTCAGTTAAAAAGACAAAGTTTTCTTAAACTGCTCTTAATATCGAAAGATTGCAGAGGGTTCTCTAATTATTTTATCAAAGCAGTTTTTCATGCTTAAAGTCTCAATGAGTTGTCTGAGTATTTAAGAAAATGAAGTCTTAACATTAAAAGGACTAAAAGCTAAACTTTGCTAACAATTGTAACCTTCTGTATTTGCCTTTGAGGTATTTTGTTGTCATTCTGGTTAAATGGATAAGTATTGCTTCATGGCAACTTATAATCCTATTTAAGCAAGTGCCAAAGAAACTTTCTTCTGACAACTTCCCAAAATGAAATTCGAAAAGGTGCTTTTACCTCTAGTTAACTGATATTTTCCAGAGGGCCCCTCAAACATGTCAGAGGAATTTTTTCTCATTGGGGAAATATATGGCTAATTCAGCTTTTTAATCTGATATATAATTACCCACTTAATTACCTGGAAAGCACTGTCAAAGTGAATGATGCTAAACTTTGTTACTAAATGTTTTGTGTTGCCGAAATATCCAAATTTCCTTATGTCAGCTGTCTTATAATAAGCTCTCATCAGATCTTTAGCCACTCTCATTTACAAGTCTTTTGTCATTTATAGTCACTGTTTTATTACTCCTAAACTAGTAAAGAACTAGATTTCAGCAGAACAGGTATTAGTTACATAGGATTAAGTAAACTAAGGAAGATGATTTTGTGGCTTTTTGTTTCAAATGTTACTGATAAAGTGTTGTAAGTTTTTTCTCTTAAGCTGACAAGAGTTTAGTAAATGACAATACCTTTGTAAGCAGAATTGAAACATTTATCTTTCTCTCTACCTGATCCCTCCAGATTTTAAAAACTCTTCGTGACTCTTTTTATATTTCATGGCAGTATGTTTATTTGCATAAGTTCAATAAGAATCTGCTTTCCTTGTAAGAGGACTGATTAAAAACACTGGTGTATATTACCAAGGCTTTGACTGGAATGTTATACCTGAGAGACATGTGCATAAACTCATGAACAGCTTTAAGGAACTAAGGTTGACTTTATAAAGCCAACAAAGCCCCTTGGAAGAACTGGCCTGGTACCTTGCTTACAGGGTTCCCAGCAGCCTTACCAGGTGAGTAAGGAAGGTCACTTCCTGGCAGGTGCAGGAACCTCAGAATGTCTTGGGGACCTCAAAAAGAGAGGAAATTCACCCAAATCTATAGGTACTGCAGGCAAAACCTGATGGCAAGTCTGGCTTGACTTTCTGGCCTCAAGGCCTTTAAAAGTCCAATCTGAAGTTCCTTATAAGAAGTTCCAGCAAAGCACATTTAAAAGAGCCTATGTAATTACTTGCTCTTCTTGCTGCACTTATGCAAATAATCAAGCCAAGTGGTAATTACTTTCTTAATCTGGTTACTTCTAATAAAAATGAGGGTGATTTTAGAGAAAAGTATTGTTTCAATAATGCAGCCTTATCTATACTGAGTCCTAATACTAGTCATTGGGACACAGACTAAATCCAGAATTCTAGTTTCCCCAAGATATCTGCTATGATTCTCAATTAGAGTTTTACTATTTCTAATCCTCATAGTCATCCAGGCATTCTTTAATCTCCTTGTCAAGTCTGTTCTTCCAGAATGGAAATCCAACTCCAGGTGTTGCTACTTAACCTAATAACATGATTTGTTCTATCTTCCTAGAAGCCAAAAAACTACAAATAGTAATGGAAATGGAACCTGGAGTAGAAGTGCCCATCTTCCAAGGCCCTCTCAACTGACCGCTGATGGAGACCTAACTACACCCTTTACTGTACCCCTTCTCAGCATGAAGCAGCCAGAGCGGTCATCACCCCCTTTCCCTAGCAGTAGCTAGGGTCTCCATCTGTAGAGGGGGGAATGAGACAGGAACCGTGGGTGTAGTCAGAGTAGGGTGAGGGCCTCTGGAAAAGGCAAGGCGGGATATTTACAGTCAGAGCAATATAACAATGGGCAAAGTCCCTTTTGAAACTCTTTGTTCAGCATTATGCAAAGTCAAGGTCACACTAATTCTCTAGGATCAAGATACCAGACTAAGAATACAGACATCTTCAGTGAGGTCAATTAAAGGTCAAAAGGCCAGGAGCAACTTCAATTGGCATGTTTAAGTTTTCCGCAAGGGTATCTCAGCATAACCTGTGACTTCACTGTAAACAGCCCTAGCAAGCAGAGAACAACCCAGCCCACCTTGAGGAAGGGCAGGTGGTACAAGTTCACACCCCTAAGCATTTTTTTTTCATGTTCTTGAAAAATCCTCAACTGCCTATAAATCCCCTAGACAACGCACCACCCCAGGCTCTCTTGTCCCCTCCTGGCGTGAGCCAGGAGCTCTTTCCTCCCACTTTATCTCTAAATAAAATCCTGTACATTGCTCTCCTAAAAAAAAAAAAAAAAGCAGTGATGCTCTGTGAATGTGCACGGTGAGTTGGGGGAAAGAAGAGATCAGGTATAAGAAAGGAGCTTGAAGGGAATGTCCATTACCTCCAATACAATGGGTAAACAATTACTCTCTCTTTTTCTAGTCTTTTTACTTCATTCACCATTATTATTTCTATTTGAATTTCTCAGGTAATTCTTTCCTCCTCCACCCTTTTCTCCTCCTGCTCCATTTATCCTGGCATTGAGAACAGTATGAACTCTGAGTCTGTATTACTCAAGTCTCTGAATTCTGTTTGTAGACCAACTGATTTAACTTTCTCAACAGGACAATCATCTATCTCTCCTTGGTGTATGTGCTTGGTCATGTGATCATGTTCTGGGGGGCCTTGCCAATACTGGGGGGACAAACAGTACACACGTGAGTATCATGGAATAAGCTAAACCACTTTTCTTGTATTAGGTAAATAAATGTCTCACACATTCAGAACAGATGATTCTCTATTTTCTTATCAGAGATGTCCCTTTATTTTCCAACCTACTGTTTCACTACCAAATTGGTTAAGAAAAAAAATTATTTTGTGACCAGTTGAACTCTTTCCTAATTTAACTGAACTCATGTTTTTTATCAAGAATTTGGGGGCTTAAAGAATGCCTAGTTAGTATCCTCTTCATTAAAACTCATCATATGCTTGAAGAGAATCATTAGAATCTTCATGCCCTCCATATTCCCTTACCCATTCACCCACCAATGCATCTGTACTTTGCAGGGTTAAAAACATGCCTGTAATATTTCCTTATAGTACACTGTAGAAGTCATATTCAAATTCCACATATTCCAGTTGATCTAACCCTCTTTTCTTAAGCTATTGATGTTTATAGGGCCAGAAGCATTTCATAGATTCTGGTATCTGTTGGTTCAGTCAGTAGACAGGATGACAGTTATTCAAGAAGCAGGTCATATGTATTCATGTTTATAATATGTCTGTATATATACTTATCCAGTAAGGAATTTGTTTTAAATGTAATAAATATTATATAACTCCTTGTTTGGTGTCCTATCAAAAATCAGTGACAAATTTTAACATTTTGTTTTGTGGTTGGTAAGGGTATGTGGCATAAGGGTTTACAAGGTCTTTCTATTGGAAGTGTCCCTTTGACTAAGACAAGATTGAGAACCAGAGATTTAACTTTGGAATTCCTTCAGTATCTGCTTACATGCTGTATACAAGGGGCAAATGGAACTAGCAGGGGCAAAATCTTTCCATGAAATGCGTATTTTCTGGCAGGGGCTCAAGGGTCATAAAGATGGCAAGTACCCCTGAGTCTCTCCTAGGAGTGAAGGCAAATGTAAAGTGCCCACAGGGTAAAAATGTGGAGTGGGTACTTGCCCTTGTACACATTATTTTTCTCTGTAGCTTTATATTCAATTTCTACCACTGTGTTTTGTGTCGACATGGTTAGTATCCTTACCTCTCCATTTCAGGATCCTATCATTGACTGGCCTCAGTCTAATAGCTTTGGGGACTGGAGGTATCAAACCCTGTGTGGCAGCTTTTGGTGGAGACCAGTTTGAAGAAAAACATGTAAGATCCTGCTATTTCCATACTTTCAAGAATGTAGAGTAGGCATTAAAAGAGGTACCTGGCAGGTAGCCATTTGCCACGATTGAAGTAATCCACAGGTTAGATCACATCTGAGGAGTTGTGTTCAATGCTGGGTAAAAGTCATTAAGAGAGAGAAAAATCAAAACATGTTCACAGAAAGTAACCAGGGTGGACTAAGAGACACATCTTATGAAGAAAGGTTAAAGGAATGCAGATATTCAACCTGGAAAATATAAGAATTAAAGGGAGTATTATAGCTATCAAAGGATGTCAGTAATTAAACTGAAGATCAGTGAGTGAAAGCTATGGGGAGTTAGCTTTTTGCTTGATGGAAGAAAAATCTCCAGATAGAGGTTGAAGCACTAAGTTTACTCTCACCTGAGATATTTAAGAACAAACATGGTAAGCAGTTTGGGGATGGGAGGTGAGGGGTAGTAAGCATCTCTAGCTTTGAGATTCTATGAAAGGGGAAGATGACCATTCAGAATCATACAGAATGAGTTTGTATAGATGAACTTGTCTGGATGATCATTCCCTATTTTCCCTAGTACTTTCCCCTATCAAAGGGGGTGGGAGAATATGAATAAGGTAAATATGGGCCCATATGAGGAAGCTGTGCCAAATAGGCAAGGAAAATATAGTTGACCCTTGAACAAGGCTGACCTCCTGAAGTTGAAAATTGCATGTGACTTTCTTTTGTTTCCCCCAAAATGTAACTACTAATAGCCTACTGTTGACTGGAAGCCTTACAGATAACATAAACAACCAATTAGTACATATTTTCTGTTATATGTATTATGTACTGGTTTCTTACAATAAAGTAGGCTAGAGAAAATAAAATGGTTTTTCAAACTCTTGCAAATCTCCAAAGAAGTTTCCAATGTATTTATTGAACTGTAGGACCCACACAGTTCAAACCCATGTTGTTCAAAGGTCAACTGTAGTCTTATTGTAGGTAGCCAACATTTTTGGCTTCCTCTCTTCTGCTCTCAGTTTTCTTTCTGCTTGTCTTCGTCTGTTATTCCATCTTGTATAACTATTTATTGTGTTTCTATTTTTTCTCTTTCTGTTCTTTCTCCATGTCCTGTTTCCTGTGTTTCTCTTACACTTGAGACCATTTGAACTATCGTTTTATATTCTTTATCTGTCTGGGGGACCATAGAGCATAATTGCTAATGTTGAAGGCAACCTTTGGGATTCTATGCACAATGAACTCTACAAATAGATGAATGGAATGGATTTAAATTAATGGGAACCAGAAGAGGAAGCAAACATACTGTAAATAGAAAATTGGGAAGGACAGATTGTCCTGCTATGTCAGGAGAAGATTTGGAGTACCAGAATGAAGCACAGCAGTATATAATGAGTAAAGCATCAGCAACTTTATTTGAAAGTTGCTTCATTCAGTAACTGCTCCACAAAAATATTTCAGTAATAGGACAAACTTATCTCCAAGTTTCCAGCAGCCAGTTCTAAGCCCATGGACTTCCTTTTATGTTCTCTGGCAGATTTCCAGTAAGCATTAGGTGAACTACCCTGCTTGATCAATAGTTTACTTCACCCGCTATGTTCTAGTCCCATTCCTACCACACATCCCACAAAATCTATTATTGTACTCAATCAGTCATTCACTTAATTCAGTCAATAACATGTATTGAGTCTGTAACATATGTCAGGTGCTATGCTAGGTTGTGGGAATTACAGAAATGAATAAAATGTGATTTGTGCCCTAAAGGAATTCTCAACCTACTGAAAGAAACAGGCATTTAAAGCAAAGAAATCAGTACTAAAATAGATACATGTAGGACAAAGTTGCAGCATAGTGTACAGGATGGTCATTTTTGCCCAGGTAAAGGGGTAGAAGAGTATTGAAGATGTTTGTACTGAAATTTGAAAGGTGGGTACATGTTTGGGGCCAGCTAGGTGTGTTTTGAATATCTAATGTGATATTTAGATACCATGGAGGCAATATCTGAATCTGTCTCTGTGTATATATCTCCAGCTTAGTCTGGTGGACCAAGGAGGCATGTTGCATGGATAACTTGATCTGTTTGTTTCAGGCAGAGGAACGGACTAGATACTTCTCAATCTTCTACCTGTCTGTCGCTGCAGGGCGCTTGATTTCTACATTTGTTACACCCATGCTAAGAGGTTAGAACCTTTTCTGGGGGACCCTGTATAAGGCCTTACTCTGGCCAGCCAAAAATCTGTTCAAGGCCTCCTGTTGTCCATCCTTGCATTTTATAAGGGCTTGAAAATCTGAGAGAATTTCTTTTAATCTTGATTTGTCTGTCCCACAAGGATTATGGATTAGGTAATGGGAAGAAAAAGGATGGCTATGTCTATGACCTCAAAAGCCTGAGCTTGTTGGATAGAACATCAAAGATTCACGATTCAGGATTACCTTTCTTCTGCCCTTTAGGAGATGTGCAATGTTTTGGGGAAGACTGCTATGCATTGGCTTTTGGAGTTCCAGGACTGCTTATGGTCATAGCTCTTGGTAAGTGCTTTGGGGGCAGAGGACCCTATAACCACTGATGCCTGCCACATGTAAAGCATCATGTAAGCACTTTATACAAGCTATGTTACTTAATCCTCATGCTAACCCTATTAGGAAAGTGCTATTGTAGGGGTTTTTCCCTAGACATTGGAGATAAATAAACCTAAGGAAGTTACAAACCTTAAAAAAATGTGCCCAAAGTTGGGCAACTAATAAGTTTCCTGGAGAGCTTTCAAAAAGATTGATCCCTAGGCCCCACATAGGATTAATTAAATCGGTATCTCTTTGGGATAGGGTCTGGGCATCTATAATTTTTAAATATCTAGGTGATTCAAATGTGTAGTCAAAGTTGAGATCCACTGCTCTACATTACAAAATGTGAGGAAGCAAGGAAGATGTTTAATCCTTCTTCTCAAACTAGTTTATTTCATCTGATAGTTATATATCTGGTAATTGGAGGATGTTTTTAATTCTTTGGGCCTTTTCAAGTAGCTTCTCAGTTTAGCTGTCTCTGTCATGCTCTACGATGCTTGCAAGGAATTTGCTCCTGGGCAAAAAGAATAAGAAAGAATAAGTAGGTGGAAACTGATAGAGCTTAATTCAAGTGACATTGCATTCTCCTTACCACTGAGGCCCCAGTAATGGAAAAGTAAAGGGGATGTGTGTGTTGCCTAGTTTACGCAGTCCGAGGAGTGACTTGGACATGATTGTTCCTAATCATTGACCTGGAAACCTGCTCTTAGTCTAAGCCTTCAGGTGATTCCCCCTGGAAGATAACCAGTCCAAACACATAAAGAGCTCAGTAGAGGACAAAGAGCCCAGAGACTCGATGTTCAGTCTGATTATTTTCTACCAGGGGTAGCTGATAGTAATACTCAGATTTCATTTCCAAGGGAATTTATGTATTATTCCAGGAGAGCTGTAATAATAGATTCCTTGCTTCCTTCTCCCTTTGAAGCCAAACATTTTCCCAAACATCATCCACTGGTTTTCCACTGATTAGTCCTATGTGCCTTTCTCTGGATCACTGCATATTACATATGCTTTGTAATATGTAAAACCACATATGCTGTAAGTCAATTATTTTATAAGTGAAATGTTAAACAAGGGTTAGCTGTCATTATTAGTCAGCTACGTCAGTTTTCTGGATACTAAGAAACAACTCAACCCTCTGGTCTTTTTCTATAATTTACTTATTCATTAATTTTTTCCCTTCTTTCATTCAACAAACATTTATTTAATGAACTATTATGTGTCAAATTCTATGCTATGTATTATGTTGATATTGGTGAATAGATAGCTACAGAATTCATGCTTTCAAAAACTTATATAATCTGGCAGGAAGACAGAGACAGACAAGGAAGCAGGATTTCAAAATAGTGTGATCAGTGTCACAACTGGGGAAGTACAGAGAAAGCTATGGGAACACATTGGAGGAATGTCTAACAATGAGGGTTAGAAAAGGTTTGCATAAAGAAATGATATCTAAGGTGGGATGTGAAGGGCATTAACAGCAATTAATCAAGAAAGCCATTGGAAGTGAAACAGAAATAGGACACGAGAAACGTAATACAAGGAAGCCAAAGATAGTATAACATATCCCCAAGGAGTGCTTACCTCCAGTGAGTCACCAAAACTTCCTTCAATTTCCCATTTGGCTTTAGTTTCAGCTCTTGGTTATTTCTGCAAAAGTTTCTAAATGGTCTTGCCAATGGGCTTCAGCCCTGGGCAAGATCAATATAGATTCAGTGAGACTGAGGAATGACAATGGAACATTCCTGGGGTAAAAGGGTTTATTAACCGGCTTTGTTCTCCAAGCAATAGGTCAAGTACTAGAATCACGTGTGCATCCTGCAGGTCTGTAATCCTCCTTTTCTGCCTCCATGAAGAGCACCAGCAGCGCTCTTTATACAGTAATTCAGACAAAAATAGCTTATTTGCCCTATGGGTGTGGAAGCAGAAGCTTAACAGTAGGCCAGTTACATCCAGTAGTTTAGGTTCAGGTGAGGATGCTGGCCATAGGAATTTCAATTATCCCTACTCTTCCCCTAGTTTTTATGTTCTCCAAACCATTCCTGCATTCTGCCATGCAGGGATTTCCCTTTTTCCCAAAGATTAATCTGATTATGTCACACCTACACTGAAACTCCTCAAATCCTATTTCTTCCAGGATGAATTCTGCACTCCTTAGGTCATATTCAAGGACTTCCTGCCTTACAATCAGCTACAACCAATAGAGGCCATTCACTTCCTGTCATTTGGAAAGATGTTTTCACATTTCTACTTAAACTCTTCACCTAAGTATTGCTTCCTTTTCCTTTTTGCAATGATTCTTTTTATATTCTGCTGTTAAAATATTTTAAATCACAGTTTAAAATGCCCATAGAAAAACAAAGTCTAAAAGATTATTATGGGCAGGAGATCTCAAGATGGCGGCATGAATAGGGTGATGAAAATCTCCTCCCAAAAACATATATACTTTGAAAATACAGTGAATACAACTATTCCTAAAAGAATGACCTGAAGATACAGTACACCAGCCAGGCTACATTTACATCTGCAAGAACTCAACATCTCACGAAAAGAGTAAGATACAAAACCATGACCTGGCAGGACCTGAGCACTCCCCCCACCCCAACTCACAAGTGAGAGGCCATCACGAGGTCTGCCCCATGCACAGCAGCTCAGGGGATTAACCCAGAGGCTGCTCCCTTTGTGCGGTTGCCCTGCACAGGCAGCAGAGATGGGCAAGGTGATGAGCAAACAGGAGGGGACATTTTTCTCCCAGCTGACACACACGTCACTCGCTGGTGATCACTTCCATCACCATGAAAAGGCAGAAGAACCTTGTTCAGTCCAAAATACCTCAAACTGAAGGGAGGGCCCAGTGAGACAGAAATCACTAATCTTCCTGAAAAACAATTCAAAATAAAAGTCATAAGCATGCTGATGGAGCTACAGAGAAATATGCAAGAGCTAAGGGATGAATTCTGGAGGGAGATAACAGAAATGAAACAAACAATGGAAGGATTTAAAAGCAGACTGGATGAGGAGGAAGAGACTGTTAATGGAATAGAAATCTGAGAACAGGAATACAGAGAAGCTGAGGCAGAGAGAGATAAAAGGATCGCTAGGAATGAAAGAATATTAAGAGAATTGTGTGACCAATCAAATGGAACAATATTCGCGTTATAGGGGTACCGGAAGAAGAGGAGAGAGAAAAAGGGATAGAAAGTGTCTTTGAAGAAATAATTGCTGAAAACTTCCTCAAGCTGGGGAAGCTTCTTTCAGACCATGGAAGCCAACAGATCTCCCAACACAAGGGACCCAAGGAAGACAACAACAAGACATATAATAATTAAAATGGCAAAGATCAAAGACAAGGACAAAGTATTAAAAGCAACCAGAGAGAGAAAAAAGATCACCTACAAAGGAAACCCATTAGGCTATCATCAGACTTCTCAGCAGAAACCTTATAGGCCAGGAGAGAATGGCATGATATATTCAATGCAATGAAACAGAAGGGCCTTGAACCAAGAATACTGTGTCCAGCAATATTATCATTTAAAGTTGAAGGAGGGATTAAACAATTCCCAGATAAGCAAAAGTTGAGGGAATTTACCTCTCACAAACCATCTCTACAGTGTATTTTAAAGGGACTGCTCTAGATGGAAGCACTCCTAAGGCTAAACAGATGTCACCAGAGAAAATAAAACCACAGCAAAGAAAGTAGAAAAACCAAATACTAACTAAATGTAAAATTAAATCAGCTGTCCACAAAATCAGACAAGGGAAACACAAAAAAGTACAGAATAAAACACCTAACATAAAGAATGGAGGAGGAAGAAAAAGAAGGGAGAGAAATAAAGAATCATCAGACTGTGTTTATAATAGCATAATGAGTGAGTTAAGGTAGATGGTTAGATAGTAAAGAAGCCACCCTTGAACCTTAGGTAACCACGAATCTAAAGCCTGCAGTGACAATAAGTACATATCTATCAATAATCACCCTAAATGTAAATGGACTGAATGTACCAATCAAAAGACACAGAGTGATAGAATGGATAAAAAAGCAAGACCCATCTGTATGCTGCCTATAAGAGACTCACTTTAAACCCAAAGACATACACAGACTAAAAGTGAAGGGATATTAAAAGATATTTCATGCAAACAATAGGGAGAAAAAAGCAGGAGTTGCAGTACTTGTATCAGACAAAATAGACTTCAAAACAAAGAGAGTAACAAGAGACAAAGAAGGACATTACATAGTGATAAAGGGGTCAGTCCAACAAGAGGATAAAACCATTATAAATATCTATGCACCCAACACAGGAGCACCGACATATGTGGAACAAATACTAACAGAATTAAAGGAGGAAATAGAATGCAATGCATTCATTTAAGGAGACTTCAACACACCACTCACTCCTAATGATAGAACAACCAGACAGAAAATAAGTAAGAACACAGAGGCACTGAACAACACACTAGTACAGATGGATATAATGGACATCTACAGAACTCTACACCCAAAAGCAGCAGGATACACATTCTTCTCAAGTGCACATGGAACATTTTCCAAAATAGACTACATACTAGGCCACAAAAAGAGCCTCAGTAAATGCAAAAAGATTGCAATTCTACTAACCAACTTCTCATATCACAAAGGTATAAAACTAGAAATAAATTGTAAAAGTAAACAAACAGGCTCACATACATATGGAGGCTTAACAACATGCTCCTAAATATTCAATGGATCGATAACCAAATTAAAACAGAGATCAAGCAATATATGGAGACAAATAAAAACAACAGCACAATGCCCCAACTTCTGTGGGACACAGAGAAGGCAGTTCTAAGAGGAAGGTATATAGCAATCAAGGCCTATTTAAAGAAGGAAGAACAATTCCAAATGAATAGTCTAAAGTCACAATTATTGAAACTGGAAAAAGAGAACAAAAGAGGCCCAAAGTCAGCAGAAGGAGGGACATAATAAAGATCAGAGAATAAATAAATAAAGTTGAGAAGAATAAAACAATAGAAAAAATTAATGAAACCAAGAGCATGTTCTTTGAGAAAATAAGACAAAATAGATAAACCCCTAGCTGCACTTAAGAGAAAACGAGAATCTATGCACATACACAGAATCAGAAATGAGAAAGGAAAAATCATGACAAACACTACAGAAATACAAGGAATTATTAGAGAATACTATGAAAATCTATACGCTAACAAACTGGATAACCTAGAAGAAATGGACAACTTTCTATAAAAATATAAACTTCCAAGACTGACCAAGGAAGAAACAGAAAATCTAAACAGACCAATTACCAGCAATGAAATTGAATCGGTAATCAAAAAACTACGCAAGAACAAAACCTCTGGACCAGATGGATTCACTGCTGAATTTTATCAGACAATTAGAGAAGACATAATACCCACTCTCCTTAAAGTTTTCCAAAAAATAGTAGAGGAAATACTCCCAAACTCATTCTATGAAGCCAACATCACTCTAGTACCAAAACCAGGCAAAGACACCACCAAAAAAGAAAACTACAGACCAATATCCCTGATGAACATAGAAGCAAAAATACTCAACAAACTACTAGCAAACCAAATTCAAAAATGCATCAATAGGATCATACACCATGATCAGGGGGAATTCATCTCAGGTACGCAAGGATGGTCCAAAATTCGAAAATCCATCAACATCATTCACCACATCGACAAAAAGAAGGACAAAAACCACATGATCATCTCCATAGATGCTGAAAAAGCATTCGACAAAATTCAACATCCATTCATGATAAAAACTCTCAACAGAATGGGTATAGAGGGCAAGTACCTCAACATAATAAAGGCCACATATGACAAACCCACAGCCAACATTATACTTACTTAACAGCGAGAAGCTGAAAGCTTTTCCCCTAAGATGGGGAACAAGACAAGGATGCTCACTCTCCCCACTTTTATTCAACATAGTACTGGAGGTCCTAGCCATGGCGATCAGACAACACAAAGAAATAAAAGGCATCCAGATTGGTAAGGAAGAAGTTAAACTGTCCCTGTTTGTAGATGACATGATATTCTACAGAACAAACCCTAAGGAATCCACTCCAAAACTACTAGAACTAATATCTGAATTCAGCAAAGTTGCAGGATACAAAATTAATACACAGAAATCTGTTGCATTCTTATACACTAATGATGAACTAGCAGAAAGAGAAATCAGGAAAACAATTCCATTCACAATTGCATCAAAAAGTATAAAATACAGAGGAATAAATGTAACCAAGGAAGTGAAAGATGTATACCCTGAAAACTACAAGACACTCTTAAGAGAAATTAAAGAGGACATTAACAAATGGAAATCCATCCCATTCTCTTGGGTAGGCTCTTAGAATTAATATTGTCATTAACAAATGGAAATCCATCCCATGCTCTTGTGTAGGCTCTTAGAATTAATACTGTCAACATGGCCAACCTGCCTAAAGTAATCTACAAATTCAATGCAATCCCTATCAAAATACCAACAGCACTCTTCAACGAACTAGAGCAAATAGTTCTAAAATTCATATGGAACCACAAAAGACCCTGAATAGCCAAAGCAATCCTGAGTAGGAAGAATAAAGCAGGGGGAATTACACTCCCTGACTTCAGGCTCTACTATAAAGCTACAGTAATCAAGACAACTTGGTACTGGCACAAGAACAGACCCATAGACCAGTGGAACAGAATAGAGAGTCCACATATTAACCCAAACATGTATGGTCAATTAACATATGATAAAGGAGCCATGGATATACAATGGGGAAATGACAGCCTCATCAACAGCTAGTGTTGGCAAAACTGGACAGCTACATGTAAGAGAATGAAACTGGATTATGTCTAACCCCATATACAAAAGTAAACTCGAAATCGATCACGGACCTGAATGTAAGTCATGAAACCAAAAAACTCTTAGAAGACAACATAGGCAAAATTTCTTGGACATAAACATGAGCAACTTCTTCATGAACATATCTCTCCTGGCAAGGGAAACAAAACCAAAAATGAACAAGTGGGACTATATCAAACTTAAAAGCTTCTATACAGCAAAGGACACCATCAGTAGGACAAAAAGACATTGTACAGTATGGGAGAATATATTCATAAATGACATATCCGATAAGGGGTTAAAATCCAAATTATATAAAGAACTCATGCACCTCAACAAACAAAAAGCAAATAATCCAATTAAAAAATGGGCAGAGGACATGAATAGACACTTCTCTAAAGAAGAAATTCAGATGGCCAACAGGCACATGAAAAGATGCTCCACATCACTAATCATCAGAGAAATGCAAATTAAAACCACAATGAGATATCACCTCACACCAGTGAGGATGGCCACCATCCAAAAGACAAACAACAACAAATGTTGGCAAGGATATGGAGAAAGGGGAACCCTGCTACACTGCTGGTGGGAATGTAAATTAGTTCAACCATTGTGGAAAGCAGTATGGAGGTTCCCCAAAAAACTGAAAATAGAAATACCATTTGACCCAGGAATTCCACTCCTAGGAATTTACCCTAAGAATGCAGCAGCCCAGTTTCAAAAAGAAATATGCAGCCCTATGTTTATCGCAGCACTATTTACAGTAGCCAAGAAATGGAAGCAACCTAAGTGTCCATCAGTAGATGAATGGATAAAGAAGATGTGGTACATATAGACAATGGAATATTATTCAACCATAAGAAGAAAATAAATCCTTCCATTTGCAACAACATGGATGGAGCTAGAGGGTATTATGCTCAGTGAAATAAGCCAGAGAGAGAAAGACAAGTACCAAATGATTTCACTCCTCTGTGGAGTATAACAACAAAGAAAAAACTGAAGGAACAAAACAGCAGCAGACTCACAGAACCCAAGCATGGACTAACAGTTACCAAAGGGAAAGGGACTGGGGAGGATGGGTGGGAAGGGAGGGACAAGGGGTAATATGGAGCATTAAGATTAGCACACATAATGTAGGGGGGTGGGGCACGGGGAAGGCAGTGTAGCACAGAGAAGACAAGTAGTGACTCTATAGCATCTTACTACGCTGATGGACAGTGAGTGTAATGGGGTGTGTGGTGGGCACTTGATAATTGGGGAGTCTAGTAAGCATAATGTTGCTCATGTAATTGTGTATTAATGATACCAAAAAGAAAAAATTATTATGAAGTCTCAGTTCCCTGCCCCCTGCCCATCACAATTTCCCTCTCTTCAGAGGCTACAACTTTCATTCTTGATTATTTTCATATCTTCCTCCATATCTCTAAATGAAATGCTTCTGTTGCTCCTCAATTTAAAAATTTTGCATATTATCCATGGATTTTCTACTATTGACTATTTCGCTTTTATATACATACTCACATTCACCACCTTCGAGTGCACACATTCGGCCAGCAAGATTAGATGATTTTGCACAAATATTCAAGTAAATGCTAATCCAAACTGAGTCATGTTGTATATTATGACTTTTTCTTTTCTGCTTAACTTCCCCATTTTCCTATAATTTTCTGTCAGGATGTCACCTCCCATCACATTCAGATGATATTATTTTCAATAAATTTGCCTTCTTTGAGGAAATCTCCTCTATCTAGAGCCTTATGCTTTGCCTGACAGAAGTGCCTTCCAAACTTATCCATAGTTATTACCTTCACTTCACTTCACTTCTGTCTTGCCGGTGGGTTTCAGCCCCAGAGAAGTTCACTATGGATTCAATGAGACCAAAGAAATGACAATGGAACATTCTTGGGGTGAAAGGGTTTATACCCAACTTTATTCTCATGGCGGCAGGTCAATCACTAGAATCCCGTCCACTCAAAGTGAGTCTGCATGCAGCAAGCCGGTCTCTGTTTCTGGGCCTCTCTGCCCCTGCAGCCGTCTCAGTCTCTGTTCTCATCTCTGCTTTCCCCCAGCCTTGCTGCCGTGCCACCGTGTCGCCCAGAGTACTGCGTGGAGCTGTTTATATAGAGTCAATAACAACGTATTGCCCACACGTGTGTAGTGAGCTAGCCAACCAGGGCCAGGTGAGAATCCTGGCCACAGGACCCTTCACTTTATCCACAACTTCTCATTATGAAGGTCTTTTCTACTGGATCCCGTCATCCTCTTTTTTGGTTTACTTCCTTCATTTTGAAGAAGCACATTCTTTCTAGTTTCCTAGAAAGAATTCAGTGTAGGTATATCTTTTTAGACCTTGCATATATTCAAATATTCTCATTTTATCTCTGCCTCCCTCATTATCAACTGGCAGAAAATTCTATCTTGGAAAATATTTTCCTTCATAATTTCATCATCTAGCTTTCAGAGTTGTTGCTGAGAAGTCTGAGTCCAATCTGACTCCTGATTCTGTACATGGATCTGATTAGCCTAAATACCATGATATCCTCTGTTTTAGTTAGGATGCTGTGAAGAAAGTGAAGGTCCCTGTGGCCAGTATTCTCACCTGGTCCTGGTCAGCTAGCTCACTGCACACGTGTGGGCAATTTGTCATTATTGACTCTATATAAAGAGCCCCGTCCGGTGCTCTGGGCAATGGCATGGCTGCAAGGCTGCAGGAGAGCAGAGACAAGACTGGAGTGGTGGGAGCACCGAGGACAGAGACTGAGATGGCTGTGGGGGTGGAGAGGCCCACAGGCAGAGACTGGCTTGCTGCATGCAGACTCACTCTGAGTGGATGGGATTCTAGTGATTAACTTGCCACCGTGGGAATAAAGGTGGGTATAAACCCTTTCACCCCAAGAATGTTCCATTGTCATTTGTTTTTTCGGTCTCAATGAATCCATAGTGAACTTGTCTGGGGCTAAAACCCATTGACAAGACAGATGCTTTCAGCTACAAGTGAATGAAAATGAACTCAAAATAGCTTTAAAAATAAGAAAACTTATCTAAGTCCAAAGGTAGATGGCTCCCAAGATAGTTAATTGATTGATAAGTGACATTATCATTGTTTTGCCAATGGGTTTCAGCCCTGGGCAAGTTTGCTATGGATTCAATGTGACCAAAGAAACTGACAGCAAAACGTTCTTTGGGGTGAAAGGGTTTATTACCTGGCTTGTTCCCCCAGCGGTGGGTCGAGCACTAGCGTCTCTGCCTCCGCCCAGAGCACTGGGATGAGCTCTCTCTATAGTGCAATAACTTGTTGCCTAAAGGTGTGGAAGCAGTAGCCTAGCGACACGCCAGTTACATCACCAGGTACTTAAAGTTCAGTGAGGATCCTGGCCATAGGAACCCCAACTTCCCTACACTCCATCCCTCCAGGATTCTCACATTACACTCTACATACTTTCCATCTTCCACAATGGTCCCTGTGCGAGAAAGCTGGAGCACTATAACCAGATTCCACAATAGCAACAGAGTATAACAACAACTTAGAGATAATAAAAATTAAGATAGAGTAAGATTTTGATACAGGTAACAAAAATTATAACAATCCTCAAGCCAGAGGAAGTTCCCAATCCACAAAGGGGTGATAAGACACATGTTTTAATGCCACCAACATAGGAAAATCTTGTCCAGCAGGTAGGATGCATGCAAGAGAGTGGTCTTGTGATAGGACTGTAGCAGGAAGGGGGTCCCTACTGAAGGGTCTATATATAGTGCTACTGGAGGTGCATGCACTTGCCATAATGATAAAACAAAACTCCCCAGTAAGATGCTCCTACCATCTGGCCATTCAGGATATACTTCTGTGACCTTTGGTGGCCACTCTGCTGTTATTCCAGGAATACACAGGAGGCCAGCCAACAGGCCTTGTCCCCAAGGTGCCAGGAGAGCCAGCCATCATTGGTCCACGTGTCAAAAGGTCCAAGGCCACATCCACTCAATGGAGTCTTGGGGTTCAGTATAGTTGGTCCTGGCAGGAAGATGTTATTCTGGTGGCTGAATCTCAGCTTCAGTGATTATTCCTTGGTTTGTACTTGCGGTTGTATAGGGGAGGCAGCCATATGTGTTAACATGTCTACAGGGCTTAGGGCTCCCTTTCAGGGTCTCTCGTTCAAATGCTGTAGCACGGTCCATAAGTGGACTGACCATCCCCACAGATTATTGGTATCTGACTTTAGTCCGGATTTTAACAAGCCATTGTGCCTCTCTATCATGCCTGGTGAGGTAGGATTGTATGGCACATGAAACTTCCATTTGATTCACAGCTGTCACACCCATTCTTGCAGTGTATGCCCAGTAAAATGGGTGCCCTGATCCCTCTCAATTACCTGTGGTCGGCCATAGGCAGCAAAGAGACACTCCAGGCCTCTTCTGGTTATCTGGTGGTCTGCACAACAGGTAGGAAAAGCAACCAGAAGTCCAGTAGCTGTGTCCACACAAG
This sequence comes from Smutsia gigantea, assembly GCA_032199065.1. Lineage (NCBI taxonomy): Eukaryota > Metazoa > Chordata > Mammalia > Pholidota > Manidae > Smutsia > Smutsia gigantea. Next base: position 51,189 of record JAVSCE010017206.1, on the reverse strand, counting down.
TCATCACATACCGATATCCTTCTGACACAGGTAAATGCCCAATATAGTCTATCTGCCACCTGACGAGGGGTATAGGCCCCTTATCTATTGTCCCATGTTGCTGTGGAACTCGGTGTAAGTCCTTCTTGGAGCACACAACACACTCCTGCCGGGCTCTACTAACTTCTTCAAAGGTCATAGGTAAGCCCCACCTACGGGCTACAGCCCACATTGTCTTTTGCCCTGCATGCAACAAATGCTAATGTAACCATGGGGCTACATCAGAGGCACGCTTTCCTTCTAACCAACATATCTGGGCCAATTTATCTGTTTCATCATTTCCTGGGGATGCCAGTGGCAAATGACCTGTCACATAGTATACTGTAATTATTTTAGTCTGACCACAGGCCCGTAAGTCTTGCCACAATTCTTGCCCCCAAGGGGGACAGTGACCAACCAGCCAGTTGGCATGGTACCAGCTTGGTAGCTACAGGGTCAAGCCCCAATAGACAGCCCAGCTGTCAGTGCAGACAACTATAGCGGAGGGCTCCTGGCTGATCACAAGCCACACGGCCTGCAACCCTGTCCATTGGCTACTCTTCCCCTCACCATCTTCCATCCATACTGTCTCAGTCTTAGGATGGAAACCTATGGACCTCCATTTTGGGGGCAGCCCACAGCTGGAGCCATTTGAAGTACAATATTTCTCATCCCAGTAGTGAAAATCTCTTCATCTGGGCCATAATTCTCTGGACTATAGATGGCATTTCTTATGCCTGGCTCTCATAACACCTGTTGGAGTTCAGCATATGTCTGCCATCTAACAGGAGAGGATGGTAGATCACCCGGATTGGGCCACACAGCACGAAGTGCAGCCATAAGCCAGTTGAGGAGGGAGTGACTCCCTGGGGTCTGATGTGCATTTTGTAATCACTGCTTCAAGGCAGGCTGCAGTGTCAGGGAAGACAGCTTTCCCATCTCTGATCCTGACAGAACAATTCCATTCACTCCTAAGTCCCACAGACGTAGGAGCCAAGCTGATATTGACTCTGAGGGCTCGTGCCTAAACTGGGAGCCCAAATCCACCAGCTCAGCCTGAGGATAGGGGCGGACCATAGAGTGCTCCACGGCCTGGGGAGGGGGCTGCTCCTCTCCTTGGGGAACCTTCAGCTGCTGGGTCTTTATTTTCTTTACAACCACTGGGTGTGCTTTCAATACAGGAGTGGCCAGTGCCTCCGGCACCACCCCTTCATCCTTCCCCAGCTCCTCCATTTCTGGGGCTGATGGCACCTTTCTCTCCCCTCCCCAGTGCCTCCTCTGCTACAACCTCTACCTTTTCTACTGTGCCTTGCAGCAATGCTACCTCAGTCTTCAGAAGGTCTCTTGCCTTCACCTCAATGCTTCGCAGCTAACGTTCTCATGCTGCCTCCGCCTGTGCTTCCCTCAGGAGTTCATCTTTTTCCTTGATGGCCTCTTCCTCCTTCAGAACACCTGGCAGCACTGTAAAGAATTGTTTACTTCTCCAATGGCACCTTGCTGCCGGCATTCTCATGCCATCTCCTCTCGCATCAATGCCATTTCTCTCTTCAGGGAATCCACAAAAGTTTGCAGCTCACGTTCTCATCCAACCTCTCACATCAATGCCATTTCCTTTTTCAGGGAATCCACAGAGGTTTGCAGCTCACATTCTCGTGCTGCAATTTCTTGGGTCTCTTTTGTAGACCTTTTTAATACTGTGAGAAGCAGCCAACCCACAGTCCCTGCTGCCTCAGGGGCACTCTGTTTCTCAAAGGATTTACTTGCTATACCAAGGGTCTCCCCTACTGCCTCAGGTGTCACCTCCACTGGCCCCCAGTCCTGGGATGGGACCCAGTCCTCTAGGAGGCAAGCCACCTCAGACCACATACCCCCTGGGGGACAATTCACTGTCTCCCCATTCACAGGGGCAGCCCACTGAAGCACCGCTCTCATAAGGGTAGCCTGTCTTTTTCCTTGGTCAACAATGAATCCTGCTGACTATGCCAATTGTCTTGCCAATGGGTTTCAGCCCCAGGCAAGTTCACTATGGATTCAATGTGACCAAAGAAATTGACAGCAAAACGTTCTTTGGGGTGAAAGGGTTTATTACCCGCTTGTTCTCTCGGTGGTAGGTCGAGCACTAGCATCTCTATCTCCCCCCAGAGCACTGGGCCGAGCTCTCTATATAGCACAATAATAGCTTATTGCCTAAAGGTGTGGAAGTAGTGGCCTAGTGACACACCAGTTACATCATTAGGTGGTTTAAGTTCAGTGAGGATCCTGGCCATAGGAACCCCAACTTCCCCACAATCACTGACCTTAGTTTTTCCATTTTCTAGATTTTCATTCCTTTTTCTCACCTAGATCACCTCTCCTTATGGTTTCTGCAAGAAAGCTGCAGCAGTTCCAGGTGTACCAATCGAAGGTACATGGTATAAAGGAGGAAAAGCTGATCTCTTCATCAGTAACTTTTCTAGGTGTGAGGAAACCTTTCCCAGAAAACTCTCAGTTTTATCTTGTGTCTCATTTGTGAGAGTATATCACCTGTCCAAGACTAAATTAATCAGGGATAAAGGGTATGGTACTTTCTTGATTGGCTTAATCAAGATTCACCCTCAGGAGCTTAGGAAGTAGCCAGCATCCACACAAGCTCACGAACAGGTGGAGGAAGGTAGATACCTGAACAAAACCAGAGGTGTAAGAGCAAGAAAGAAGGGAAATGGTTTTGGAAGGCTCAATGATGTCTATTGCACTTGGGACATACTTTGCTTAATTGATACTCACTTTATTACAGTTCCCCCAATGCTCATATTTTCAGGTCTTAGACTTTATAATGTTTCCTGCTGTTCCTGTCATTGTAGAAAGCTGAAGATCAGGCTTGATTTTAGGAGTCTCTGTAGGGAGCCGCTTATCTCTGTACACTTGACTGGCATTAGATTAACCTTGCATCCTCTGTAATCAAGTCAGAGTGTTGATATTGAGTGTTCTCCCCACTGAGATGGGGTCCTGGCTGCAGGCTTGTCCTGAAGCTCCCTGCTTTTCCCATCACCACCAAGGCTAATTGGTTCAAGGAGAGGATGCTGAACCCAGCTTAGCCAGTTCTATTCTCTCCCTATTTGCCATTGGGACTGAAATAAGTCAGTCTCCATTTGCTTCAAGTCATAACTTCAAATTCAGATGGGGCAGCCACATTCCATCTTGTACTTTGAGGAACAAAGAAATCAGCTTACAGGGCGAAGGAGAAAATGCACAGAGAGAAGCAGAAGTGAAATATGGAGTGGAGTGCTCCTGGCTTTTTAATTCTTGACTTCAATCCCTGCTGGAGGGCTGGCTGCATTCCTGCCCTTGCATCTCATGAGATAAGCCAGTATCTTCATCATAAATCCCCCTTTTGATTTAAACTAGTTCCCTGAAAGTTCTGCTCTTTTTAACCATTTTAATTTAAAGAATATTGACCATTCCTTGTGGACGAGGGTTAAGAAACCTCAGAGCCTGTGACTTTATCATGTGGCCCAGGGCCTCTCTCGCTCTCCCTTATTACCAGGTTTTATTTATGGTGAAACTTGTGGGAAATCTGGTATAGCTGGGAAGAGGATTTGAGGTGCTATAAGCAAGAACTGGTAAAAAGGCATATGTGTGGTTCCTGCAGAGACTATAGACGCTTCACTTTCACATGGCACACAGTAAGCATTAGTAAGTGTTTGGACAGATGAGCTTTCTATACCTCACAAATTTGAATCTGATACAAAATTAAATTTTAAAGTGATTCTTAATAGCTGTGTGGCACACTGAGATACACAAACTCAGTGATCATCTTTAACTGTTGGATCTGTGGTTACTGTGTTGCTGTATCAGCCTTAAATTCACCAATTAACTTCTATCTTCAGGTTATGCAGCCAGTTTGTGGGTAGGACAATTCTAGTGCTGACCCGGAAGCCTTGAGGAGTTACGAACAGCTTGGGACCTGAACAAGCACTTTTGCTCAGAATTTTTGCATTGATTTTGTCACTTCTGGTTAAGTGTTGGCCTCCTGACAAACCTTCATCACTTCTCAGCTCAGCTTCTCCTATGTGTGGTGTTAATTTGGACAAGCTGGAGTTAGAGTTCCCAGAACCACCTTCCTTGAGTGATTTAAGAGTTGGAAAAACAGAAGCTGGCATGGGACTTGGTGGGTAAAAGTGAAACAGCAGCCAGCCCCTAGCTGAAACATGCAGACACGTTGGCATATCCCAGCTTGTCCCCACTCTCCACCATGCTGGCGGCAGCTACCACATGGCTTTGCTCTCCCCTGCTCCACACCCAGGTCTTCTTTCAAGGGCAGGCCCTGCTGACAGTGACTCCAAGCTGGGAGATTCTACTTTGACAGCTAACATGCCTGGCTTTCCAAACAAGCTCCATCTTGCCCCCCTGTGCCAGCAATCAAGGTAGGCTGGGAGTGATTTTTCTTGATCCTTCAACTTCTTTCAGATCTTTAATTCTCCAGTGATAGCACGTAGTAACTATGTCTTGTCTGCTATCCCAGAAATCATCTTAGCTTCTAGCATATAATGAATCTTCAACATGTATTTACTAAATAAGTGATCTTTAGTTTATAGAAAGAGGGAAGGAAAAAGAAAGAAATTTCTCTCACTGAACTGGCCCAGATGGTAGAGATTCTCTACAGCACAATTTTGGCTAAGAGGAAAAGGTGGTTTCCAATCTCGTATTACTTACTTCTTAAAATAATTCCATAAGACATATTCCTTTAAAAAAAAAAGCATAGTTGAAATAGAGAAATGAAAGTAGGTTGCTTAAGATCCTGAGGAAAGAAAAGAAGTAAACCGAAATTAGTATTTGCGATGTTGTTTCCCCTGACTACATATGAAGTCTCCTAGCACCTCACTGAATTTTATCTCCCTTCCTTTATCAAAACCACTTTTGTTCACCATGACCTCTTCTGCCCTTTGTCCATATACACATGTATGTTTGTCCCAACACCACACGTAAAAAATACATAGAAGTACTTGTTGAAAGTATGGCTCCAAAGGGGAATACATTCAAGTCAACTTAACAGGTTATTGAGCATCTATATTTAAGAATATTTGTGCTTGCTTCCCACAAAGTAAGGATGAAAGAGAGCAAATGTGTTGTGGTGTTTTTCTGGAGAAACCTTAAAAAAATGCCTTAATGTGGAATCATTGTTGGTTATTATTTAATTCATATTCCTAGTACTCTGTCTTCTCATTCATCACTTGAATCTGGGGTTGTGGTTTCCTAATGAAAAGACCATCCAAAGTAGCTTAATGAGGTTCAACAGAAATAGGTCCTCCAGGCCATGGCCCATCTAAAAAAACATTTTGTTATTTCCTAGGCAAGTGTTTCTTAAAACTTACCAGTAAACCTTCACCTGGGAAGCCTCTTTAAAATGCAGAATCCTGGGTTTTCTTCTTCACCTCCCCCTTGTACCCAAATTCTGCCCCTGCAGATGACTGTCTGCATGAATTTGACTGTCCATGAATTCCACAAGACTCCAGGTGCTCATCTGATGCAGTGGTCCAGGCTACTCTTAGAGAAATATCCAAAAATACCTGAAAGACAGTCACCTGATGACTTATTTTTTTTAAAGTTGATTATTGATCCCTACCCCTAGACCATCTGAATTAGAAATTTGGTAGCAGGACCAGGAAATATGCATTTTAAATTAATTTCCCACTTGATTCTATGAGTCCACAGACCCCCTTCAAGAAGTATTGTTAAAGTCCAGTTTAGACACAAAGCCCTCTGGAGAGAGAAACAACAAAAAGGAAGGCCCTCCTCTCTAATAAACACTGAATTTAGAATCACCCCTTTCTAACTCCTAGAGTCTGTTCCCAGCTTATTACTATTCTGAGCATCTTCTGGGAAATGGCTGGGTTCCCAAGGTCAGGAAGTCCTCACACCCTCTGAGGTATTAGGATTGCTGATAGGTCCTTCCCTGCTAGCCCTATCTGCATACCAAACATTACCAGCAGGCCCACCAAACAGTAATGGAAACCTCAGAAGCCTAGGGGGTGTGTTGGGAACTAGCTTCCTGGGTAATGGGGGCTTGGTCTTTCTGGGGCCAACCTCAGGTCATCTGTCTGCTTCCCGCACCCCCAACACCCTCCAGCCCCAAAGCCAAGTCTAATGTATCATACCAGGTGCTAGTTTTGTAAAAACAAAACAAAACAAAACCCTCATTCAGATCATTGGAAAAGGGCATGATGTGGCTTTGTGAAATGAAACAAGCACCCTCAGATGGACATGAGTTTGAATCTTAGCTTCACTGCCCCTTTCTAGGCCTGAGTTTGGACCAGTTCCTGAGCTCCCAGGGGAAGCACAGAGTAATAGCTGATGGGAGGGGCTGTGTGGAGCAGGCTGCGGGAGGAGGGCGCTGAAGGGGAGTGCACAGGTCCTGGACTGCCCTCTCTTCCTGACTCCACATTTGCTTTTATCCTTGTTTCTTCCTTTTCACTCCACCACTCATCCCCACCCCCACCCCAATCCTGCTCCCAACACCCAGACTTGTTTGTAAATTTGGGAAGGCTTTCTTCAGTCCCATCCTTGTCCCCCCCGACCCCGCATCATCATACCACTATAAAACCTGCTTCTAGGACCGAAAGGACCATTTGCTGAACACTGGGCCAAGGACTAGAGATACTACAGGAAAAGCACTGAGGGCAGTGCCTGCTGTGTTTAGCAAATGATAGCTATTTCTCACCATTGTTTTGCTATTTATTTCTCTCAGTGACCCTGGAAAGTATGTGATCTGCTCCTCTTTGTAAGTAAAAAAAAAACTGGCTCAGAGAAAGTAAGTAACTTGCTTCTGATCACCTAGCTAGGAAGTGGTGGAACTGAAATTTTAACCTGGTTTATAAATGGCTCCAAAACCCACTCTTTTTCAACGGCAATTAAGACCTCAGTCTGAGATCTTAACATTCAGAATATAGGAAAGCTTCACAAAAATTTACATGGACACACACTTATTTATTTGTGTATGAAATTTAAGTGATTTATCAATAACTGCAAAAAAGTTACCTAGTTTTTATGGGGAAAGTTTCAGATTAAACAAGATTGAAAATGTGTTGTTAGTTGCTGACATTGGGTGTTAGGTGGATGGAGATTCAGTATATGAATGTCTTTGCTTTTATAACTGCTTGAAATTTTCTTCACTGAAGAGTTATAAAACAAATTCCACATCTGTTCAAGATTTAGTGATTACGTACAGTAGCAGATTATCTGTAGGTCTTAAATGAGTAGTTGATGGATTTCTCATTCTTAAGGATTTTGTTGTTTTTGAAGATTTTGGATACTAAGTTTTTATTTTTTAAACTCTCAAAATAATGAGAATTTAAGTTTATTATATAATACTAGCACAGCATTCTTCAGGTATTTAACATGCATTCTCACCTAATGAACATGACAGTCCTATGATAGAAGTATGATAGAAGATAGAAGTATCTTCTTGCAGATGAAAAACTGAGGCATTGAGGTAACTCCCTGGCTGGGGGGTTCCTAGCTTGGGGTGTCAAAGAGATTTTGAACTCAGGTAGTTTGTCTCAGGTCCTCACTTGTTATGTTGGCCCATGAGGGCAGCATCTTTAAGCAAACATTCATTTTAAGTATCAGGAATGGTTTAACCACAAATAACAGAAAACCACACTAATCATAGCTTAAATGGCATAAGCAATAAAGAATGTTGACATTCTTAGCTAATAAGAAGACTAGAAAGAGGCAATCCAGGTTTGATGCAGCTGCAGCCATGTCTCCAAGGTTCCAGGTCGTTTCTATCCTTATGCCAGGCCACCCTCCGCTTGACACCTTTCCATCTTTAGCCTTGTCTTCTCATTGGCACAACAGCGTGCCCCACACAACCTTTCAAGACAATTTTAAGACAAGAAAGGTAGGGAAGTGCTGGTGCATTTTTCAGTGTGTTTCTCTCAACAGGAAACAAAATGTTTCCCAGAAGTTCCCAGTAGACTTCTTATGTCTCATTGACCAGAGCTTTGTCTATGGCTCCCCCTAGCTAAAAGAAAAACTGGGAAATTGAGTATCTAGTAAAGAAGGATAAAATTACCAGGCTTGATTGACTTGGATAAGTGGCTCATGAGACTGGGAACACATTAAATCCCCAGGCTTATGTGTTGGATTGTTATTTATTATTATTATACAAATATATAGATGTTAAAGTTTTTGAGGAACAGGGGAGAGACTTACATCACATTACACAGCAAAGTTTCCTAAATATACCTTTTAATATCTTGATCCCTGCAGTCCCATATCTTTTATCAGTCATCCTAACCTCATCCTGTCTCTCCAAGAGTGAACACTTTTGGAATTCTTCCTATATTCTCTTTCCACTTTTTTCTCCTCCTAACTCCTTCTTATTTCCAGGTCTTCCCTTGTATGTCTCTTTCTCTCTTTCTTATGTAAAAGTAATACAGCCTATTGTGTTATCTATTGGAGTAACAAAGTACTCCCAATTTAGTGGCTTAAAATAAACATGTTATCTCACAGTTTCTGTGGGTCAGGAATTTGAGAGCATCTTAATTGGATGTTTCTGGCCCAGGGTCTCTCATGAGGTTTCAGTCAAGATGCTGGCAAGGACTGTAGTCATCTGAAAGCTTGACTGGGGCTGGAGGATCCACTGCTAAGATGGCTCACTCATACGACTGTTGACTTAAGGCCTCAATTCCTCACTCCATGGCCTCTCCAAAGGACTGCTCAACATGGTGGCTGGCTTCCTCCAAAGCAAATGATCTGAGAAAGAATATGTGGGTAGCCCCAAAGTGCCTTTTATGACAGAGTCTGTGACTTACTGTCACTCCTACCTTATTCTAGTTGTTAGAACAGAGTCAGTAAGTCCAGGCCACACTCAAGGGGAGAGGAACTAAGTTCCTTTTTTTTTTCTTTAGGTAATTTTTTTGTTTTGTATTATTAATCTACAATTACATGTGCAACATTATGGTTACTAAACTCCCCACTTCATCAAGTCCCCCCCACCTACCCCATTACAGTCACTGTCCATCAGTGTAGTGAGATGCTATAGAATCACTACTTGTTTTCTCTGAGTGGTACAGCCCTCCCCGTGCCCCCCCAACATTACATCTGCTAATCGTAATGCTCCTTTTCCCCCCTTATCCCTCCCTTCCCACCCATCTTCCCCAGTCCCTTTCCCTTTGGTAACTATTAGTCCATTCTTGGGTTCTGTGAGTCTGCTGCTGTTCTGTTCCTTCAGTTTTTTTCTTTGTTCTTATACTCCACATATGAGTGAGATCATTTGATACTTGTCTTTTTCGGCTTGGCTTATTTCACTGAGCATAATACCCTCTAGCTCCATCCATGTTGTTGCAAATGGTAGGATTTGTTTTCTTCTTATGGCTGAATAATATTCCATTGTGTATATGTACCACCTCTTCTTTATCCATTCATCAACTGATGGACACTTAGGTTGCTTCCATTTCTTGGCTATTGTATATAGTGCTGCGATAAACATAGGGGTGCATATGTCTTTTTCAAACTGGACTGCTGCATTCTTAGGGTAAATTCCTAGGAGTGGAATTCCTGGGTCAAATGGTATTTCTATTTTGAGTTTTTTGAGGAACCTCCATACTGCTTTCCACAATGGTTGAACTAATTTGCATTCCCACAAGCAGTGTAAGAGGGTTCCCTTTTCTCCACATCCTCACCAACATTTGTTGTTGTTTGTGTTTTGGATGTTGGCCATCCTCACTGGTGTGAGATGATATCTCATTGTGGTTTTAATCTGCATTTCTCTGATGATTAGCGATGTGGAGCATCTTTTCATGTGCCTGTTGGCCATCTGAATTTCTTCTTTGGAGAAGTATCTACTCATGTCCTCTGCCCATTTCTTAATTGGATTATTTGCTTTTTGATTGTTAAGGTGTGTGAGTTTTTTATATAATTTGGATGTCAACCCCTTATCGGATATGTCATTTATGAATATATTCTCCCATACTGTAGGATGTCTTTTTGTTCTACTGATGGTGTCCTTTGCTGTACAGAAGGTTTTCAGCTTGATATAGTCCCACTTGTTCATTTTTGCTTTTGTTTCCCTTGCCTGGGGAGATACGTTCATGAAGAAGTTGCTCATGTTTATGTCCAAGAGATTTTTGACAATGTTTTTTTCTAAGAGTTTTATGGTTTCATGACTTACATTCAGGTTTTTGATCCATTTTGAGTTCGCTTTTGTGTATGGGGTTAGACAGTAGTCCAGTTTCATTCTCTTACATGTAGCTGTCCAGTTTTGCCAACACCAGCTGTTGCAGAGGCTGTCATTTCCCCATTGTATATCCATGGCTCCTTTATCATATATTAATTGACCACATAAGTTTGGGTTAATGTCTGGATTTTCTATTCTGTTCCACTGGTCTGTGGGTCTGTTCTTGTGCCAATACCAAATTGCCTTGATTACCATAACTTTTTAGTAGATCTTGAAGTCTGGTAGCGTAATTCTCCCTGTTTTATTCTTCCTTCTCAGGATTGTTTTGGCTATTCAGGGTCTTTTTTGGTTCCATATGAATTTTAGAACTATTTGTTCCAGTTCATTGAAGAATGCTATTGGTATTTTGATAGGGATTGCATTGAATCTGTAGATTGCTTTAGGTAGTATAGCCATTTTGACAATATTTATTCTCCCTAGCCAAGAGCATGGGATGAATTTCCATTTGTTAATGTCCTCTTTAATTTCTCTTAGGAGTGTCTTCTGGTTTTCAGTGTATAGGTCCTTCAGTTCCTTTGTTAGGTTTATTCCTAGGTATTTTATTCTTTTTGATGCAACTGTGAATGGAATTGTTTTCCTGATTTCTCACTCTGCTACGTCACTATTAGTGTATAGGAATGCCACAGATTTCTGCACATTAATTTTGTATCCCACAACTTTGCTGAATTCAAATATTAGTTCTAGTAGTTTTGGAGTGGAGTCTTTAGGGTTTTTTATGTACAATATCATGTCATCTGCAAACAGGGACAGTTTAACTTCTTCCTTGCCAAACTGGATGCCTTTTATTTCTTTGTGTTGTCTGACTGCCGTGGCTAGGACCTCCACTGTTATGTTGAATAAAAGTGGGGAGAGTGGGCATTCTTGTCTTGTTCCTGATCGTAAAGGAAAAGCTTTCAGCTTCTCATTGTTAAGTATAATGTTGGCTGTGGGTTTGTCATATATGGCCTTTATTATGTTGAGGTACTTGCCTTCTATACGCATTTTGCTGAGAGTTTTTATCATGAATGGGTGTTGAATTTTGTCAAATGCTTTTTCAGCATCTATGGAGATGATCATGTGGTTTTTGTCCTTCTTTTTCTTGATGTGGTGGATGATGTTGATGGATTTTCAAATGTTGTACAATCTTGCATCCCTGGAATAAATCCTATTTGATCATGGTGTATGATCTTCTTGATGAATTTTTGAATTCGGTTTGCTAATATTTTGTTGAGTATTTTTGCATCTATGTTCATCAGGGATATTGGTCTGTAGTTTTCTTTTTTTGTGGTGTCTTTGCCCGGTTTTGGTATTAGAGTGATGCTGGCTTCATAGAATGAGTTTGGAAGTATTCCCTCTTCTTCTACTCCTTGGAAAACTTTAAGGAGGATGGGTATTTGATCTTCACTAAATGTTTGATATAATTCAGTGGTGACGCCATCTGGTATAGGAGTTTTGTTCTTAGTTAGGTTTTTGATTACCAGTTCAATTTCATTGCTGTTAATTGGTCTGTTGAGATTTTCTGTTTCTTTCTGGGTCAGCCTTGGAAGGTTGTATTTTTTTAGAAAGTTGTCCATTTCTTCTAGGTTATCCTGTTTGTTAGTATATAATTTTTCATAGTATTCTCTACTAGTTCTTTGTATTTCTGGGGTGTCTGTAGTGATTTTTCCTTTCTTATTTCTGATTCTGTTTAAGTGAGTAGACTCGCTTTTTTTCTTGATATGTCTGGCTAGGGCTTTATCTATTTTATTTTCTCAAAGAACCAGCTCTTGCTTTCGTTGATCCTTTCTAATGTTTTAGTCTTCTCAATTTTGTTTATTTCTGTCTAATCTTTATTATGTCCCTCCTTCTACTGACTTTGGGTCTCATTTTTTCTTCTTTTTCTAGTTTTGTTAATTGTGAGTTTAGACTGCTCATATGGGAATGTTCTTCTTTCCTGAGGTAGGCCTGTATTGCAATATACTTTCCTCTTAGCATGGCCTTTGCTGCGTCCCACAGATTTTGCGGTGTTGTATTATTGTTGTCATTTGTCTCCATATAGTGCTTGATCTCTGTTTTTATTTGGTCACTGATCCATTGATTATTTAGGAGCATGTTGTGAAGCCTCCACGTGTTTGTGGGATTTTTCATTTTCTTTGCATAATTCATTTCTAGTTTCATACCTTTGTAGTCTGAGAAACTGGTTGGTACAATTTCAATCTTTTTGAATTTACTGAGGCTCTTTTTCTGGCCTAGGATATGATCTATTCTTGAAAATGTTCCATGTGCACTTGAGAAGAATGTGTATTCAGCTGCTTTTGGGTGTGGAGTTCTGTAGATGTCTGTTAGGTCCATCTGTTCTAATGTGTTGTTCAGTGCCTCTGTCTCCTTACTGATTTTCTGTCTGGTTGATCTGTCCTTCAGAGTGTGTTGAAGTCTCCTAGAATGAATGCATTGCATTCTATTTGCCCTTTTAATTCTGTTAGTATTTGTTTCACATATGTAGGTGCTCCTGTGTTGGGCACATAGATATTTATAATGGTTGTACCTTCTTGTTGGATTGACCCTTTTATCATTATGTAATGTCCTTCTTTGTCTCTTGTGACTTTCTTTGTTTTGAAGTCTATTTTGTCTGATATAAGTACTGCAACTCCTGTTTTTTTCTCCCTATTAGTTGCATTAAATGTCTTTTTCCATCCCTTCACTTTTAGTCTGTGTATGTCTTTGGGTTTAAAGTGAGTCTCTTGTAGGCAGCATATAGATGGGTCTTGTTTTTTTATCCATTCAGTGACTCTATGTCTTTTGATTGGTGCATTCAGTCCATTTACATTTAGAGTGATTATGGATAGGTATGTACTTATTGGAACTGCAGGCTTCAGTTTTGTGGTTACCAAAGGTTCAAGGTTAATTCCTTACTATCTAAGAGTCTAGCTTAACTCACTTAATATGCTATTACAAACACAATCTAAAGGTTCTCTTTTTGTTTTTCCTCCTCCTCCATTCTTTATATATTAGGTATCATATTCTGTACTGTTTGTCTATCCCTTAATGACTTTGGGTATAGTTAATTTAACTTTGCGTTTGCTTAGTAATTAGCTGTTCTACTTTCTTTACTGCAGTTTTATTACCTCTGGTGACAGCTATTAAACCGTAGGAACACTTCCACCTATAGCAGTCCCTCCAAAGTACACTGTAGAGATGGTTTGTGGGAGGTAAATTCGCTCAGCTTTTGCTTATCTGGGAATTGTTTAATCCCTCCTTCAAATTTAAATGATAATCTTGCCAGATAAAGTAATCTTGGTTCAAGGCCCTTCTGCTTCATTGCATTAAATACATCATGCCACTCCCTTCTGGCCTGTAAGGTTTCTGTTGAGAAGTATGATGATAGCCTGATGGGCTTTCCTTTGTATGTGATCTTATTTCTCTCTCTGGCTGCTTTTAATAGTCTGTCCTTATCCTTGATCTTTGCCATTTTAATTACTGTATGTCTTGATGTTGTCTTCCTTGGGTCCCTTGTGTTGGGAGATCTGTGCACCTCCATGGCCTGAGAGACTATCTCCTTCCCCAGATTGGGGAAGTTTTCAGCCATCACCTCCTCAAAGACACTTTCTATCCCTTTTTCTCTCTCTTCTTCTTCTGGTACCCCTATAATGCGAATATTGTTCTGTTTGGATTGGTCACACAGTTCTCTCAATATTCTTTCATTCTTAGAGATCCTTTTTTCTCTCTGTGCCACAGCTTCTTTATATTCCTCTTCTCTAGTTTCTATTTCATTTATCATCTCCTCCACCATATCCAATTTGCTTTTAATACCGTCCATTTTGCTCTTCAATGATTGGATCTCTGACCGGAGTTCATTCCTGAGTTCTTGAATATCTTTCTGTACGTCCATGAGCATGTTAATGATTTTTATTTTGGACTCCCTTTCAGGGAGAGACATGAGGCGATATCATTTAAATCTTTCTCAGGAGTTGTATTAATAATTTTACTCTGGCCACATTCCTTTGGCATTTCATATTTGTGTATGGCACCCTCTAATGCCCAGAAACTCTACTCTCTGGAGCTGCTCAGCTCCTGAAGCAATGTTGGGGGTTGCAGTGGAGTGGTATTGGTGCCTGCGGGGAGGAAAGAGCTGTTTCCTGCTTCCCAGCTGCTATGCCTGTTTCCACTGCCTGAACCAGTCGGTCGAGCGCACAGGTATAAGCCCCCATGCTTTGCCTTTTCAGCTGCTGTACACAGATACTTCCTCTGGCTGGCCCAACGCCAGTGCAGGGGTTCCCGGTTTGCAAGCCCAGTGGGGCTGGCCAGGAGAAAGGCGCAGTAGGCTGCCTATCACGGAAGGGGTTCTTGGAACTGTGTAGGGAGCCAGGGAGCTGGAGCACCTGAAGATTGTGAAAGCTCCCAACCTGCTGGGCAGAGTGCACCCAGACAATTTTGTCTACCTGTCCTTTCTCCTGAGCAGTAAGCTCTGTGCAATCCTTGGCCCTTTAGCAGCTCTCTTGCTAAGGGCTTCTTTGTTAGGAAGTCTGTCGGACTACCCACCTTTCTTTTGTCCCAGAGAAGCTGGGTATGGATCCCTGCTTTCCACAGGCAGCTGGAATCTTGGTCTCTCCAGGAATTCTGCCTGTCTTAGCTTTCCAACCCCCTAATTATGAGAGTATCATGCAAGCACTGTGAAATGTAGGTTTGTGCTCCCAGAGCAGATCTCCGGAGTTAGGTATTCAGCAGTCCCAGGCCTCCACTCCTTTCCCTGCTCTGTTCCTCTTCCTCCCACCGGTGAGCTGGCATGGGCGTAGGGCTTGGGTCCCACCGGGCCACAGCTCTAGTACTTTACCCTGTTCCGTGAGGTCGGCTCTTGTCTCCAGGTGTATGCAGTTTGGTGCAGTCCCCTTTCCTGTTTAGCTCTTTCAAGAGTAGTTGTATTAGTTATATTTTCGTATTATATGCAGTTTTAGGAGGAAGCCTCTGTCTCTCCTCACACTACCATCTTTAATCCCATTGCTACTGTTTAATATAAATTTATTTCACGTAAACTAAAACTTAGCTTGGATGAAAGATAATAATAATACTTGTACAAAATATAAGCAGCTGCTTTAGACGTTTTAGAGTCCTTACCAGGTGACTGGGCTGAACACCAGACAGCAATATGCCTGGAATTTGTAAGAATTGCCAACTATTAATAAAGCAGTTTTCTTTATAGAAAAAAAAAAAAGGCAGACCAGGGTAAGGGCACTGGCAGTACAGGGGTGGGGACTGGGGCAGTGTGTGAGCCAGAGCCTCAGTGAGCAAAGGTTTGACCGAAGAGCAAGTTATCCGTGTCTGTTCCAGGTGGAAAAGCTCCTCTAACAAAGTACCACAAACTGGATGGCTTAAAACAACAAATCTTTATTCCCTCACATCTCAGGGGCCAGAAGTCGGAGACCAGGGCGTCAGCAGGGTCAGGTCCTTCCTGGAGGCTCCGAGGGAGAATCTGCTCCTCGCCTCTTTTAGCTTCTGGTCCTTACTGGCAACCCTTGGCATTCCTCGGGTTGTAGACACACCAATCCTTGCCTCTATTGTCACATAGCATTCTTTCTTCCGTCTGACTCTGTCTCCTTTTTGGTGAGGATACAGTGACTGGATTAGGGCCCATTCTAACCCAATAGGAACTTATCTTAACTTGATTATATCTGCAAAGACCCTATTTCCAAATAAGGTCACATTCACAGGTGTTGGGAGTTAGGATTTCAACATATCTTTTGAGGGGACACAGTTGGGAATACGCCTGGTAGGCTCAGGAAGCAGCAAGAAAGCCATGGAGGCTAGAGCTACTTAGATACATTTAGGAAACTTTGTTTAACTTTGGGATAGAGAGGAGTTTGTTCTAGCATTGTTTTATCTTTGTTACTTCTTTCTCAAATATATAGTATATATGACATAAACCTTAATAATTAAAAGCACATTAGATTGCAAGGCCTTCTAATGAGCCTTGGGGGTATCCCTTGATTTGTTGTTGGTTCTCTAAACGTAGAAATGGAAGCTAAGAAACAATTAACAGTTAGTGACTATAGGTGATAATACATTACTGTATACTTGGAAGTTGCTGAGAGTAGATTTTAAGCTTTCTCACCACACACACACAGTTAACTGTTAATTATGTAGGGTGAAGTGTTAATTATTTTGAGCTTGGTAATCACTTTACAATGTAGATGCATATTAAGTCATCATATTGTACACTTTAAAGATATACAATTATATTTGTCAGTTATCCCTCAATAAAGGTTAAAGAAATTTTGTCTTAGAGGATCAAGCAGGCAAAAAAGAATTAGGGAGAAATGATAAAATTCACAAGTTTATCATTAGAAAGTTAGTACTTGAGCAAGTACAAGAAGTTCTATACTTTGAAATAATTCCTTTTTAAAAAAATCCTGAATTTAAATAGATTGGTATTTATTGCCTATTAGGGCTTTTTTGAATTCCAATTTCGGATTTTGGCTTAAAAAAGGAATTCTAACTCTTTCATGACAACTTTCCCAACTGATAGAGAGGCAATAATTTCTTGTTCTGTATTTCTCCAAGTTGCTAATGTATACTTTTCATAATAGACTTAAATCTTCAACAGAAAGAACTTTTTTCTTTTTGTAATTGAAGAATACTTGAAATACAGTATTATATTAGTTTCAGGTGTACAACATAGTAATATTTATATACATTTTGAAATGGTCACCACTATAATCTAGTTATCATTTGTCACCATACTAAGTTGTTACAATATTATTGACTATATTCCCTATGGTGTATATTACATCCCTGTGCCTTTTATAGCTGGAAGATTTTACCTCTTAATTCCCTTCACCTATTTTGTCCATGCTTTATTCCCTTCTTCTTTGGCAACCATCAGTTTTTTCTCTTTATCTGTGAGTCTGTTTCTGTTTTCTTTGTTCATTTTCATTTGTTTTTTAGATTCCACATATAAGTGAAAATAATATGGTATTTGTCTTTCTCTGACTTATTTTACTTTGGCATAATACCCTCTGGGTCCATCCATGTTGCTGCAAATGGCAAGATATCACTCTTTTTTGTGGCTGAGTAACATTCCATTGTATTTATATACCACTAATTCTTTATCCATTTTGATGGACAAAATCTAGAGCAGTGGGGATCTCCCTGGTTGGCTTTCAGGTCAGCACCATGGACCATCCTGGGGAGAATCCTAGGCTGTAAATCACATACTATAGCCTTAGATCAGGATAATGGATTCTGACCTGGTTTTCCTCCCACAGAAAAGGGGTTTACCAACTGGACACCTAAGAAATTAAATAACTTCTTAATTAAGTTACTTAACTAAATTAAGTAACTTCTGCCTCTGTGGAGTGCAGAGGAGTCTGGACACTAGCTGTGGCTATTATTTTGTTCTGGTCAGACAATAATGTAAGATATAGAAACCTACTTTATTGACCACAAATAAAACTTGTGGCTAGTGAATGTTACTGTAAGAATGCAGTGGAAATCTCATGGACAGAGGGAATATGGTCTAGCCAGTGGATCCAGAGAACTCAAAGGAGATAGTTCAGGAATGAAACTGACCTGGGTTAAATTTGGCTTTGCAACTTACTAGTCATGTCATTGTAAGCAAGTCATTTTGTAGCCTATAAACTCTTTTTTCCTTAACTGTACTAGGGAAGCTATGATCTTTTTCCCTCCTAAGCTGGATCAGATGTCATGTACAATAGCCAAGAATGATGGATGACACAGAGTAGGTGCCCAGCAATATGCTTTAAAAATGGTTCAGTGCTCTAAGCCTGACTCATGGGAAACTCAAGAGACCATCCCTAGAAATAGAAACAGAAACAGAAGAGATGATTTAGGGAGTAGGTGACGAATTGCATTTTGAATATGCTGAAATTTCCATCAGAACAGGATAGTCAGGTAGGATGTTCCCACACATAGATGGAAATGCAGGATGTGAGTTCAGAAGAGAGGGCAAGGCTGGCTAGAGAATCAGATTTGGAGCCCACCCAAAGAGAAGTGATAGTTACAATAGTGAAAGCAGTGCCACTGAGAGTCCTGGGGTAGAAGAATAGTCGAAGAAGGGCATACCCAACTCTGGGCATGCACAGATTTGAAGGGGGAAGGAGCAGAAAACAAGAAGGGGCTCGAGAAGTGAGAGTATTAGGAAGGTGCTAGTAAGGAAGGGTTGAGGATACTTAGGGCTCTCAGTGTTGTTAAGTTCTTTGGTGATTTTAAAGTTTTTGTAGATGAATTGCTTTATCATTCATTACGTTAGAGTTGGTGTCATTACTAGAGAAGTTTTGGATATAGCCATGAAAAAAGTAGAGACTGCATCTGTGATTCAAACAATAAGTTAAGAGAAATAAATACTGTTCCTTGAAATGAGAATTCAAAATATATATAAATACAAAATATATCAAAATACAAGATATATAACTATCTTGTAATTATACACACACACACACACACACACACACACACACACACGTAGAGAGAGAAATAAACAGATTTGAAAAGGGCATTTGCAAAAATATTTACAAGTGTATATACACCTAAAATCTTGCCCTAATACAATTCTGAGAGAATGGGAGGTGTGGAAGAGAAAGCAAAAAATCAGAATCAGATAATCTTGGGTCTAAGCCTATGACCTTGGAAAAGTTATTCATACTTGAGGTGCCTCACTTTTTTGTTTTCAGTATCTCTCAAATCACATCACTTAAATTAATAGTAGCATTTATTGTTGTGATAATTAAATGGTACAATGTATATGAAGTACCATGAACAGTGCCCAAAGCACGGTAAATGTTATCACAGTAGGTTTGTTTTGTGTGGTGTGCTATGATTGTCTCCTTTTCCCTGTACCTTAGATTTAACACTAGATGGCAGCAATGCTCTCTTAACCAATTCAAATGAAAACTGCCAACTTTCTGGGATAGATGAGATCAGGGAAGGCTTATCCAATAGGAAGATGTGTGTAAGGCACCCGAAAAGCAGGAGAATGGAGATCAAAGATAGAGAAAAGGAGGAAAGGGAGAAGGAGGGAGGGAAAGAAGAAGGGAAGGAGAAACATGTATTCAGAAATAATTTGGTATTTCCAAAGAAAATGCTGAAATAGTCCATACAGTGGGTGGGGAGTTGGGAACCAGACCTTTATTGGATATCCTTCCACCTTCTATAGGATTTAGTATTATTTTCTTTTTAAATACATGTGGGGGAATGGTGACTACCATATGTTTTCTGTGTTAACAGTTTTTAAGGATCTTACCTGGTCCTAGATGAGATTTAGCAAAATCAGCTGCCCAGTAAGTGTTTGTAAAGCATAATGTGTTTTACTGTTATTTTCATCAAACTATTAATCTCAATTCTAAAAACATAGATATTTTCCTGTATGCAATATATTCCTTATACAAGATACTTATTAATATATCAATCATCTATTTTTCTGTAACAAATACCCCAAAGGTTGGTGGCTTAAAATGATGAACATTCATTATCTTCTATTTTCTGAGGGCCAGGAATCCAGGAATCCTGGAATCCTGAAGCAATTTAGCTGGCGGGTTCCGGTTCAGGGTCTCCCATGACGCTTCAGTGAAGACATCAGCTGGGGCTGCTGTCATCTGAAGGCTTGACTGAGCCTTGGAGGACCTGCTTCCAACATGGCTCGCTTACATGGTTGGTGGCAACAGTCCTCAGCTCCTCGCCAGTTGTTGACTAGAGGCCTCTAGTCTTTTGCATGCGAATTTCTGTGGCTTGAATGTCCTCCCAACATGGCAACCAACCTCTTCCAGGAATAGTATCCAAGAGACCCCAAGAAGGAAGCCACAATACCTTTTATGACCTAATCTCAGAAGTTGTACTCTGTAACTTCCACCATATTTGTTCCAAGTGAGTCATATAGGAAATTACACAATTGTCAGGAATTATTTGCATATTAGGAAATGGAGTTCCCACATGGAGAAAACACAGGCTATGTGGTCTCTCTCAGTGTGACCCTGGACCCATCACATCCTCTCCCTGGGTCTTGATTTCTTCATCTCTAAAAAGACAACAGCCATGGATCCATATGCCACTTCCACTCTAAGGTGGTCTCTCTGCCCATCTGGGTGTGACATCAGTTAACCTGGTCTGTTTTTTTCATCTCTAAAATGAAATGATCTTAGACAGTGGCTTTCAAACTTTTTAGACCCACTGTGAGAACTGTACTTTACACTTAAACTGCACACACATGCACACATAAGCATGTGTATGAATGCATATACATAACAGAAATGAAAGTTCCACAAAATAATAAACTCACTTGCATGATGTACTCTCATCCCCCCCCCCCTTCTATGCTAACACCCATCTTTATGCCTTTCTACTTGTTTCCTATTGGCACTAGAACAGAAATGTCAAAGAGCAAGTGAGTCCTCCCCTTCTATTTCTGGGAGGAGACCTTTTAAAAGTGGGTGAACCCTGGGAGCCTATTCTAATTAGTCAGGAGCCAGTATCAGAGGTAGGTGTCAGGGTGGGAAGGTTACTGTGTTTAGCCTCAAAAGTTGGTCCTGCAACTAACTAGCCCTGTGACCCTGGGCAGTCCTTTAACTTCTCTTCGTACATTCTTTTCTACAATTGGAATAAAAACTATCCCTTGCCTATCTCCTAAAGTTGTTACTAAGCTCAAAATTAGATAATTAAGCACTTACCAAGTGGCAGACAATTTACAGATGCGATCTTTTTCCCTCACAACAACTCTGTAAGATACAGAGTATTCTATTTGTTTCATAGATGAAGAAATTGAGGCTTAGGGAATTTAAGCAAGATCTTAAAGCTAGCAAGTGGCAGAACTAGAATTCCAAACCAGTTTTGACTCCAAAACCCTCACGCACAATAGATTCATCTTGAATCACCACAGTGTAATGCCCTCAGAAGATGGTCCGTCAGGCCGTTTTCTGATACTGTCTTGCTTTTAACGCTTACACATATCACGTGTGGGCTTCGAGCTTCAGCGCTTCAATCTGCCTTGACCCCCTAGGGCCTGCTCCTCAAGCATCACCTGCGAGAGTCACTCACAGCGAACGTGCCGGAACTGAGGCACACTTCCTTAAATGGTGACCCCAAGTGGTCCTCCAATCGAAGTCCGCAAATCGCCTCAGCGCAACCCTCTTACGTTTAAAGCTGTCGCTCCCAGGGCAGGCCTAGCTTACAGCCCTCGCTGTCGCTCGCGAGCTGGTTCCGGCGAGCGCGCCTGTCCTCCGCAGTAGAACTCGAAGGCCTCCGCCCCGGCCCCTTCGCGGGCGGGGCCCGCACCACAAAGCGCTTTGCAGGCCCTGGACGCCGCCTGCAGGCCCGGGCGCGAGCGGCAAGGAGGCATGTGCCCGTGGCACATGCGCGGCCAGGTGTGCCTAGTCGGCGTCCGCTCTGCTCTCGGTCGGCAGGTAGCGGGGCCCGGTGCTCGCGGGGCGTGCGGAGCGGATGGGAAGGGCTGGGGCGCGGCCGTGGGACGTGCGGAGGGAGGCGCCCTGCGCCCCGGGCTCCAGGGCCAAGGCTTCCGCCCCGGAGCTGTCCGTCCGCGGGGAGGAGACTCGTCCCTGAGAAGTGTGCGGAGGGGGAGTGGGCGTGGGGCTTTAAGTTGGCCTCTTTTTAAGGTCAGATTATTGAAAAAGGGAAAACTTGGGAAGGTTAGCATCTTTTAAAGGGTTTAGGAGGGGGACAGGATATTGCCACACCAAGACACATTTTGGTGATGAGCTCTTTGAGCCAGTTTGGCAGGTTTGCGCTGTGACAGAATGCCATGGTGGTTACCCATGCTGTTACCTTGGCATTTTCTGCTTACATGGCAAGAAATGTTAAAATGAGTTCATGGAAAATAAAAGAGAACATGGTTCTGCATTAGTTAAGTTTCAGTGAACATTTATTAGGGACGTTCTGACATTCTGAAATGCTTTTGAATATTTCTTTATTTTGAATATTTTGTTTTTTTGAATATTAAGAACTATTTAAGTGGACGTCATTAATTTGGTGCTTTGTAATCATTTCAGGCAAAGTGAACAATGTATCCGAATCATTACATCAGGCACCTATGTTAGGAAATTGAAGTGTAATAATTCACCATGGCTTATGGCCTGCCAAGAAAGAACACCGTGAAAACCATTTTGGGGGGCAGTTGTTATAAAGTGTAAGTATATTATCATGGTAAGCATTGACTGGAGGTAGAGGGTGTCCTTGCTGAAATAAAAGAATCAGACAAGACACCCTTACGTTTGGTATGAGATAATGGACTATGTGAGGCATTTTTAGGTGTCTGAATGTTAATTTTTTTGAAAGGAAAATGCTTTTATACGAATTTATAAAGTATCTTACTTGGTCTTTACAATAAAACACGTTCAAATAAGAAAACAGGTTGGAGAAGTGCTTTAATTAAACTCAGTCATATAGTAAAAGAATGACAGGGTTATACGTCTGACTCTTCCTACTCCAACGCAACGTTTTCTACTATCATCAACCACCTTAAAAGACCTCTGAAGATAGCGTAAATCTACCTAAAAATGACTTAAGTGTATATTAACAGAGCACTTAATTAGCAGGTACAAAGTCAGTTTTGCATCCCGTACTTGTTGCCAGGTGATATATAGACAACATGGGCTATGCAATTAAGACCTGACTCAGTGCCTGGCTCTGCCCTTTGGCTCTCTATATTACCTTGAGTAAACTACTTAACATCTCTATGCCTTGGCCTCCACCTCTGTAAAATGGACATATCAATACCTATGTATGTGGTGTGGAATACAAAGGAAGTAATGTATGTAAAATACTTGCACGTTGCCTGGCATACCTGCCACATTTTAGTTTCACTCTATTTAGTTTCACTGTAGTATTATAGTGCTACATTGCTTTTTATTTGTTTTGAATTTCTGGACTTTTTATTTAACCTCTCTGCAACAGTCTATGACATATTTACCATTATGAGTCAGTTGAGTTTTTATTTTCAACAATATTCTAAGAAGTAAATGGACACACCTTATGGGATTGTAAAACCAGAGCTGTATGAAAATCAAAGAAAACTTGCCATTGCATTTTATTTAGTTTTCTCAGTTCAGTATGTGTTTGGATCTTGAACTCCAGGCCAATATCATTATAGCCAATATTATTATAAACATAATTTTTATAATTTTCCTATGCTTGGAGAATGATTTAAAGCACTGATTCTACAGTTTTGGTTATGCAGAATATTATATCATGAATAATCTCTGTAAAACTAGTTCCTTCTCTGTCTTTCTCACAAGAAAGTATTTGATATCATTATTTATAGGAGCAGCTAAATTAAGAGGAACAGAAGGTAGTAACATTCTTTGGCGTTCATTTGCTAAGGCAGTTCCTCATCTTAGGCTTTTTTTTGTTAAGTGCTTTTAGATTATAAAAAATACCCTAAATACATTCAAATAATATAGAAGCATTTGAAAGGAAAATTAAAAATGTTCTCTTTCATATCCCCATTCTCCCTTCCAACTCAGAGATAAAATGTTTTATATTTTTTAAGAATTTCTGTCTGCTATATAGTAAAGATACAAGATGGACATACATGTTTTTACAGGTGGGATTTTTATTGAACTTTGTTTTTTACCTCACTATGTCTTGGGTAGCCTTATGGTTAAGAGTACAGATTCTAGAGTCTGACTTTCTGGGTTCAAATCCCAAACCCATGGCCAATAGCCTTATGACCTTGGACAAATCATTCTCTGTTCTTGTTTCCTAATCTGTAAAATGAACATAATGATAGCACTGCCTTTTTCATAGGGTTGCTGGGGCTGTTAAATATGTTCATATATGTACACTGATTAGAACGGTGCCTAGCATGTTTCCAGTTATATCCTGTTACAAGGAGAACAGATTCTTTTTGAACTTAGGGAAATAGTGATATTGCCATAAAAGTAAGAATACTCACTGAGAGTTTCTGAATTCTGGAGGGATCAAGTAGGGAGAAAAAGATAAATGTTTCAGTCTGCTTATAATTTACCAAACTGCTCTTAAGTCATAGCATAAGAAAAAAAGTTTCCTTAACTCTGGAAAAGCAAAACATTAAAAAAAAAATCAGCAATGTTGTTAACAAAAAGCCATAAAAATTATACTTATCTTCCTCAGTTCACTCAGTCCCATGTTACTAATTCTTGTTGTTTGGGAATCCAGTTTTCCATTAGTTTCAGAAATTCTTACCCAGTTTAGCCTTATAACCTTAAGGATATCAGAAACTTGTATTTATTTGTCAGATATCCCTTCCATGGATCTCTTTGAATATGGAGGTTTTTTTTGTTTTGAGAAAATGTATTTCTTTTTTTATTAAAGTATCATTGATATACGATCTTATGTTAGTTTCAAATATACAACACAGTGATTCAACATTTACCCATATTATCAGGTCCTCATCCCCTCCAGTGTGGTTACTGTCCATCATCATAGTTAGATGTTACAGAATTATTAACTGTATTCTCTGTGTTGTACTATCATCCCCGTGACCAACCTATACTGTGATTGCAAATTATTGTATCCCTTAATCCCCTGCCCCCTACCCCCCACTCTCTGCAACCTCTCCCCTCCACCCTCCCCAACCCTCCCGCTTTGGTAACAGTAGTCCCTTCTAGGTGTCTATGAGTCTACTTCTATTTTGTTCCTTTTGTTTTGCTTTGTTTTTATACTCCACAAATAAGTGAAATCATATGGTATTTATCTTAGACTCGCTTATTTCACTGAGCATAATACCTTCTAGATCCATCCATGTTGTTGCAAACTGGAGGATTTCTTTTCTTTTTATGGCTGAATAATATTCCATTGTGTTTATGTACCATGTCTTCTTTATCCATTCATTTATTAATGGACACTTAGGTTGCTTCTGTATCTTGGCTATTGCAAATAGTGCAGTGATAAACATAGGGGTGCATATGGCTTTTTGAATCAGGGATCTTGCTTTCATTGGGTAAATTCCTAGGAGTGGAATTCCTGGGTCAAATGGTATTTCTATTTTTAGTTTTTTGAGGAACCTTCATATTGCTTTCCACAATTGTTGCACCAATTTACATTCCCACCAACAGTGTAGGAGGGTTGAAGATGGAGCATTTTTACGGGAAACTTTTGGAAAAGCATCTAAGTAAATAACTATAGGTTATAGATCTGGTGAGAGTTCTTCACAATGCATCTGACAAGGAAATCTGGTTATTTCTGTAGCATATAACCTTTTAATAACCATAATTACAAGTGGTAATATATCAGGACATACCAAATTTCTAGGAGTTTCATATGACTTCTAGAACATTTACTTTAATAACATATTCCTAAACAAATATAAACCAAGTTTCTGTATCACTTATTTAACAATGCTTCCCTATAGTTTAACATACTAAATAAATAAGAAAATCCTCTGACATGTCCCAGCAGCTCTCTGGAAAATCTCAGAGTTAATTAGAGGTAAAAAGGGTTTTATTTAGAATCACTTTTGAGAAGTTTGTCCAAAATACCAAAATAGGTTTTAAAGTACTTTCCTAAAACTAGTGGTTACCAAATGGGAGGGGTGTGGGAGGGCAGGTGGGGAGGGAGGGAGAAGAGGATTGAGGGGTATTATGTTTAGTACACATGGTGTGGGGCGTCACGGGGAAAACAGTTTAGCACAGAGAGGGCAAATAGTGACTCTGTGGCATCTTACTACACTGCAGGACAGTGACTGCAATGGGGTATGGGTGGGGACTTAATAATATGGGTAAATGTAGTAACCACATTGTTTTTTCATGTGAAACCTTCATAAGAGTGTATATCAATAATACTTTAATAAAAAAATAAAAATAAAAAATAAAAAAATAAAATAAATAAAAAGTGTTTCCCAGGTTAAAAAAAAAAAGTACTTTCCTAAATGGGATCATAGATTGTTATGAAACAATACTTAATTATCCATTTAACCATAGTGCCAATAAAAGATTTTAAAGTCAAATGCAGAGAATTACATAGTTGTTAGCAAAACTTAGCTCTTTTAATATTGAGAAGAAGATTCAGTTCTATGTAAGATCACAATTGATTTTAAAGCTTATTTTTGACACCTTTATAACCAATTCATGTTAAATTTTAGCCAGCTTGCAAACATTAAATTCCTTTTCCACAAACTTTTTACAACTTTTTTTCTCATATTCAGATTTTTTCCTAAGCTTTCCTTTTTTATATAATTAGCCTCTCATTTTTAGGACAAAATTACATTTTTTTCTTCAACAAGAAAGCATTTCCATTCCTCAGATTTTCTTTTACCCAAAGCCTGTATCTTACTTTTCTTGCATCCAGAGATGTTTCCTTATTATTTGTAGTTGCTTTAATTACATTTAGCTTATAGGAATCTTAATTGCTAGTGAAAACTAAGTAGTAAACAACTGTGAAGTGTTATACCAGCATTCTTTAGATTAGCAAATTTATAAATGTATTTCAAAATTTTTAGAAATATGAGCTCTTTGTAATACAATCTTTCAATAAGCACAAAACATGTTTACTAACAGGCCCCAAATTTTCTTTAGTTTTTCTGTAATAAGGAAGCCAAAAGTAGATAAACCTATTTAGTAATTAATGTGTCATTATTTTATCTTATTTGAAAATTATCTAGATAGTCTATGAATTTAGCCTAACTCACTTAGCTTACCAAAATTTTAGTTTCAGGTTACGAAAAAGATTTTCAAGCTATTTTTAGGTACATATCTCATTAACACATAATTATTGTTTAAAAGTTCACCTAAAACTTTACTTACATTTATTTAATTTACTTATTCTTTTTTTATTAAGGTATTATTGATATACAGTCTATGAAGGTTTCACATGAAAAACAATGTGGTTACTACATTTACCCTTATTATCGTGTCCCCCCATACCCCGTAGCAGTCACTGCCCATCAGTGTAGTAAGATGCCACAGAGTCACTATTTGCTTTCTCTGTGCTACACTGTCTTCCCCATGATCCCGCCAACACCATGTGTGCCAATCATAATACCCCTCACTCCCCTTCTCCCTCCCTCCCCACCCACCCTCCACCATCCCTCCCCTTTGGTATCCGCTACTCCCTTCTTGGGTTCTGTGAATCAGCTGCTGTTTTGTTCCTTCAGTTTTGACTTGCTGTTATGCTCCAAAAATGAGGGAAATCATTTGGCACTTGTCTTTCTCTGCCTGGCTTATTTCACTGAGCATAATATCCTCCAGCTCCATCCATGCTGTTGCAAATGGTAGGATTTTTTTCTTTTTTATGGCTGAATAGTATTCCATTGTGTATATGTATCACCTCTTCTTTATCCATTCATCTACTGATGGACACTTACGTTGCTTCCATATCTTGGCTATTGTAAATAGTGCTGCAATAAACATAGGGGCGCATATGTCTTTTTGTTTTTCTTTTTTTTAAATAATTTATTTTGGATCATTAATCTACAATTACATGTGAAATATTATGATTATTAAACTACCCCCTTCATCAAGTCCCCCCACCAACCCCATTAGCATATGTCTTTTTGAATCTGATAAATTATATTCTTTGGGTAAATTTCTAGGAGTGGAATTCCCAGGTCAAATTATATTTCTATTTTTAGTTTTGAGGAACCTCCATATTGCTTTCCACAATGGTTGAACTAGCTAACATTCCCACCAGCACTGTAGGAGGGTTCCCCTTTCTCCACATCCTTGCCAGCATTTGTTGTTCTTAGTCTTTTCGATGCTGGTCATCCTAACTGGTGTGAGGTGATATCTCATTGTGGTTTTTATTTGCATTTCCCTGATAATTAGTGATGTGGAACATCTTTTCATGTGTCTGTTGGCCATCTGAATTTCCTCTTTGGAGAATTGTCTGTTCATATCCTCTGCCCTTTTTTAAATTGGGTTATTTTCTTTTTGGGTGTTGAGGCTTGTGAGTTCTTTATATATTTTGGATGTTAACCCCTTGTCAGATGTGTTGCTTACAAATACATTCTCCTATACTGTAGGATGCCTTTTTGTTCTGTTGATGGTGTCCTTTGCTATACAGAAGCTTTTTAATTTGATATAGTCCCATATGTTCATTCTTGCTTTTGTTTCCCTTGCTTGAGTAGATGAGTTCAGAAAAAAGTTGCTCATGCTTATATTCTGGAGATTTTTGCCTATGTTTCCTTCAAAGAGTTTTATGGATTCATGACTTACATACAGGTCTTTGATCCATTTCGAGTTTACTTTTGTATATGGAGTTAGACAGTAGTCCAGTTTCATTCTCTTACATGTAGCTATCCAGTTTTGCCAACACCAGCTGTTGAAGAGGCCGTCATTTCCCCATTGTATGTCCATGGCTCCTTTATCGTATATTAATTGACCATATATGCTTGGGCTGATATCTGGACTCTCTATTCTGTTCCACTGGTCTATGGGTCAGTTCTTGTGCCAGTACCAAATTGTCCTGATTACTGTGGCTTTGTAGTAGAGCTTGAAGTTGGGAAGCGAGATCACCCCTGCTTTATTCTTCTTCCTCAGAATTACTTTGGCTATTCAGGGTCTTTGGTGGTTCCATATGAATTTTAGAACTATTTCTTACAGTTCGCTGAAGAATGCTCTTGGCATTTTGACAGGAACTGCACTGAATCTTTAGACTGCTTTAGGCAGGATGGCCATTTTGACAATTTTAATTCTTCTTACCCAAAAGCATGGGATGAATTTCCATTTATTAGTGACCTCTTTAATTTCTCTTAGGAGTGTCTTGTAGTTTTTAGGGTATAGGTCTTTCACTTCCTTGGTTAGGGTTAATACTAGATATTTTATTCCTTTCGATGCAATTGTGAATGGAATTGTTTTCCTGATTTCTCTTTCTGCTAGTTCATTTTTAGTGTGTAAGAATGCAACAGATTTCTCTGTATTAATTTTGTTTACTTTTCTATTTCACCACACTGGCTGACTTTATTTTTATTTATTTTTGTTTTATTATTTTTTTAAATAATTTATTTTGGTATCATTAATCTACAATTACATGTGCAATATTATGGTTATTAAACTACTCCATCAGGTCCCCCCCACCAACCCATTACAGTCACTGTCCATTAGCGTAGTGAGATGCTATAGAATCACTAATTGTCTTCTCTCCCCGTGCCTCCCCAACATTACATCTGCTAATCATAATGCTCCTTTTTCCCCCTTATCCCTCCCTTCCCACCCATCTTCCCCAGTCCCTTTCCCTTTGGTAACTATTAGTCCGTTCTTGGGTTCTGTGAGTCTGCTGCTGTTTTGTTCCTTCAGTTTTTTCTTTGTTCTTATACTCCACATATGAGTGAAATCATTTGATACTTGTCTTTTTCGGCTTGGCTTATTTCACTGAGCATAATACCCTCTAGCTCCATCCATGTTGTTGCAAATGGTAGGATTTGTTTTCTTCTTATGGCTGAATAATATTCCATTGTGTATATGTACCACATCTTCTGTATCCATTCATCTACTGATGGACACTTAGGTTGCTTCCATTTCTTGGCTATTGTAAATAGTGCTGCAATAAACATAGGGGTGCATATGTCTTTTTCAAACTGGGCTGCTGCATTCTTAGGGTAAATTCCTAGGAGTGGAATTCCTGGGTCAAATGGTATTTCTATTTTGAGTTTTTTGAGGAACCTCCATACTGCTTTCCACAATGGTTGAACTAATTTGCAGTCCCACCAGCAGTGTAGGAGGTTCCCTTTTCTCCACATCCCCACCAACACTTGTTGTTGTTTGTGTTTTGGATGTTGGTCATCCTCACTGGTGTGAGGTGATATCTCATTGTGGTTTTAATTTCCATTTCCTTGATGATTAGTGATGTGGAGCATCTTTTCATGTACCTGTTGGCCATCTGAATTTCTTCTTTAGAGAAGTGTCTTTTTATGTCCTCTGCCCATTTCTTAATTGGATTATTTGCTTTTTTGTTTGTTGAGGTGCGTGAGTTCTTTATATATTTTGGATGTCAACCCCATATCGGATATGTCATTTATGAATATATTCTCCTATAGTGTAGGATGTCTTTTTGTTCTACTAATGGTGTCCTTTGCTGTACAGGAGTTTTTCAACTTGATATGGTCCCACTTGTTCATTTTTACTTTTGTTTCCCTTGCCCGAGGATATATGTTCATGAAGAAGTCACTCATGTTTATGTCCAAGAGATTTTTGCCTATGTTTTTTTCTAAGAGTTTTATGGTTTCACGACTTACATTCAGGTCTTTGACCATTTTGAGTTTACTTTTGTGTATGGGGTTAGACAGTAGTTCAGTTTCATTATCTTACATGTAGCTGTCCAGTTTTGCCAACACCAGCTGCTGAAGAGGCTGTCATCTCCCCATTCTATATCCATGGCTCCGTTATCAAATATTAATTGACTGTATATGTTTGGGTTAATGTTTGGATTTTCTATTCTGTTCCACTGGTCTGTGGGTCTGTTTTTGTTCCAAAACCAAATTGTCTTGATTACTGTGCCTTTGTAGTAGAGCTTGAAGTCAGGGACCGTAATTCCCCCTGTGTTATTCCTCCTTCGCAGGATTGCTTTGACTATTCGGAGTCTTTTGTGTTTCCATATGAATTTTAGAATTACTTGTTCCAGTTCAGTGAAGAAAGCTGTTGGTGTTTTGATAGGGATTGCTTTGAATCTGTAGATTGCTTTAGGTTGTATAGCCATTTTGACAATATTTATTCTTCCTAGCCAAGAGCATGGGATGAATTTCCATTTATTAGTGACCTCTTTAATTTCTCTTAGGTGTGTCTTGTAGTTTTCAGGATATAGGTCTTTCACTTCCTTTGTTAGATTTATTCCTTGGCATTTTATTCTTTTTGATGCAATTGTGAATGGTATTGTTTTCCTGATTTCTCTTTCTGTTAGCTCATCATTAGTGTATAGGAAAGCAAGAGATTTCTATGTGTTAATTTTGTATCCTGCAACTTTGCTGAATTCAGATATTAGTTTTGGAGTGGAGTCTTCAGGATTTTTTAGGTACAATATCATATCATCTGCAAATAGTGAGAATTTGACTTCTTCTTTACCAGTCTGGATGCCTTGTATGTCTTTGTTTTGTCTGATTGCTGTGGCTAGGACCTTCAGTACTATGTTGAATAACAGTGGAGAGAGTGGGCATCCCTGTCTTGTTCCCGATCTTAGATGAAAAGCTTTCAGCGATTCGCCGTTAAGTATGATGTTAACTGTGGGTTTGTCATATATAGCCTTTATGATGTTGAGGTACTTGCCGTCTATACCCATTTTGTTGAGTTTTAATCATGAATGGATGCTGAATTTTGTCAAATGCTTTTTCAGCATCTATGGAGATGATCATGTGGTTTTTGTTCTTTTTGTTGATGTGGTGGATGATATTGATGGATTTTCGAATGTTGTACCATCCTTGCATCCCTGGGATGAATCCCACTTGATCATGGTGTATGAACCTCTTGATGTATTTTTGAATTTGGTTTCCTAATATTTTGTTGAGTATTTTTGCATCTACGTTCCTCAGGGATATTGGTCTGTAATTTTCTTTTTTGGTGAGGTCTTTGCCCGGTTTTGGTATTAGAGTGATCCTGGCTTCATAGAATGAGTTTGGAAGTATTCCCTCCTCTTCTATTTTTTGGAAAACTTTAAGCAGAATGGGTGTTATTTCTTCTTTATATGTCTGGTAGATCAGAGGTGAATCCATCAGGTCCGGGGGTTTTGTTCTTGGGTAGTTTTTGATAACCGATTCAATTTCGTTGCTGGTGATTGGTCTGTTTTGTTTTTCTGTTTCTTGCTTGGTCAGTGTTGGAAGGTTGTATTTTTCTAAAAAGTTGTCCATTTCTTCTATGTTTTCCAGCTTGTTAGCATATAGATTCTCATAATATTCTCTTATAATTCTTTGTATTTCTTTGGGGTACGTCGTGATTTTTCCTTTCTCATTTCTGATTGTGTTTATGTGTGTAGATTCTCTTTTTCTCTTAATGAGTCTGGCTAGGGTTTATCTTTTTTGTTTATTTTTTCAAGGAACCAGCTCTTGGTTTCATTGATTTTTTCTATTGTTTTATTCTTCTCAATTTTATTTATCTTCTCTGATCTTTATTATGTCCCTCCTTCTGGTGACTTTGGGCCTCATTTGTTCTTCTTTTTCCAATTTCAGTAATTGTGTCTTTAGACTATTCATTTGGGAATGTTCTTCCTTCTTTAAATAGGCCTGGATTGCAATATACTTTCCTCTTAGAACTGCCTTTGCTGCGTCCCACAGAAGTTGTGGCTTTGTGTTGTTGTTGCCATTGGTTTCCATATATTCTTTGATCTCTGTTTTGATTCGGTTGTTGACCCATTGATTATTTAGGAGAATATTGTTAAGTCTCCATGTATTTGTGAGCCTTTTTGTTTTCTTTCTAAAATTTATTTCTGGTTTTATACCTTTGTGATCTGAGAAGTTGGTTGGTAGGATTTCAATATTTTTGAAATTACTGAGGTTCTTTTTGTGGCCTCTTTTTGTTTCTTTTCTATTCTGCAAAATGTTCCATATGCACTTGAGAAGAATGCGTATCGTGTTGCTTTGGGTGTAGCGCTCTGTAGATGTCTGTTAGGTCCATCTGTTCTAGTGTGTTGTTCAGTGCCTCTGTGTCTTTACTTATTTTCTGTCTGGTTGATCTGTCCTTTGGAGTGAGTGGTGCGTTGAAGTCTCCTAAAATGAATGCTTTGCTTTCTATTTCCTACTTTAATTCTGTTAGTATTTGTTTCACATATGCCGGCGCTCCTGTGTTGGGTGCATATATATTTAAAATGGTTATATCCTCTTGTTGGACTGACACCTTTATCATTATATAATGTCCTTCTTTATCTCTTGCTACTTTCTTCGTTTTGAAGTCTATTTTGTCTGATACAAGTACTGCAACACCTGCTTTTTTTCTCCTTATTGTTTGCATGAAATATCTTTTTCCATCCCTTCACCTTTAGTCTGTGTATATCTTTGGGTTTGAGGTGTGTCTCTTGTAAGCAGCATATACATGGGTCTTGCTTTTTTATCCATTTTGTTACTCTGTGTCTTTTGATTGGTGCATTCAGTCCATTTACATTTAGGGTGCTTATCGATAGATATGTACTTATTGCCATTGCTTGCTTTAGATTCGTGGTTACCAAAGGTTCAAGGGTAGCTTCTTTACTATGTAACAGTTTAACTTAACTTTCTTGTTAAGTTATTGTAAACACAGTCTGATGATTCTTTGTTTCTCTCCCTTCTTATTCTTCCTCCTCCATATTTTATATACTAGATGTTTTATTCTTTGCCTTTAATTAGTATTTGGATGGTCTGCTTTCTTTGCTATGATTATATTTTCTCTGGTGACCTCTTTTTAGCCTTGGGAGTGCTTCCATCTAGAGCACTCCCTTTAAGTTATCCTGTAGAGTAGAGGTGGTTTATGGGAGACAAATTCCCTCAGGTTTCACTTGTCTGGAAATTGTTTAATCCCTTTCTCAAATTTAAATAATTGTGCTGAATACAATATTCTTGGTTCGAGGCCCTTCTGTTTCATTATGTTAAACATATCATGCCATTGTCTTCTGGCCTGTAAGGTTTCTGTTGAGAAGTCTGATGATAATCTGATGGGTTTTCCTTTGTAGGTGACCTTTTTTCTCTCTCTAGCTGTCTTTAATACTCTCTCTGTCCTTATCTTTGATCTTTGCCATTTTAATTATTACGTGTCTTGGTGTTGTCTTCCTTGGGTCCCTTGTGTTGGGAGATCTGTAGGCTTCCATGATCTGAGGGACTATTTCCTTCCCCAGCTTGGGAAAGTTTTCAGCAATTATTTCTTCAAAGACACTTTCTGTCCCTTTTTCTCTCTCTTCTTCCTCTGGTACACCTATAATGCAAATATTGTTCCGTTTGGACTGGTCACACAGTTCTCTTAATATTCTTTCATTCCTAGAGATCCTTTTACCTTTCTCTGCCTCACCTTCTCTGTATTCCTATTCTCTGATATCTATTCCATTAACAGTCTCTTGCATCTCATCCAGTCTGCTGCTAAGCCCGTTGATCACTTGTTTTATTTCTGCATTGTCTTTCCTCACTTCCTCCCTGAGCTCTTGCATATTTCTCTGTAGATACATCAGTATGGTTATGACTTTTATTCTGAATTCTTTTTCCGGAAGATTGTGCATGTCCATTCCATCAGGCTCCCTCTCTGGGGTTGTCTGGCTAAGTTTTGTTTGTACCATATTCCTCCGTCTTTTCATGGTTGATAGAAGTGGTCAGAAAAAGAAAAAAAAGAAAAAAAGAAAGAAAAGAAAAAAAAAAGAAAGACAAAACAAAAAACCCTCAAAACGACCGCTGGGTGTAGATTCTGTGAGAATGTTGTAGGTGGCGCTGCTCCTCCACTATTCCGCAGCCACATCCGCTCCGCCACTCCCTTTGAGACTCTGGCCAGGGAGGGAACGAATGGGAGGTGGCTGCTTTTTCCCAGCTGCCAGCTTATGGGTCAGAAATTCTCCAGGACTCCCAGCCTGCTTGACTGAGTGCGCTGGGACGATCCTGCTCCTCCGTTGGGCCCCTGTCTCTTTCAGACCCCTAAAAAAAAGTGCATGCTTTTCTTTTGTCCCGGGTAGCTAGCTGAGAGGCCCAGCTTGCGTTCTCCGTCTCAGATCCTGCACCTCTGTCTCTCCAATCTCCGATACACCACGTGATGTGTGTCAATGCTCCCGGTGCAGATCACCAGGGCTGGTTATTTGGTGGGCCTGTGCTTCCACTCCCTCCCCGCTCTGATTCCTCTCTTCCCGCCCGTGGGCTGGGGTGGGGGAGTGCTCGGGTTCCACCGGGTCGCGGCTCCGTATCCTACCTGCTTCACGAGGTGCCGAGTCCTCTCAGGTGTAGCTGCAGGCTGAGTGTTGTCCTGTATTTTCTGGTCTCTCTTTTAGGAATAGTTGTATTTATTGTATTTTCATAAATATATGTAGTTTTGGGAGGAGATTTCTGCCACCCTGCTCACTCCACCATCTTCCCGGAAGGCAAATTTCAATCTTTTTGAATGTACTGAGGCTCTTTTAGTGGCCTAGTATGTGGTCTATTCTGGAAAATGTTCCATGTGCACTTGAAAAGGATGTGTATCCTGCTGCTTTTGGTTGGGGAGTTCTGTAAATATCTGTTCAGTCCATCTGTTCTAATATGTTGTTCAGTGCCTCTGTCTCCTTACTTTTCTGTCTGGTTGGTCTGTCTTTTGGAGTGAGCGGAGTGTTGAAGTCTCCTAGAATGAATTCATTACATTCTATTTCCCCTTTCAATTCTGTTAGTATTTGTTTCACGTATGTAGGTGCTCCTGTGTTGAGTGCATAGATATTTATAATGGTTCTATCCTTTTGTTGGATTCACTCCTTTATCATTATGTAATGTCCTTCTTTGTCTCTTGTGACTTTCTTTGTTTTGAAGTCTGTTTTGTGTGATACAAGTACTGCAACAACAGCTTTTTTCTCCCTATTGCATGAAGTGTCTTTTTCCATCCCTTCACTTTTAGTCTGTGTATGTTTTGGGTTTGAAGGCTCTTGTAGGCAGCATATAGTTGGGTCTTTTTTTTTTTATCCATTCAGTGACTCTATGTCTTTTGATTGGTGCATTCAGAACATTTACATTTAGGGAGATTATCGATAGGTATGTACTTATTGCCATTGCAGGCTTTAGCTTTGTGGTTACCAAAGGTTCAAGGTTACCTTCCTTACTATCTAAGAGTCTTACTTAACTCACTTAGTATGCTATTACAAACACAATCTAAAGGTTCTTTTTTTTCTCCTCCTTTTCTTCCTCCTCCATTCTTTATGTATTAGGTATTATATTCGTACTCTTTGTGTATCCCTTTTTATTACCTCTGGTGACAGCTATTTAACCTTAGGAACACTTCTATCTATAGCAGTCCCTCCAAAATACACTGTAGAGATGGTTTGTGGGAGGTAAATTCTCTCACCTTTTGCTTATCTGGAAATTGTTTAATCCCTCCTTCAAATTTAAATGATAATATTGCTAAATAAAGTATTCTTGGTTCCAGGCCCTTCTGCTTCATTGCATTAAATATATCATGCCACTCCCTTCTGGCCTATAAGGTTTCTGCTGAGAAATATGATGATAGCCTGATGGATTTTCCTTTGTATGTGACCTTTTTTCTCTCTTTTGCTGCTTTATCTTATCCTTAGTCTGTCCTTATCCTTGATCTTTGCCATTTTAATTATTATATATCTTGGTGTTGTCTTCCTTTTGGTTCCTTTTGTGTTAGGAGATCTGTGCACCTCCATGGCCTGAGAGACTATCTCCTTCCCCGATTGGGGAACTTTTCAGCAATTACCTCCTCAAAGACATGTTCTCTCTCTTTTTCTCTCTCTTCTTCTTCTGGTACCCCTATAATACAAATGTTCTGTTTGGATTGATCACATAGTTCTCTCAGTATTTTTTCATTCTTAGAGATCTTTTTTTCTCTCTGTGCCTCAGCTTCTTTGTATTCCCCTTCCCTATTTCATTTATCATCTCTTTCACTGTATCTAATCTGCTTTTAATACCCTCCATTGTGTTCTTCAACAATTGGATCTCCATCCTAAATTCATTCCTGAGTTCTTGAATACTTTTCTGTACCTCCATGAGCATGTTAATGATTTTTATTTTGAAATCTCTTTCTGGAAGATTCATGAGGTCAGTTTCTTTGGAATCTTTCTTAGGTGTATTCATAATTTTGCTTTGAACCAGGTTCCTTTGACGTTTCATAATTTGTCTGTGGTGCTGTCTAGTGCCAGAAGCTCTACTCTCTGGAGTTGCTCAGCCCCTGAGGCAATGTTGGGGGTCGCAGGGGAGCGGTGTTGGTACTTGGGGGGAGGAAAGAGCTGTTTCCTGCTTCCTGTCTGCTATGCCTGTCTTCACTGCCAGACCAGTGGGCCGAACACACAGGTGTAAGCCTCTATGCTTTGTGTTTGTAGCTGCCATAGGCAGGGCTTCCCTCTGGCTGTCCTGACTCCAGGGCAGGGGTTGCCAGTTTGTGAGCCTGAGCCAGGTGCTAGCTAGCCAGGGTCAAGACACATCAGGCTTCATATCATGGTGGCGGGCCTTGAAGCTGCGTAGCCAGCCACATTGATGGAGCACCTGAAGATTGTTTAAGCTATCAACCTGCTTGGCAGAGTGCACCCAAATATTTTGTCTACCTGTCCTTTCTCCTGAGCAGTAAGCTCTGTTCAATCCTTGCCCCTTTAGCAGCCCTCTTGCTTTTAGGAAGTCTCTCAGACTACCCACCCAGATCAGTCAGATATGAATCCCTGTTTTCCACAAGCAGCTGAAATCTCTGTCTCTCCAGGTATTCTGCCTGTCTTAGCTTTCCATCCCCACTAAATCATCAGATCACCATGCAATGTAGGTTCATGCTCCCAGAGCAGGTGTCCAGGGCTAGGCATTCAGCAGTCCCAGGCCTCCATGCCCTCCCTGCTCTTTTCCTCTTTCTCCCCCAGTGAGCTGGGGTGGGGGAAGGGCTTGGGCCCTGCCGGATCACAGTTTTGGTACATTACTCTGTTCCATGAGGTCTGCTCTTTTCTCCAGTTGCATGCAGTCTGGTGCAGCCTTCTTTCCTGTTGCTCTTTCAGGATTAGTTGTATTAATTATATTTTCATATTATATGTGATTTTAGGAGGAGGTCTCTGTCTCACCTCTCATGCTGCCATCTTTAATCCAATCTTCTGTGAAATTCTTTTTGATGAATAGCACGCCTATGTGTAGGGCTGCAGGGCTGAGCAGAAGAAGCTTTTTGACTGAAGAAGCTTTTTGACTGAAAGTTTAAGGCAGCAAAGGAGACATACACAATATGAAGGCAGAGATGCCAACTTTTTCACTTGGTTGTACATACAGTAAGAGCTAGATAAATTGTATTTGTTTTATTGCTTATCTTTCCAAATCAACATTATAAGGATAAACCTCATTCTTTTGTTACACATATGTACCACAGTTTGTTAAAACAGCCTGTCTGGATAGACATTAACAATATTTGTGGGGTGTTTTTTTTACATGTGCTTCAATGAACATTATTATAAATACATCATTGTGCTCTTGTTCGAGAGCATCTATAATTGTAGGCTTCAAGTCATTCCTTAAAGTAGATGATGAAATAGTAAGGAAGCTGGAGTAGGAAAACAAGCAGGTGCATGGGTCTAAGACCTTTCTTCCCCTTTGGGTACCAAAGCAGGTCTATGCATAGGAACTCACATCCACTGTAGATGAGGACTATGTAGCTGATATTTTGCATTTATGAATTAGTATACATGAAACAATTCATTTAAAGTTTATAGTGATTATCTTTAATATTGCAACTTGGGATTTTATCCCCTTCTCCAGTTTTCTAAGGATTCTCTTGGTACGAGTGCTTCTCAATAAATAGATCTAAGCTAAGTACTAGTTCTGGTTCTTAATTAACTTATGAGTCTCTGTTTCCTTGTCTACCCACATGGTGATTGTAAAGATTAAAATAAGATCGCACTCAAAGCCTCAGTGTATACCAAGCACTGGTCAATGTATGATTAGTCCCCTTTGTTCCTTTCCTAATGTGATCATATTTTTTATCAGCCATATAAGATTTGGAGCTTATAGTTCTTACCTGCATCCTCTTTTAAAAAACATGGGAAGATTGGATTGACTCCAGGGAAGGTGGTTTTTTGAGTAAAAGTTCCTGTCACTATAATATATGGTAATTTTTCAATATGTCATTACATTACCAAGTTCCTTCTGGCTAGATTTGCAACTCTAGAATATCCTTAATACTTCCCTGTAAACCAAAATGTCTTGTGAAAAATGGAACTGGGAAATAAGATGCCTTCTGTATATCCCACAGTAGATATGCAATAAGTATTTATTAATGAATCAGTCAATTTTTGCCCCAGACAGGAACCTTGGGATCTTGCACTGCTTACAAAGACTTGGTACACAAACCTTGCCAAAATAAAGTTGCCTTTCATGGAAGAAATTACATTTGGTAGTCCTTTACACCTCAACAAATGTAAAACCATGAAGGATGGTCTGCTCCCATCTGCAGAATGTAAGTTCTGGAAGAACTACTGTAATAAATTGTAAATTGTGTATGTGTTACTTTGCTTATTATCAGATAAGTGTTTAAATGTGCTCATTCACACCTATATCCCTTATTTATGTAGCCCCATCTCCTTGTTTATATTCAAGAATATAAATTATTTTGCTGTTTATAAATATCCAGCTTTGACTAAATTATTCCTGGTGAAAAAAGTCAGTTGAGCTGCTTCATGTATTTTATTTTTCAGCCATCAAACTTGAAAGGGAGTATGAAATGAAGCACTTGCATAACCTGAAATGTCAGGAAAATGCAACTAAGGAAATTCAGTTTTCCCTAAGGGGAAAGCAAGTTGGTTGAGAAGACCTCTTCCTCCCAAGTGACAATCATCTCATAATTGAAGCTGTACTCTGCTTTCTGCATTGAAAGGGGATGAAGGGCTCCGACAAATGCCCATAGTCCATAGCCAGCTCCTGTGGGTTAGCAGACAGGTCTAAAGGATCTTCTGGGCCCTGCCACATATTCCTTTCTTTGTATCACAAGCACAGCACTGTAAGTAGATGAAAATGTAGCTGAAATTATTTGTGTTATTCATTTTAATGTTTGCAAAGCTGAACTAAGAGAAGAGGAAACTCCTTGTCAAAGACATTACTTTGAAAAATACTTTGAAATTTCATCTTGAGATCCCAAGAAGGCATCAAAGAGAGGAGAGAAGTTTTTTTAAAAATGATATGCTGAAAATTTTTGTTTGGTTAAGAAAAATTATAGATTTCATTTAAGCAACTGTCCAGTTTCCAGTGTTCAGTGAAACATTTTATGTGGTACTTTAAAGTAGCAAGTAGAACTTGTTTTGTTTTGCTCTCCTAAAAAATTATCTTTTCCTTCTGCCTAATTTCATATTGTTTCTCTGCCCTGGAGCATGTGGAATACACATATATATGTATGAAAATACAAAGACCTTATTATGAAGAAAATTCTTATTTGCAGAGTGGCTGTAGTATGAGGAATTGATTAACTGGAAAGTGTTGGATTTGCATAAACTGATTTTCT
Organism: Smutsia gigantea; assembly: GCA_032199065.1. Taxonomy (NCBI): domain Eukaryota; kingdom Metazoa; phylum Chordata; class Mammalia; order Pholidota; family Manidae; genus Smutsia; species Smutsia gigantea. The sequence continues at coordinate 10,977 of JAVSCE010017206.1, read as the reverse complement.
GAGAATTTGAATCCAATAAAGCACAGTTGCATATGAAAGTTATATTTAAGCACGATTTAGTGTTTGTTACATGATTCAGTAAGCGTTTTAGGATCTCCTAGCATCAGAACCTCATTATGAAAGGCATTACGGCATAATGTTTAAGAGTACATACTTTAGACCTGGCTGCTTATATTGGTATGACCTGGGGTAAGTCTTAATTGGTCCCTAGAGAAGGAAAAAAAGTTGCCAACGTATCGGGGGTCTCAGGCTCTGTTTTGAAATTTTCTGTGAAGAGGCTCCTACCTCCCACTTACATGCTCCTTTCAGTTTCATTCCCTCTCCTCTGCAGATCATCCACCTCCACGCTAAAGACTAGTTTTTCACTTTGAAACTTTCATGGCATTGGAATGTAGGCATAATCTCCTTCATGGAGTTCAATTGCCAATTTTTCTTACATCATCTCAAGCCTCTGCCAAAGCAACTTCTTCCAAGTTAGTACCAGGAGCAGACTTCCTCTCTTACTGTTTCAGAGACTGCTCATTACATGACTGCCTCCTGTGGGAATTTAGACTCCTGCTCTCACCAGACATGCAGAGCAGTTACAATAAGCATAACTCGAATACAAGAAGTGTTCAGACATTTCCTGGGCTGCATTACCTGTACAAACCTCCTTCCCCAAGATTACTGTTGCATCAAAGCTCAGGTGTTCCCAAGAGAATGACTATCCAAATTCTAGCACTGCAGTTTAACAATATGGAAATTACTTTACACTAGTAGTGGGAATTTGTTGACATAATTTCCTTCAAGAAAATAGGGTTATTTCCTACCGGTGGCCTTCTTTCATCATGGAATCACATGACAAGTATATATATATTTCTCTTATGACTCTTTTAGTATTTGAAAGAAATTTTGAAGTTTTAATAAAAAAAGCATTGAAAAACAAATCAGAAAATTGGAAGGAGCAAATCATATTTGATATGTTTTTCATGTTTTATGTTATTTATGTTTGATATTGACATTGTTATTTTTCTGGGTTAGATGCAACATGTTATTAATGATAATAACCAACACAATAGCTAAATATTTATTGAGCACTTAAAATGTCTCTGGTATATTAGTAGAAATGGTCAGATCAAAAAGTGGGAAGTTTGTACCAGATGCTTGTGGTTGATTCCTGGTTTTCCTATGAAAGGCTTGAGCTCAGCACCTTTTGTTTTGGGTAATTTTGGCTGGAGTACTAGATATATGTCCTTCTGGCCTAGCAATTTAGGGTGGAGAAAAAACACTTCTGACCCTTTCTAGCCATACGTTTAGGATTTGACCTCTTTTGAAAGTATATAAGGAAGGGATGAATAGCTACTTTCATTATTACTGAAAAATATGTGACTTACCCTGGTTCCACCTGTCTTTTTGAGGGTAGTTGGCTGATGTGATCAAGGATCTGTTTTGCTTATGTATTCTTTTAGGGAGGACACTATAAATAGCTTACAACCTACAGTGAGTGTTAGGAAATATTCTTTGTATTTAGGGTCATGAATGTTTGAATCATGTAATTACATCAAAATAGAAGGTTATTCAGACATGTAAATTAGGATGTTACCCTTTTCGGCATGCATATTATTCTTTCATAATGTCAGTTAAAACATGTTTACTCTATACCTATATTCACCAACTGCTAAGGCACGCGAGTTAAAGGTATAAGAAGGTGAACAATAGGGAGCCTGGATGTGATATTTAGTTTGAGTAGCAAGAATAATACTTTATACAAGTGAGACTCATAAATTTTTATTATTTTATTTATTTTCCAAATGTAGTATGGACCCTGGACTTGCTTTGTCATTTACTAGCTTAGCCCATGGCAGGTTGTTTAACATCTATAAGCCTTTCTTCATTCATGGGCAAATGAGGGTAATAATGGTAACTGCATGACAGGTAATAATGGTACCTCCTTGTTGGGGGGATTAAATGAGATATTTACAGAAGAGGAACAAGTATTTCTCCTCTCCTCACATTGGGCTTTCTAGCTGGGGCCCAGTAAATCAGACTAAAAGACAGATAAACAAAAGAAAGACAAGTTATTAACATGTGCATTACACATACACATGAGAGCACTCAGAAGTGAGTAGCTGAGAGAATTGGTGAGAAGTTGGGCTTATATAGTGTTTTAATACATTTTTAGAAAAGTGACAAGACAAAGTAAAAGAACTTTGAGCTTCTAGGGCTGGCAAATTGTGGAAGGCAAATATGGGGAAACTAATGGTACATAAGGGCTAATTTTAGTAAGGTTTGTTATGTAGATTCCTCTGAGATAGACTTCTCTGGGCTGCTAAGGATCTAGAGTTGTCTCCAGTGATTAATTTCTGTCTTTCCTGCTTGAGAGGGAAGAGGAGACACCTTTACAAATTTATGTCCTGCTTTTAGGTAAATAGAGGAAGGGCATGGAGCTGTTCTTGTATCTGCTTCTTCCCAATTGCCTTATGCTCAAAATAATCCTTACGCCAAAGTGGCATATTTTGGGGTGGCATATTCTACTACCCTTCATATGTAAGGGACCTCTCACAGGAAACTTCCTGGTACATAGGAAGGACTCAGTAAATGGTAGTTGTTGTTACTGTTATTATTGTAGAAAATCAGTATCAATAATTTGCTCTCATGGCTGACAAAGTCCATTAATGTCATTTTTACAACTTGTGGATTTTCTTCTCATAATTCTTGGATTTAAATAGGATATGAGAATTTATGGCTATAATCATAACAACATTGGCTTGTTGAGCTGAGGCCAGAAAATGTTGCTGGGAAAAAGACCACAAATATTATTATAAATAGCGCAGCACCCTTGCAGGTGAACAGGTCTTTTCAGTTGGTTTCATTGACAAGGCGTTTTAATTTCCCTTCTGGTTATTTTATCCTGAAGGTGGAGCAGGTGCTGTTTCAGGCTAAACACCTTGTAAACCCATTTACCACCCCTCTCTAGGTCCTGACTTAGCCCATCAGTCCTTCTCACGCCCTTGCATACCATTTTCTGCACGTATCTCTTACCTGGAAGCTTTGGAATTTGTTAGTCTCACTTATAAAAACCTAAGAACAAAGACAACGATTGAGTCATTTTAACAGTCTGGCTCCTCATGGAGTCATGAGCTTGTTATCAGCTTTTGGGAAACTGCTTGAAATAACCACAGCTTCCTCTATCTTTATTTCTTGTCTTTAGTTCCCTTTTTCTCTATTGTAAAAATAGTAATTCACAGTCATTTCAAAGATATTAGAGAGTACAAAAAATATGAAAGTGAAAAATCATCATACATACAGAAGCAATCACTATAAAAAGTTTGAAGTCTTTCCATTTGGTCTCTTTCTGTAATTATTAACATAGCTGGGAACATTCTGTCTATACCATTTGATCTTGATTTTTTTTTGCCTAAATTTCTTTTTTTTAATATATAATTTATTTTGGTATCATTAATCTACAATTACATGTGCAATATTATCATTATTAAACTACCCCTTCATCAGGTCCCTCCCACCGACCCCATTAGAGTCACTGTCCATCAGCGTAGTGAGATGCTATAGAATCACTACTAGTCTTCTCTGAGTTGTACAGCCCTCCCTGTGCCCCCCCAACATTGCGTCTGCTAATCGTAATGCCCCTTTTTCCCTCTTATCCCTCCATTCCCACCCATCTTCCCCAGTCCCTTTCCCTTTGGTAACTATTAGTCTGTTCATGGGTTCTGTGAGTCTGCTGCTGTTTTGTTCCTTCAGTATTTTTTCTTTGTTCTTATACTCCACATATGAGTGAAATCATTTGATACTTGTCTTTTTCGGTTTGGCTTATTTCACTGAGCGTAATACCCTCTAGCTCCATCCATGTTGTTGCAAATGGTAGGATTTGTTTTCTTCTTATGGCTGAATAATATTCCATTGTGTATATGTACCACACCTTCTTTATCCATTCATCTACTGATGGACACTTAGGTTGCTTCCATTTCTTGGCTATTGTAAATAGTGCTGTGATAAACATAGGGGTGCATATGTCTTTTTCAAACTGGGCTGCTGCAGTCTTAGGGTAAATTCCTAGGAGTGGAATTCCTGGGTCAAATGGTATTTCTATTTTGAGTTTTTTGAGGAACCTCCATAGTGCTTTCACAATGGTTGAACTAATTTGCAGTCCCACCAGCAGTGTAGGAGGGTTCCCTTTATTCCACATCCTCGCCAACATTTGTAGTTTGTGTTTTGGATGTTGGCCATCCTTACTGGTGTGAGGTGATATCTCATTGTGGTTTTAATCTGCATTTCTCTGATGATTAGCGATGTGGAGCATCTTTTCATGTGCCTGTAGGCCATCTGAAATTCTTCTTTAGAGAAGTGTCTATTCGTGTCCTCTGCCCATTTCTTAATTGGATTATTTGCTTTTTGTTTGTTACGGTGAGTTAGTTCTTTATATATTTTGGATGTCAACCCGTTATCAGATACATCATTTATGAATATATTCTCCCATACTGTAGGATGTCTTTTTGTTCTACAGATGGTGTCCTTTGCTGTACAGAAGCTTTTCAGCTTGATATAGTCCCACTTGTACATTTTTGCTTTTGTTTCCCTTGCCCGGGGAGATATGTTCATGAAGAAGTCGTTCATGTTTATGTCAAAGAGGTTTTTGCGTATGTTTTTTTCTAAGAGTTTTATGGTTTCATGACTTACATTCAGTCTTTGATCCTCCTTGAGTTTACCTTTGTGTATGGGGCTAGACGGTAGTCCAGTTTCATTCTCTTACATGTAGCTGTCCAGTTTTTCCAATACCAGCTGCTGAAGAGGCTGTCATCTCCCATTGTATATCCAAGGCTCCTTTATCATATATTAATTGACCGTATATGTTTGGGTTAATGTTTGGATTTTCTATTCTGTTCCACTGGTCTGTGGGTCTGTTTTTGTGCCAATACCAAATTGTCTTGATTACTGTGGCTTTGTAGTAGAGCTTGAAGTCAGGGAGTGTAATTCCCCCTGTTTTATTCCTCCTTCTCAGGATTGCTTTGGCTATTCGGGGTCTTTTGTGGTTCCATATGAATTTTAGAATTATTTGTTCCAGTTCACTGAAGAAAGCTGTTGGTAGTTTGATAGGGATTGCATTGAATCTGTAGATTGCTTTAGGTAGTATAGCCATTTTGACAATATTTATTCTTCCTAGCCAAGAGCATGGGATGCATTTCCATTTGTTAGTGTCCTCTTTAATTTCTCTTAGGAGTGTCTTGTAGTTTTCAGAGTACAGGTCTTTCACTTCCTTCGTTAGGTTTATTCCTAGGTATTTTATTCCTTTTGATGCAATTGTGAATGGAATTGTTTTTCTGATTTCTCTTTCTGTTAGTTCATCATTAGTGTATAGGAAAGCAACAGATTTCTGTGTGTAAATTTTGTATCCTGCAACTTTGCTGAATTCAGATATTAGTTCTAGTAGTTTTGGAATGGAGTCTTTAGGGTTTTTTATGTACAGTATCATGTCATCTGCAAATAGTGACAATTTGACTTCTTCTTTGCCAGTCTCGATGCTTTGTATGTCTTTGTTTTGTCTGATTGCTGTGGCTAGCACCTCCAGTACTATGTTGAGTAACAGTGGAGAGAGTGGGCATCCCTGTCTTCTTCCCGATCTTACATGAAAAGCTTTCAGCGTCTCGCCGTTAAGTATGATGTTAACTGTGGATTTGTCATATATAGCCTTTATGATGTTGAGGTACTTGCCCTCGATACCCATTTTGTTGAGAGTTTTTATCATGAATGGATGCTGAAGTTTGTCAAATGCTTTTTCAGCATCTAAGGAGATGATCACGTGGTTTTTGTTCTTCTTTTTGTTGATGTGGTGGATGATGTTGATGGATTTTCGAATGTTGTACCATCCTTGCATCCCTGGGATGAATCCCACTTGATCATGGTGTATGATCCTCTTGATGTATTTTTGAATTCGGTTTGCTAATATTTTGTTGAGTATTTTTGCATCTACGTTCATCAGGGATATTGGTCTGTGATTTTCTTTTTTGGTGAGGTCTTTGCCCGGTTTTGGTATTAGAGTGATGCTGGCTTCATAGAATGAGTTTGGAAGTATTCCCTCCTCTTCTATTTTTTGGAAAACTTTAAGGAGAATGGGTGCTATTTCTTCTCTATATGTCTGGTAGAATTCAGAGGTGAATCCATCTGGTCCGGGAGTTTTGTTCTTGGGTAGTTTTTTGATTACCGATTCAATTTCGTTGCTGGTGATAGGTCTGTTTAGTTTTTCTGTTTCTTGCTTGGTCAGTGTTGGAAGGTTGTATTTTTCTAAGAAGTTGTCCATTTCTTCTATGTTTTCCAGCTTGTTAGCATATAGAGTCTCATAATATTCCCTTATAATTCTTTGTATTTCTGTGGGGTTCGTCATTATTTTTCCTTTCTCATTTCTGATTCTGTTTGTGTGTGTAGATTCTCTTTTTCCCTTAATGAGTCTGGCTAAGGGTTTATCTATTTTGTTTATTTTTTCAAAGAACCAGCTCTTGGTTTCATTGATTTTTTCTATTGTTTTATTCTTCTCAATTTTATATATTTCTTCTCTGATTTTTATTATGTTCCTCCTTCTGGTGACTTTGGGCCTCATTTGTTCTTCTTTTTCCAAAATAGACTATTCATTTGGGAATGTTCTTCCTTCTTTAAATAGGCCTGGATTGCAATATACTTTCCTCTTAAAACTGCCTTTGCTGCGTCCCACAGTAGTTGTGGCTTTGTGTTGTTGTTGTCATTAGTATCCATATATTCTTTGATTTCTGTTTTGATTTGGTTGTTAACCCATTGATTAATTAGGAGAATTTTGTTAAGTCTCCATGTATTTGTGAGCCTTTTTGATTTCTTTGTAAAGTTTATTTCTAGTATTATACCTTTGTGATCTGAGAAGTCGGTTGGTAGGATTTCAATATTTTTTAATTTACTGAGGTTCTTTTTGTGGCCTAGTATGTGGTCTATTCTGGAAAATGTTCCATGTGCACTTGAGAAGAATGTGTATCCTGTTGCTTTAGGGCGCAGAGTTCTGCAGATGTCTTTTAGGTCCATCTGTTATAGTGTGTTCAGTGCCTCTGTGTCTTATTTTCTGTCTGGTTGATCTGTCCTTTGCAGTGATTGCTGTGTTGAAGGCACCTAAAATGAATGCATTGCTTTCTATTTCCTACTTTAATTCTGTTAGTATTTGTTTCACATATGCCGGCGCTCCTGTGTTGGGTGCATATATATTTAAAATGGTTATATCCTCTTGTTGGACTGACACCTTTATCATTATATAATGTCCTCTATCTCTTGCTACTTTCTTCGATTTGAAGTCTATTTTGTCTGATGCAAGTACTGCAACACCTGCTTTTTTCTCCTTATTGTTTGCATGAAATATCTTTTTCCATCCCTTCACCTTTAGTCTGTGTATATCTTTGGGTTTCAGGTGAGTGTCTTGTAAGCAGCATATAGATGGGTCTTGCTTTTTTATCCATTCTGTTACTCTGTGTCTTTTGATTGGTGCATTCAGTCCATTTACATTTAGGGTGATTATTGATAGATATGTACTTATTGCCATTGCTGGCTTTAGATTCGTCGTTACCAAAGGTTCAAGGGTTGCTTCTTTACTATCTAACAATGTAACTTAACTTTCTTGTTAAGTTATTGTAAACAGCGTCTGATGTTTCTTTTTTTCTCTCTCTTCTTATTCTTCCTCCTCCATTCTTTATATACTAGGTGTTTTATTCTTTGCCTTTAGTTAGTATTTGGATGGTCTGCTTTCTTTGCTATGATTTTATTTTCTCTGGTGACATCTTTTTAGCCTTAGGGTGCTTCCCTCTAGAGCAGTCCATTTAAGATATCCTGTAGTGGTGGTTTATGAGAGGCAAACTCTCTCAACTTTCGTTTGTCTGGAAATTGTTTAATCCCTCTCTCATACTTAAATGATAATCATGCTAGATACAGTATTCTTGGTTCGAGTCCCTTCTGTTTCATAACATTAAACATATCATGCCATTCTCTTCTGGCCTGTAAGGTTTCTGTTCAGAAGTCTGATGATAGTCTGATGGGTTTTCCTTTGTAGGTGATCTTTTTTCTCTCTGTAGCTGCCTTTAATACTCTGTCCTTATCTTTGATCTTGGTATCTTAATTATTATGTGTCTTGGTGTTGTCTTCCTTGGGTCCCTTGTGTTGGGAGATCTGTGGGCTTCCGTGGACTGCGAGACTATTTCCTTCCCCAGCGAAGGAAAGTTTTCAGCAATTATTTCTTCAAAGACATTTTCTATCCCTTTGTCTCTCTCTTCTTCCTCTGGTACTCCTATAATGCGAATATTGTTCCATTTGGATTGGTTACACAGTTCTCTTAATATTCTTTCATTCCTAGAAATCCTTTTATCTCTCTCTGCCTCAGCTGCTCTGTATTCCTGTTCTCTGATTTCTATTCCATTAACAGTCTCTTGCATCTTATCCAGTCTGCTGTTAAGCCCATCTGATTTCTGCATTGTGTTTCCTCACTTCCCTCACTTCCTCCCTCAGCTCTTGCACATTTCTCTGTAGGTCCATCAGCATGGTTATGACTTTTATTCTGAATTCTTTTTCAGGAAGACTGTGCATTTCCATCCCTTCAGGCTCTCTCTCTGGGGTTGTCTGGTTGATTTTAGTCTGGACCATATTCCTCTGTCTTTTCATGGCTATAGAAGTGGTCGCTGGTAGTTGCCACGCTTATCAGCTGGGCTCTTTAAGACTTTAAAAAGAGAAAGAAAAAGAAAGAAAGAAAAAACAAAAAACAAAGCAAAACAAAAACAAAATAAAACAAAACAAAAAACGCCCACCGGGAGTAGATTCTGTGGGGATGCTGTCGGTGGTGCTGTTGCCCCACTATTCCGCAGCCATGGCTGTGCTGCTCCGTAGGGCCCTTTATAGCGCTGGCCGGGGTGGGAACGAATGGGAGGCTGTTGATCTCAGTGAGAAGTCTAAGTGCAGCCACGCTTTCCCAGTTGCCAGCTAAGGGGTCCGAAACTCCCCAGGGTTCCCAGCATGCTGGGCTGAGTGTGCTGGGGTGATCCGGCTCCTCCACTGGGCTCCTGTCTCTTTAAGACCGCTGAAGAAAGTGCGTGCTTTTCTTTTTTTTTTCTTTCCTTCCCGGGACCTGGCTGCAAGCACCGTGGCGCATTCCCACTCAGATCCTGCCCCTCTGTCTCTCAAATCTCCGCTACACCGCGCTATGTGTGTCAGCACTTCCCACGCAGATCACCGGGGCAGGTTATTTCGCCGGGTGTACTTCCTCTCCCTCCTGGCTCTGAATCCTCTCCTCCCGCCGGTGTGCTGGGTTGGGTGAATACTCGGGTCCTGCCGGGTCGCGGTCTGTATTTTACCCACCTCGCAGGGTGCCAAGTCCTCTCGGGTGTAGCTGCATGTTGTTCGCTCTTCTGTGTATTCTGGTCTCTCTTTTAGGAATAGTTGTATTTGCTGTATGTTCGTAGATAAATATAGTGCTTGGGAGGAGATTTCTGCCGCCCTGCTCATGCCACCATCTTCCCGGACGTCTCTGCCTAAATTTCTAATAAAACATTTCTCATTGTTAAAGTGTTTATTTTATTTTATTATTTTCTTTTTTTTTATTGTGAAATGATTATCACAGTAATTTTAGTTAACATCCTTCAACATACATAGTTACAAATTATTTTTTCTTGCGATGTGAACTTTTGAGGTTTTTTTCTCTTAGCAACTTTTCAATACACAAGACATTATTGCTCACCATGCAGCGAACAAGTTCCAATACAGTGAACAAGCTCCCACAAGGTGAACAATGCAAGGAACATAGTGAACAAGTTCTCACAAGGTGAACAATGCAAAGGCAGTCATATCAGAGAAACTAGTTCAGTTACTATAATCAATCAAGTCAACTATGCTTATTCATATGATTTTTATACTTAAATTATAAGTGAATCCCACATTTCCCCCTTTTTTGTTTTAATTGACGCAAATGCATGTGCATATATTTGTGGAAGGTACCAGAATAATGATTAGCTGGGCTTGGCCTGTGACATAGCTTGTCACAGGCAATGTCTCTCTCGTCTGGAGTGGTGAGGTTCTATGCCTCACCTCAGTTGGCCCCCACGTTGCTCACCTGAGGTCCCTTGCGACTGTGCCTGTCTTAGGTTGTTCCTCCCATGAGGAATCTTACCCGTCTCTGGCTAACCAGCCATCTCCTGGGACCAAACAGGGAGATAAAATACGAAAGAGAGGACAGCCAGCAGCTATAATTCTGGACAAAATCACAATATACATGATTATTTTCTTGCAGCAAATGCAGGTGGGGAATCAGTATATGATTTCACAAAGTTGTTTAAAAGGAATCACTTATTTCTTGAAGTTAATTCTTGAAAAGTAGCATATGCTTGTATTGGCTTTAAAAGACCAACAACTGCCTTCCGCACACACTCTAGGAGAACAGGAATACAAATGCATAACAGTATTAGACCTACAATTATAGGCCATATCCAATGAAACAAAGAAAACCAATTTAGCAATCCAGGCATTTGTGAAAACTTATCAATAACATGGTGAATGTTGTCTATTTGATCTTGAATAGTATGAGAAAAATCAGACAAATTAAAACAACACATCTCTGGAAAATTTTCACATCCCATATGTTCTTTTTTTTTAAATCACTTATTCTTTTATTAGCTTCTCCTAAGTATTCTTTTTTTTATAATTTATTTTGGATCATTAATCTACAATTACATGTGCAATATTATGATTATTAAACTACCCCCTTCATCAGGTCCCCCCCACCAACCCCATTACAGTCACTGTCCATCAGCGTAGTGAGATGCTATAGAATCACTACTTGTCTTCTCTGAGTTGTACAGCCCTCCCCAGCTCCCCCCAACATTACATCTGCTAATCGTAATGCCCCTTTTTCCTCTTATCCCTCCCTTCCCGCCCATTTTCCCCAGTCCCTTTCCCTTTGGTAACTATTAGTCCGTTCTTGGGTTCTGTGAGTCT
>JAVSCE010017204.1:0-17790 GCA_032199065.1 Smutsia gigantea | reverse complement strand
TGCACTGTCAAAGGTTGTACGGTGTTTCTAGTGGTAGCAGTTTTGTGTGTCGTATTTTCATGCATCATGTTTGCTTTCACCATCTAACGTCCTGTCTGTACTGTCAGTGTTGGTGTGTGGTTATTAGGTTAGAGCAAACTGTTTTCTTTCACATCACCATGGCATCCTCTCTTACAAACTCCTGTTTTATAGATCTATGTAAGAGCACAATTTGAATATGATCCCGCCAAGGATGACCTCATCCCCTGCAAAGAAGCTGGCATTCGATTCAGAGTTGGTGACATTATCCAGATTATTAGTAAGGATGATCACAATTGGTGGCAGGGTAAACTGGAAAACTCCAAAAATGGAACTGCAGGTCTCATTCCTTCCCCTGAACTTCAGGAATGGTATGTTTTTGTTGTTTGTTTTATAATAAAAACGAAGCTCTACCCATCCGTTTTTCAACTTTATCTTGTTTTATAGTGTAAAACCTACTTGATATGTCCTTCGCTCTACTAGCCAAACAAAATTCATATTAATCATCCAAGAATTCTAAATCCTCAGCATCTAGTGAGCTCCTACTTACAGAGTCAGGTCTTCATTTTACTTACAAGGCAAGACAGGTCTAGAGAGTGGCTGAGCGACTAGCCTCCAGTCACAGCCCCATCATGGTCTCTTAACAGAGCCTTCCACTCCTTTATGCTGTTTGATAAAATCTAGTTCTGCTATTATTATTACAATTTGCTTATTTAACTATATTTTGAAAAACGTTGGTGTGTCAGCACTTTGGCAATATATCAGAAATACAGTGCAGAAGAGATAACTTTATGCCTGAGTTTTGTTTTATGTGACAGAAAATAACCATTAGGCATTGTCAGGTCTTTCCAAAATACTTGAACCTATAGCTAAAAGAGACTGAGAGCATTGAGTCCACAGGCATTTATAACTGTTTCTTGACCCATTCTTCTCACTAATGAGAGGGATTTCTCAGTTAGTTTCCTTTGCTCCATCACCCTTCAGCTGTCCCATGTCTCCCAAAAATATTCTTACACTGTTGGAGCTGATAGAACTTCCTCTGACATAATTTCCACAAAGAGTCACAGACCCCCATAGGCCCAGATGCAGCCTTCTGTCTGCTATTGTCTTGCAGTCTGACCGTCAAGAAATAGTTTAAGCATTAGCAGGAGGAAAGTGATTTCTAAGTCATTTCGATGATGATGTTATTAAGTTACAACTGATATTTAGACTTTACGAAGTGTGTTCTTGAATGTTGCCATATATTATGAGTATTTATTGAAAATAATGGCGTAGATCCCAGACCTTTTCTCCCTAGTCTGGTCATCTGCATAAATCATGCTTCACTGATACCTAGAACTCTGAGTCCTCTGGAGATAATCCCGAGAAATGGCAGTGGAAAAAGCATGTTTACTTCCTGTTTCCTGTAATGGTGGGCTAGGTTATTTGAATCAATCTTCTTGCTGAAAAAAAGAAAGAAAAGTGCTGCAGAAAATGTGTTTTTGAAAATTACCTTAAAAGCATGGAGTAGCTGAAAGGTTTTGGGGACCTTGGTGACCAATTTTTATATGAAAGCCATTAATCAGAGCTATAAAAATTAGAGTACCAAATAGGCCCATTTTGCCAGGAGGGCACTTCTATTACTGAAAACGTCTCTGCCAGAGAACCAAGGTTAAGACCTAAAGCCCGTACAAGTAGTGGAATCTCTTGGAGGACCCATCCCACATTGTTTGGACTGCAGAAGACTGTACCCCCAGGTTAAAGGCAAACAGATAAGCATGCCCTTCAACACCAAGGGACTATAGAGAAGACTGCCTTGACACTGACGAGAATAAAAGGAGAGCAAGTTCCCCTGAAAAAATTATGGCCACAGGTCCACCTTGAATGAATTTGTACCAAGGGACACACAGTCCTGGACAGCCAGGGAAACTCCAGCCTTGTGCTTGATTTGAGGTTTCTCTTTTACTGTTAGTTCCAAACATCTCTTCTAAACAAGAAGTCTCTGAAGGGGAACACTGTTATCCTCATCCTTAGAACTCCTCCCTAACCCCCACATAAACTTTCTCAAGGGCAGTGACCAGTGAGTCAAAATAACCAGGCACCCAAGGAAACACGTGAGACCTGACAGGCAGGCAGCCCCACTTCATATACTAGAATTAGGAGACAAAAGTTTTTAAACAACTGTGCTTATTAGCAGGTTTTTTAAAAATAGATAATGAGCTTGAAATAGATCTTCAGAGAAGGAAGATTTTTGAATGGCCTAGCAGATTTTGAAAAAAAAACCAAAAGGCTCTTCCAAGACCAGAAGCTGCAAGAGCAAAGCCTCAGTGGCCACACACCTGTTAGAAGGGCTAAAATTTGTTTTATCTTTTTGTCAGTAGGTAAAAGGATAAACAAATGATGGCCTATCCATACTATGAGATGCTGTTAAGCAATAAAAAGGAATGAATTAGTGATACAGACACTATGGATGAATCTCAGAATCATTATGCTGAGTTTCCAGGCAAAAAAGAAAACTATATGATTCCACTTATATAAAATTCCAGAAAATACAAAGCTAATCTATAGTGGCAGTAGTTGCCTGGGGCACTACTGGAGAGTAGTCTGGACAGAGCGGTAGTCTGAAAGAGTAGTCCAGGCAGTAGTTGCCTGGGAGAGATTACAGAGGGACTTTTAAGAAAGATTACAGATTTTAAGAAAATCCTGGGGTGTTGAAAATGTTTGTTATCTTGATTGTAGTGATGGTTTCATGGAATCTATACCTATGTCAAAACTGATAAAATTTCACACTTTAAATATGTTCAGTTTATTGCAAAAAAACCTGAACTCAGTGAAGTTGCAAAAACTGTAGAGGGAGGAAGGGATTCTAACTAGGATGAAAGGAAGAAGCCCAGTGGGCAGTATGTGCCTTGAGCCCTGAGTAGGACTTCGCGGGTACAGGAAGGTATTCCCGGCTAGAGGTAAAGAGCAGAGTCCCTTGTTGGAAAACTGAATTGGCCTCTAGAATTGTCAGAGGGTATGGAATATTAGGGAGAAAGATTTGAAGCAATACTGTCAGTGAGACCCAGAAGCTTTGTTCAAATGTGTTGCTACCAAATCATGTTTTTCACATCCTGTAGAAGAGAAATCAGTTTTTTTGGACCCAAATGCTTTACTTTATTTATCCTTGTTAAATTTCATCTTGCTTGACAAGGCACATCAGTTTAGTCCTTTGATATGTTTCAAGTCCCTGAATCTATCATCCCTTCCCTTGCCTACTAGATCCTCATCCAAGTCAGCAATAAAGTGTTACACATATGTTTGGAATTTTCCTCCAGGTTGACCTAAATCCTAAAACAGTTCTCCTGCTCTTACTGAGCTAAAAGAAAAAATAATAACATTCATTTCCTGACTGGTTGGTAAAAATCAGATTCATTCCTCTCTCATTACATCACATATGACCACACCACAAATCTTTACTGGGAACTTTCTTTTTTTCTTTTTTCAGCTTAAAAAAAATTGTTGTAAGAGACTCTGCATGCTATATAATATAAGCTTCCCAAGGTCATGATTTTGTCTCTTTCAACCTGTCAAAAATTCCTCAGTTCTGTTTATGTTCCAACAATCCTGTGCCTCACAGAAGCTGTCATTATGACTAACAGCACATACTGGCTTGTACTGGAAGAATCCCCCAAGCAAAGGCTTCATCAGCCATCTGTATGCAACTTAGGTAATATGTGGAGATGGACTTTGGTGCTCTTGCTGAGAGTTTACAGTATTTCCCAGTGAGTGTCTTTCTCCTAACCAAAAATAAGCAAAAAAATGAAAATAAAACCCTCAGTGAACAGGGAGAGTGAGAGACATGGAGGACAGTCTCTTTAAGAAAATAGAACACTTCCCAACTCACTGCAGGATGCCAGCATTACCCTGATACCAAAATCCAATAAAGGCAATTCAAGAAAAGCAAACCACAGATCAGTATCTCTCATGAACACTGATGTAAAAAGCCTCAGCCAAATATTAGAAAATTGAATCCAGCAATATAGAGAGAGAATAATACATCTTGACCCAGTGGAGTTTGTACTGAAAATGCACAACTGGTTTGACATTTGAAACCAACCAAGCCAACCCACCATATTAACAGACTAAAGAAGAAAATCCACATGGTCATATCAATAGATACAAAAAAGCACTTCGTAAAATTCAACATCTGCTCATAATTAAAACGCTCACAAACTCTAACTCTGAGTTGAAGGGAACTGCCTTAACATGATAAAAGTATCTACAGGAAATGTACACCAAACATTATTGGAAAGGAAAACCACATTGCAGGTGGTAAGATTCTTTGTGTAGTGATTCAAAGGAATTGATAGATAAACAATTATAATTAATATGAGAGTTTAGCAAGACGGCTGATATAAAAACAATATACAAAGATCAATTATGTTTCTATTTGCCAGCAACAAACAGAAAATAAAAAAATTTTAAATACCATATATAACAACATTCTTGCAATAAAATAGAAGTTAAATTTGACTAGGCCTCTAGATCTAATTACCTATTTGCAGGAAATGCAAAAGACAGAAGGACTTACGATAGATACCACAGGGTTCAAATCAGAGAAATCCAGACTTCAAAAGTACCAGACAACTAGTTTCTGCAGTAAATAAATTGCCAAAAGAAAAGGGAAAGAGGAAAGGAGAAGGAACCTATAGATTTAAAGAGAATTAAAGAAAATTAAGGAGGAAATGATACAAACTTGGATTTGTATCCAAGATGCTCTTCTAGAAGAATAAGGAGGGAGTCCTTGTTCCACCTAATACTGAGACTTATTATAAAGCTGTCATAAATTAAGATAATAAGGTATGGGCTTACAAATTCTCAAATAGACCAATTGAAGAGAACTCCAAACTCCCATAGGTAAATAGTCACTAATGAGGAATGGACAGACTTTTCTATAAGTCATGCTGGGACTATTGGGTATCATTAGGGAAAAAAAAGAAATAAATTGGGCCCCTAACTTCATACCATATATAAAAATTAGTTCCAGCATATTAAAAACAAAAATGTGAAAGACAAAAAACTATAAGCCCTTGAGAAGGTAATATTGGAGAATATCTTCAGGGACAAAGAAGGATTTCTTAAACAAGATATCAAAAATACTTCCCATAAAAGGTAAAATTGCTATAGCATAGAGAATATAGTCAATAATACTGTAATATCTTTCTATGTTGGCAGATAGCAACTATGCTTATTGGACACATTTAACAATGTAGGTAACTGTTGAATCGTTATGTTGTATGCTTGAAACCAACATAATATTGTATATTAACTGTACTTCAATAAATTAATGAATAAATATTTTTTAAAAGATTTCTAAATTTGACTAAATTAAAATTGTTATGTTCATCAAAAGATACCATGAAAAGGGTAAAAAAACAAGCCACAAGGTGGAAGAAGATATCTGCAACATGTATAACTAACTAAAGTGTAATATCCAAACCATATAAAGAATTCCTACAAATCAATGAGAAAAAGATAGACAACTGAAAAGAAAAATGGTCAAAAGACTTGAACAGGCACTTTACAAAACAGGAACTCTAATAGCCGATAAACATATGAAATGGTGCTCTACCTTATTAATAATCAGTGAAATGCAAACTCAAAACAGTGTCAATCTGTTGCTTGCCCACCATGATGGCTAAAATTAAAAATTGTTAATCAAGTGTTAAGTAAGTGGAACAGCAGGAACTCTCATACACTGCTGGTGGGAGTATAAATCAGACAACCTCATGGAAAATGTCATTTTTAAGAGCATTGCATGGCATTCTGATAGTGATTTTGGATTCTCCTTATATGTGGCTCACTTGAGGACCCCTGGTTGGCCCACAAGCAAAATCATTAAGTAAGCAAAACCTTCTGTGTCAATATCCTGAAAGGCAAATATTTGCTTAGACTAAACCTAAGAGAACAACTTTTTAATGGCATTTGTGCTTATGTTCCTGATGCTGAATACTACCAGGTAGAATAAAATTACAATTTTCTAATTGTAATTCTAATCATCCTGGTTTTTTCTATCTTAGACTAGAATCACCATGTAGTAAAAGACCTTGTCAATGGAATGTACTAGCTAAGAGCATGGGCTCTGGTTGCCCAACTGTCCTCCCTCCCTCACTTATTAGCTCTGCAATTTGAGACCAATTACTTAACCTCTCAGTCCTTTGATCCCCTCATTTGTAAAGTGGTGACACAATTTCATCTGTTGTTTGAACGATTTAAAGAGTTAATATATGTAAATGTCCTAGAAAAGCATCTAACACTAAATTGATAAAAGGTTTGAGCGATCAAGCCAGGATTCAAACCAGACCTGTCTCGACTCAAAATCCCATGCTCATTCCACTGTGTCATGACCATATGTTTAGGCCTCTCGTCTGTGTTTTCATTTACTATATGCTCAAGGAATGCAGTGTCATTTTATTATAAGCCTGTATTTTTAAAACATTTCTGGGAAACTGTCGTGAAAGCCAAGGTGCAGCCTTTATCTGAATGATTTTAAAAGTTTGTGAGGAGTATATTCATGCAGGTTCATGTAAACTGTTCAAATAAATGATTTTTCTCTTTTATCAAAATAAAACTATACTATTCTTTTTTCTCTCTCTCTCTCTCTATTTGTATGCTAGGCGAGTAGCTTGTATCGCCATGGAGAAGACCAAACAGGAGCAACAGGCCAGCTGTACTTGGTTTGGCAAGAAGAAGAAGCAGTACAAAGATAAATATTTGGCAAAGCACAACGCAGGTAGGGAAAAGTACAACTGTTACTGAGGCCTGTTAAACATCCCAAAGACCAAGATAGATGAAACATCTCAACTCAGTTTTAAGAGTTCGCTATTCAAAAATTCTGCCATATGAGATCTTCATCAGCTTGCAGAAACTTTAAGAAACCCGTACCTTCATTTATGTTAGTTATTTGCCAGATAACTTTACAGAGCTATCCTTTTTAGGAAGAAAATGCTATTTGGAAATAATATTCTCTGAGACTTAAAGAATCCAGTATATTAAGCCTTCCCCTGAGAAGTGCAAGCTTGGGAGTTTCCTAAGTCACCGGGATTCTTGCCTCCTTGCTGAGATTGGTCTTGAGCAAATACCCTTGCTCCTAGCTCCTCTCTGGCCCTTGGACATGGCCCTATGGCACATTTCTAAGGGCAAAGGTGCACACTTAACAGAGAGCTGTGCTGCAAATGCTTTGCTGATTGGTTTGAAAGAACACAAATGGTATTGGAGACTAACTTGGGTTGATCAGTTTCTGTGCCTAGTCTTCTTCCCTCATGATATTTCCTGGATCTTAAAAGACCAAGAGCATTATCTTGGCCTTCCCTTCACAGCATATTTGTCTGTATGGAAGCTTGCATTCAACTTAAGTCAAAGTATTCATTTGTTGGCTAAAAATGGAAATGAGTATCAAAAAGGCATGATCTGTTAATTGCCATAGAATTCCCAGAAGACTCACAGGATGAAACTTAAAGAAAATTCATGATGCTACAGAGTGGGATTTACTTATTTTCAATAACTTCTTAATATGACTCCTTTTATAAGGAACTTTTTCTGAGGAATTGCAAGCCCCAACATTGGCCTTAGGTTACTTCCCAAGGTTTCAGAAATAAGCCCAAAAATCAAACATGTGACAAAACAATCAAGCGAATGCAATCATGCATACCCAATTTGACAGTATAATGTTTCTGACAAATATGAAATGCATTTCCCTCTGTACAATGTTATAACATATTAGCATTCACTAGGAAAAATTTAGAAACTGAATTGTTCATTTCTTAATCAGGGAGTAAAAGTAAGCATTTTGAAATACTGTATAATATAGAATGAATGCAAGGGGGGACCACATGAGTTCATTTTAAATGGTTTGTTTAAGTGAGGAGTCTTTCCCCTCACATTAGCTACATTGTACCACATTTTTATTTCCAATAAAATGTATCATTTCTGATTATGTACCACTACAGAACACTAGTCTGATAATGACTTTTTGTGTTTTATAAAGGGAAGAAATATTTAAAACAGATTAGTTAAACATAATTCAGCCACTGTTAATTATAAATGCTCGAGTATTTGAAGAAATTCGCTGTATGTACGATTAGTAGAATGTAGTTTAACCCAAAATGTCAGTGATTATTGCCAAGTCTCCATAGTCACCTTTATGTCCAGTAGCTTCTCACAGGCTCACAAGATATGTTGACATTTTATATATATAACCTATATATAAAGCTTTACAATAATTTTAAATAATATATAGATGGCATTAAAATTCATTTAAACTTACAAAAGCAAAGAAATGACTGATTAAGCCTATCAATCTATCATTAGTTTCATACTCTACTATTAATGGAGAGCGTATACACACAAGTATTCTTTATTTAATTCAGCTCTGAGGAAAAAAAATCCAATTGGTTGAAAACCTAGAATCTCTACATTCTGACAAAGAATCCATTCACTTAAGAATTTTGCCAGAGCATCAGCATCAAATCTGGCAGTCAGTGTTTTCCACAGTCCAGTTTTTCCGTTCTTGGACTGCCCGCACATCGCAGTCCTCTGTTTGCTTTGTTCTCTCTGATTGCTCACAGGCGGTGCTCAGCGGCAGGCCTCAAAACGGGGGGACTGGGCTATTCAGTCAAGGATGTCTTCTCTAATTCTAAAATTCAGTGGATCTCACGCCCTTTTGTTCCTGGGCCCGACAAATGAGTGTTTTAATGAAGCCAAGGACTCATTTACTCTCCCTTCTCTCCGGCTTTAGCTGGGGTAAACATTGCCTATCAAGTTTGAAGGGTGTCACCCTTGACAGAGAAGGCAAGAGCCTCATTGGGATGGAATATAATTTTTTTTTTCTGTTGGCTTTTGATGTTACACCTCTTATCCAAAACCATGGCCCCAAGTTCTTACAAACTTGGAACTAAAAGGGGGTGAGGGGTCCGGGGGGTACCCACCACCACCACTTTTCTCATCTTCAGCATCTTCAAAGCAGCCGTGAGCTGCGCCTCAAAGCCTTCCTCATCAGTTTCCAGCTCCTCCTACGCAGCGGTACTTGTCGCTGCATAGGAGGCCCTTCTTCCCTACCCTTTGACAGACAGTCTGAGCTAATTCTTAGAAGGTCCTTGCAGGGCCTCACAAGCTTCTTTGTGTAACTTGTGTTTAGGCTTCTTCATGACTGTCTAATCAGAATGTCATTGCTAGAGTTCCCTCCCCCACAAAAGCATCACTCATGGGCTAGCCTGTCCTTTTCCCTGATCAGGAGAAAAGGCCCAGCTCTTTTCCTGGACTTGCATAAGTATGCCGCTTGACAAGGCCTTTCTGTAACTATCTCTTCAGGTTTCTTTCCCTGCACCAACCAGCTCCTCCATTTTGGTCATTATAAAATCCAGAGGAACTATTTGCTTAGTGATTACAGGAGATGAACTTGTAAGGAAGGGAAGTCAAGTGTTTTTATCCATTATTCTGCTTTTAGCTATGATAAAAGTTCATCCTAATATGTGGCATTGCCTATATAAAGAATTGCTCTAAAAGAAAGAAACAATACTGTTGACCTCTGTTGGTAAGGCAGATGCTTTGAGAACTTTGAAATAGCATGTCGTTTAATACCAAGAACTAGCCAAGTGGTTTCATGGGCCACAAATCAGACTATATTTCTGAAGGATTTTTATGGCTTTTTCAGAAGTTAATTGTAAAATATCGTGGGGGATCTTTCCATAGTCCTCAGTAAATTAAAGTAAGGGCCATGTTTTGTTTCCTGCTTTAAGTCTTTGAGAATTTAGCATATATTGATGGCAAGATCCAAACCTTACCATCCAATTCTGAAGTTGTTTGTATATGTAGTAAAAATGAAGGATGGGAATTTTGTCAATCTCTGAAACTGATGGCAACAATAGTACTAGAATTGTTTCCATTTCTGTCACCAGGAAATTCCACATGTCACATGTCTAGTTAAAGCAGAATTCTATTCAAACTGTGTTGCCTACATCTCACATGGTAAAGTAGCACTCTATTACCTGAATATGGCCCATGAACAAGTTTTGTTTTCCCCATACATACACAATGTTTAAAATAATTTTAATTAGCTATCACACATTTGAAAGTCAGATACTTAACATAAAAATCTGGGTTTCTACCTTCCCTCAAAACAACAGAAGATATGGTGACATGAGGTCTACTTTATCCCTTAGCAACTCTGGGCTGTTGATGTCCCTTTGATGGACTCTTGTTCCCCAGGACCCATCATCCCTAGCACTGCATTCTTGCACCTCGTCCACTCATTCAAACCCCTGAGCTGCCTGGTTACTGCAAACATATGAGTACGCCATCAGCCCGGTGTTGCCAGCATGCAGTATCTTTCCTAATTGAAGGTTCTTACAGTATTTGAAGATACTTATAGCTTTTCGAACTGAGACAAGGAATTAATGTTAAAGGTTTATTTATGGAAAACATTCAACTGGAAAATAGTCACCTAAATACTTCAAAGTGTTACGAATATTGAGTAACTTACCAGGAAATCAGAATAATATCAGTAAACTATGCCATAAAGTATTTCTGAAGCCTTGGGAATAGATTTGATTATGGTATGTGTAGTGTTTACAGCAAATACAGTTTTTGCAACATGTAAGCGATTTTTAGCCACATGAATCTTGTGCAAAATCATTGTCATGCTGCCAGAAGAACTATATACTCTTGATGCATTGAGATTCTTCAGCCCTAGGACTTCTAGTCAGTTTAAGATCAAGTTACTAATGTAAACTTTAAAGAAAAAGTCCTAATTAATTCATTTTGTTTAATATTAGAGCCCTGAGCAGGTATTTAAATATCCTCATCTACCCTATTTACATACATACAAATGAACATAGAGGATTTCTACAATACCATACATAGGTGTGTTTAAATCATGCTTAATACCAAAAATTAGTACTGGTGACTTTAAAAAGCTATTACTTTTTTTCCTTTAATACAGAGAACTCTAAAGACAACAAAAAGTGATCCATAATCTCACTGCCCTGTTGACATTTTTTGAAAAACAATAAAAGTAATAGGTACACGTGAGTAGAAATTACAAATAGTACAGGAAGGTACAAAATAAAAAGCAAACGGCTTCCACACCTACACTCCCTGAAAAAGGTTTCTTGTAACTGTTCCCAGATGATATTTCTATGCTAGTATATAAAACCCACTGGATTTTATATAAGGATATTGTTGAATTTTTATTAAAATGAGTTTGTTTCTTGATGTGATTTATTTGCCTCGTGTTTAGAATATTGCATGGTAAAGTTTCTTTTGTGCATATTGTACTTTTATTTTACTAATATATTAAAAGCCATATTTCAATGACCCCTGTACATTTTTCATGCTGTCTTACTCCCAATGGCCTCTGTGCATGTAAGTAACCTGTTGAGTGACTATGCCTCTTTGTTTTTGATGGTTTCCTTTCATTAAGTCTTTTATTTTTAATCAGCAAACAGATTAAAACCTTTGAAAGTTCAGTCTTTAAGTGTTCTCCTTATATTCCTTGTATGTCTTATTTTTTAAAAATCCTTTTTCATTGTTTCTCAATCCTATGACTTCATTTAGACCAGAGTAACCTCTTCATGCTACTCCTTTCTGGTTAAGATATTGATGTATAACATATCTGTTCATTTGTTTTTGTAGTGTTGATTGTTGGTAGCTAACTTTGTCTTACGTGTTTAAAATAAATGACAAGTCTTTATTCAGTAGGATTGGAGTTAGGGTTCTGTAGATGGAAAAGGAAGTGAATGCCATTCAGGAAGCTTATGTCATTGTCATCTTGCTCTTGTGAGATGCTTGATTAATTTTATATATCAAAATACATCAGCTTGTTGATGCGCCTCCTTCATAAGCATACTTTTGCTGGAAATATCACTCAGAAGGCAATAGGTATACAAATTTTTTATTTTTGCAACTCTCGTCTCTCCATTACCACGGCAGCATGACTAGCTAGCTCACCCATTGCAGAGAACCTCTGTTCATTTTTATTTTGTGGGTCTGCCATTCAAACAGAGACCACATTTTTTGGTTCTTAGCTGTTGCTAGAGAATATGCTTTAAAGACTTCTAGTCGTCCTTTACAGAATTGAGTTATCAAAAAAGAGAAATGCACAAATACCCATTAACATGCACTAACCCTTATTTTAACACACTGTATTTCTTTTTTTTTTTTAATATTTTGAGAATGCTACTTCTGTTCGTTTGTTTGTTTCTGATCTATTGCATTCCAGAGTATCCCGCTTTACATTTTAAGGTTCTTTGCTACTGGGAAGATCACAAATGTTAAGGAATGAGCTCATATTCAAAAGCATTTGGCCATATTGTTTCAGAGAGTAGAAGCTTCTCTTAATGATTGACTGAAACAGCCCAGATTCCTTTATTAATCCATGGAATCAATTTTATTAATTTATTTCAATCCCCCTAAAATGCAGATCTTATTCCATATTCTTTAAAAAGGAACTTCAGTGTGTGCCTGACAACATTTGGGTGTTACCATGCAGAAAAATAAACACATGATTTTAGCCTTCTTGCGAGAATGTTCAAATGTGCATGAGAATTAGACTACCTTGAACTTCAACAGGAATGGTCATCCTCTTGGGAAAGTGTTTGTAAGAGTTTGTTAAGAGGCAAGTGTCCAAAAATATTTTTTTCAGTATTTCTTCTCAGTCTGTGATGATTAGAGAACTCCCCTTTTGCAAAGATTTCTAAGCTCAGACTGCTTCACACTTCCTTCACTCTGTCCATCCGGATTTATTGCACATGGCGGACAATGTTTGGGGCCCTGGGAAGCATGTTCCCCTACCTACATACACAAGACTTTCCATGGAATGGATAGCCAGGTTACAATAAAACCTGTCATGCTCATTTCAAAAGTTTGTGAAATGACAGTTAGAGAACTTGACTTTGAAAGAATCTAGCATGTACCTTCAGCAACTCCGTTGAAAGAACCATGAAGTTAAAGACCACCTGTCCATGCATCTCTCATCCATTCCTAGAAATAATCCAGCTGGCCTCTTTCTTGGTTAACTTCAGTTGCATTCATGCTATATTCATGTTGGTCACTGTCTGCAGACTTTTTTTTTTTAGTATTGCTGATTTCTTAGAATTGCAAAACTCTGAATAGCATGTGGTTTTGAATGAATTCATGTGATTTGCTGGATATTGCATGAGAAGATATGCAGTATCTTTGAGAATTGGACTTTTGTGCATGTGCTCAACATATCTTTGGATGCCCCTGGTTCTAAAGTGCATTTTCATGGGATTAAAAATGAAATTTTCTCCCAAAAGGTTGTAAGCCTTAAATTACACATGAGCTATGTATTGTAAGTTGGATTCATATTTTTTAAGACATGGTTTTACTATAACTTTAGTTTTTCCAGTAAAATTATGATTTATATACACGAAATATTTCTTCCATAAATTTACCTTTCTTCTAAATCTTTGCATTTTAGTGTTTGATCAATTAGATCTTGTTACATATGAAGAAGTAGTAAAACTGCCAGCATTCAAAAGGAAAACACTAGTCTTATTAGGTAAGTTTCATTAAGTGGCTTCCCTATGCTTATCTTCAAAACATTAGTGAGTATTACAAGCAATTGTCCATTTTAACTTCCTTTTTTTAAAAATGTCATAGGTGCGCATGGTGTTGGGAGAAGACACATAAAAAACACCCTCATCACAAAGCACCCAGACCGGTTTGCATACCCTATTCCACGTAAGCAGTGTCTCTCTCTTTTAAGTGTACTTTGTCTAGAACTTTTTTATTTATTCTGATATTCTGATTATTATCAGTAACAACTGTTTATTAAAGGAAGTTTGGAAAATCCAAAAAGGAAAAATGAAGAAAATGAGTAAACAAAAATCCCAACCTCACTCCCCAATAATAGTGTCATAAATATCTTGTGGTATAGCCTTCCAGGCTTCTCTTAGTGCAGACATATGTAGTATGTGTATTTGTTACTGTTGTTGTTTAATTTTTATTTTTAATTGAAATATAGTTGACATACAATATTGTATTAGTTTCGGGTGTCAACACAGTGATTCAAAAGTTGTATACATCCCAAAATGCTCACCACAGTAAATGTGGTTACCATCTATCATCATATAAAGTTATTACAATATTATTGACTATATTCCAGATGCTTTACTTTTCATCCCCATGACTTACTTATTATATAACTAGAAGTTTGTTCCTCTTTATCCCTTTCACCCATTCCACCTATCTCCCGACCCCTCGTTTTTTAACAAAATTGGGCTCATCCATTCTGTTTGCAACCTAATTTTTCCAAGAGTATGTTATAAACATTACCCAGATGAATCATTCTTCAGAAAAATCAGTTTTAGTGATAGTGCAGTTTTCTTTGATATAATATTTTCCTTAATCAGTACCTAAGTTGTTGGCTTTCATCTCTTTTAAAACCCAGCCATTGTGCAATCAGTCGTTTGTTATAAAGGATTTTAAATCTGTAATATTCCCCTTATTTTCTATATCCAATCCTTAACCTCTTTCCCTCTTTGTTCCCTCAACTATAAAACAAAGTAATCCTACAGATACAAAGAGCATTTGAGATCATGTGAAACACTGAGCAGATCCTGGATAAATAGTAGCAATCTTACGATTATAATTTTATTATGATGATGATGCCAAAGTTTGAAATTTGAATCCCGAAAGCTTTCTAGCAGTAAGAGCTTTGTTTGGGGTGGGAAGAACTCAAGGAAATAGAGTTAAGAGCAACAGGAGAAAATGTGAAGACTGGCTCCACCCTGTAGGGCCTTCCTGAAGCCATGTCAACACCAGTTAAGTGTTATCTCCACAGCCCAGAGAGCCATGAGGCTTCATAAGACTACCCCCATTCCAGAATTCTGTCTGATCTACACACAAAAAGAAATTCATCAAATACTGTTTGAATCGGTACCACTGGGGTTTTCTACTAAAGCACTTTGAAATGTTCTTTTAAATCTCCTTATGAGTAGATCATGAGTACAGCAAGCTTAGCTAACATCTAGTTTCTTCTTGCTCACATAACAATTGAACTTCCATGTCATTAAATGGTCAATTAACTAGTTTGGTTTTAAAGTGTACCCTTGCTGGCCTCAATCATGTCTACTCTGAAACATTTGACCCCGGATATAGGTATAGTATATGTTTACCGCCTGAAGATAGTACAGCATCAACACAGTATGCCGTTTCTTCAGCTTTTCATGTGCCTGGAGAAAGGGTTTTTCTGGAAAACCCACATTTTGAGGTCCTTGAGCCCTTGGCAATTCTAATGGTCTATATGGGGCAGGAGAAAGACAATTTCCCTGTGGGCTTGGGCCCATGCTCACAGCAGAGTAGCATAAATTTGTCCTTGCTCAATGAAGGAATGAAGGAATCAAGAAGGGAAAGAGGACTTGAAAGGAAGGAAAGAAACTGGAAGAAAGGGAAGAAGGAAAGAGAGAAACAGAGGAAGGGAGGAAATAAAGAGGAGACAAGGAAGAGAAAGGGGAGGGAGGTAGAAGGAGAAAGAGATGGGGGAAAGGAAAGTAAGACCAATGTTCCTGGCTTGTCTGGAAAAGCATTTCCTAAAGTGTTTGCAGAGTACTTGTCACATCAGTAGCCCACAGAACTAGGACTTACTAGCAGGTATTCAGTACACACTCACTTAGGGCAGGGGTCAGCAAACCTTTTCTGTAAAGGACTAAATGTAGTCCTTTAGTAAATCTAGTCCTTGAGGCTTTGAAGGCCATATGGTCTCTGTCACAGTGACTCAACTCTGCCACTGTAGCATGAAAGCAGCCATAGACAATATGTAAACAAATGGGCATGGCTGTGTCCCAATAAATCTTTATTTACAAAGACAGGCTGTATTTGGCCCACAGGCCATAGTTTGCCATTTGATGTTTAGGTCTTCCCTAACTATTATGGCCACATCTGGCTAAAGTCATTGTGTTTTTAGTATGGCATGCCTTTTGCTATTTTTGAACATTCTCCTTTTGCAAGATGCTACAGACCAGCACATCTAGTTTTCTCTGCTAATGACAGCATGCAATATCTGCACCATCCAGTACAGGAACCATTAGCACAGGGTGGCCATTGAACCCTTGAAATGTGGCTAGTGAGACTGAGGAACTGAAACCTTAATTTTATTGAGTTTTAGTTTATTTAAACTTAAATAACCCTACATAGTTTCTTAGGGCTTTTTTAAATTCTTTTTTTTCCTTCTGCTTATCCCTAACTGCAGTAAGGCATACAGTGAATGGCGCTCATCTTGTGTCATTTGGTATCCTTCTCCTGGGGTGACCCATGAAGGGATGCAGTAGATCCCATCTAAGCACTGAAAGATTCACCAAACCAAACACCTAACTGACTACCATAGTCTAATGTCACACAGATAAATATGATCTCTAGAACTTAGTTCAACAAAGCAACTGGGAGTGGGAACAGGGCATGAGACATATACTAAAGAATCCATAGCTTTTAAGAAGAGATCGGGTTTAGAAAAGTCCACTGGGAGTGTGGGCTCCTCAGCTCGGCTTTTTAATGCTCTCTTAACATGGGACTTTGCAGATACAACCAGACCTCCAAAGAAAGATGAAGAAAATGGAAAGAATTATTACTTTGTATCTCATGACCAAATGATGCAAGACATCTCTAACAACGAGTACTTGGAGTATGGCAGCCATGAGGATGCGATGTATGGGACAAAACTGGAGACCATCCGCAAGATCCATGAGCAGGGGCTGATTGCCATACTGGACGTGGAGCCTCAGGTAATGCCTGGCCACCCCCAGCCCTGTCATCCTGCCTGCATGCTCAGCTCAGTTGCCGAAATAAAACATGCTATCTGAATGCCGTGAGTCACATAATAATTTAGTAAACTCCAGTGAAGTATCAGTGATAAAGGCATCAGTAATGAGTGCAGACTGACTGATCTCTGGACTCAGTGTGCACACACTGTGTACTACAGAAGCACAGACTGTTCTCTCAGGACGGTCCCTATGCTCTGAAGCTCAGTACACTACCTGATTGAATCTGTGCCTGCCAGAAATCCTACAATAATCTGACCTCAGGATGAGACTCTGGCACCTTGTGATCACATCAGCCACCTTTCCTCTCTTGGTACACCTCACACTAGAGAATCAGAGCCTCTGCCAGCATCTTATGTTAATCACCTGCCAGAAACTCTGATCCTGGGGGCTGGGTCTGAAACACAGCTCTAGCTTTATGAAAGCAAGCATGAGCAGACCCAGGGGAATGTCAGATGGAGCGGGCTGGAGACCCCAGGTGCTCAGCCTCTGCCATCTCCACTGGGGACAATACCTGACCCTAAGCAAAAAGTGGGAGTGATACAGAGAATATGGAGAAAACTCAGAGAGCCAGGTGCAGAGATTATTAGATCATTTGTAGGTAAGTCCTACGCTAGAAGCCATGGGAATTACTAAACTGAAAAAAGCGAAAGCCCCAGGCCTTACATCCAGAATGCTGACCAGCTCTTTTTTCATCTCTGAGGACAAACAAGCAGAAGTGGGACTTAAAGCCCAGCAGGAAGGATTTGGGAGTTGTAGGCATCGGGACAGGTTACAGAAGAGGCTCGTGGGTGCCCACGTGACTCCCAGGCCTGCCATTTCTAAGACTGAGCTATCCCAGAAGTCTCTTATCACTTATAAATAGAGTCAGTAGGGCACCTGCTGAAATGGTAGAGCAGCTCCTCTCACGCAGGCCCTGTTTCATCAGGAGGCTTACCTGGCCCTTCCAGGCACAAAGACCCCTGTTCAAGGGCCT
>JAVSCE010017203.1:0-262161 GCA_032199065.1 Smutsia gigantea | reverse complement strand
GATTTTTTCTATTGTTTTATTCTTCTCAATTTTATTTATTTCTTCTCTAATCTTTATTATGTCCCTTCCTCTGGTGACTTTGGGCCTCATTTGTTCTTCTTTTTCCAATTTCAGTAATTGTGTCTTTAGACTATTCATTTGGGAATGTTCTTCCTTCTTTAAATAGGCCTGGATTGCAATATACTTTCCTCTTAGAACTGCCTTTGCGGCGTCCCACAAAACTTGTGGCTCTGTGTTGTTTTTGTCATTAGTCTCCATATATTATTTGATTTCTGTTTTGATTTGGTTGTTAACCCATTGATTAATTAGGAGAATGTTGTTAAGTCTCCATGTATTTGTGCGCCTTTTGTTTTCTTTCTGAAATTTATTTCTAGCTTTATACTTTTATGATCTGAGAAGTTGGTTGGTATGATTTCAATATTTTGAAATTACTGAGGTTCTTTTTGTGGCCTAGTATGGTCTATTCTGAAATGTTCCATGTGCACTTGAGAAGAATGTGTATCCTGTTGCTTTTGGTGTAGAGTTCTGTAGATGTCTGTTAGGTCCATCTGTTCTAGTGTGTTGTTCATGCTCCTGTGTCTTTACTTATTTTCTGTCTGGTTGATCTGTCCTCTGAGGAGTGTAAGGAAGTCTCCAAGATGAATGCATTGTTGTCTATTTCCTTTAATTCTGTTAGTGTTTGTCTCACATATGCTGGTGCTCCTGTGTTAGTGCATATATATTTGTTTGTTATATCTTCTTGTTGGACTGACCCCTTTATCATTATGTAATGTCCTTTCTTTATCTCTTTTGCTACTTTCTTTCGCTTTCTTTTGAAGTCTATTTTGTCTGATACAAGTACTGCAACACCAGCTTTTTTCTCTTTGTTGTTTGCATGAAATATCTTTTTCCATCCCTTCACTTTTAGTCTGTGTATATCTTTGGATTTGAGGTGAGTTTCTTGTAGGCAGCAGATAGATGGGTCTCGCTTTTTTATCCATTCTGTTACTCTGTGTCTTTTGATTGGTGCATTCAGTCCATTTACATTTAGGGTGATTATTGATAGGTATGTACTTATTGCCATTGCTGGCTTTAGATTCGTGGTTACCAAGGGTTCAAGGGTTGCTTCTTTACTATCTAACAATCTAACTTAACTTTGTTAAGTTATTGTAAACACAGTCTGATGTTTCTTTCTTTCTCTCCCTTCTTATTCCTTCTCCTCCATTCTTTCTATAATAGGTGTTTTATTCTTTGCCTTAGTTAGTATTTGGATGGTCTGCTTTCTTTGCTATGATTTTTTTTTTCTGGTGACATCTTTTTAGCCTTAGGTGTGCTTCCATCTGGAGCAGTCCATTTAAGATATCCTGTAGTGGTGGTTTATGAGAAGCAAATTCTCTCAACTTTCGTTTATCTGGAAATTGTTTAATCCCTCCATCATATTTAAATGATAATCGTGCTGGATACAATATTCTTGGTTCGAGGCCCTTTCTGTTTCCATAACGTTAAATATATCATGCCATTCTCTTCTGGCCTGTAAGGTTTCTGTTGAGTAGTTTGATGATAGTCTGATGGGTTTTCCTTTGTGTGATCTCTTTTCTCTCTAGCTGCCTTTAATACCCTGTCTTTATCTTTGATCTTTGCCATCTTAATTATTATGTCTTGGTGTTGTCTTCCTTGGGTCCCTTTGTGTTGGGAGATCTATGAGCTTCGGTGGACTGGTGACTACTTTCTTCCCCAGTGAGGGAAAGCGCCAGCCACTATTTCTTCAAAGACACTTTCTATCCCTTTTTCTCTCTCTCTTCTTCCTCTGGTAATTCTATAATTAATATTGTCTGCTTTGGATTGGTCACACAGTTCTCTTAATATTCTTTCATTCCTAGAAATCCTTTTATCTCTCTCTGCCTCAGCTGCTCTGTACTCCTGTTCTCTGTTTTCTATTCCATTAACAGTCTCTCGCATCTCATCCATTCTGCTGTTAAGCCCGTCGATCGCTGGTCTGATTTCTGTATTGTCTTTCCTCAGTTCCCTCACTTCCTCCCTCAGCTCTTGCACATTTCTCTGTAGGTCCATCAGCATCGTCGTGACTTTTATTCTGAATTCTTTTTCAGGGAGGCTGTGCATTTCCATCCCTTCAGACTCCCTCTCTGGGGTTGTCTGGTTGATTTTGGTGTGAACCATATTCCTCTGTCTATTCATGGCTGTATAATTTGGTCACTGATAGTTGCCACGTATGTCAGCTGGGCTCTTTAAGACTTTAAAAAGAGAAGAAAAAAAAAGAGAAAAAAAAGAGAAAAAGAGAAAGAAAGAAGAAAAGAAAAAAAGCAAGAAAAGAAAAAAGCAAAAACAAAACAAAAAACAAGACAAAAAACAAAACAATAACAAAAACAAAAAAAAAGCCCACCGGACGTAGATTCTGTGGGAATACTCTAGGTGGCGCTATTGCCCCACTATTCCACAGCTGTGACTGTGCCGCTCCGCAGGGCCCTTTATTGCTCTGGCAGGGGTGGGAACGAATAGGAGGCTGTTGATCTCAGTGAGAAGTGTAAGTATGGCTACGCTTCCTCAGTCGCCAGCTAAGGTGTCTGAAACTCCCCAGGACTCCCAGCCTGCTGGGCTGAGTGTGCTGGGGCGATCCGGCTCCTCCGCTGGGCTCCTGTCTCTTTAAGACCGCTGAAGAAAGCGCGCGCTTTTTTTTTTCCTTCCCGGGAGCCGGCTGCAAGCACCCTGGTGCGTTCCCTGCTCAGATCCTGCCTCTCTGTCTCTCCAGTCTCCGCTGCACTGCGCAATGTGGGTCAGCGCTCCCCACGCAGATCACCGGGGCTGGCTACTTCGCGGGGTGTACTTCCACTCCCTCCCGGCTCTGAATCCTCTCCTCCCGCCGGTGCGCTGGGGTGGGGGAGGGCTCGGGTCCCGCCGGGTCGCGGCTCCGTATCTTACCCGCCTCTTGGGGTGCCGAGTCCTCTCGGGTGCAGCTGCACGCTGTGCGCTTTCCTGTGTATTCTCGTCTCTCTTTTAGGAATAGATGTATTTGCTGTGTTTTCGTAGATAAATATAGTGTTGGGAGGAGATTTCTGCCGCCCTGCTCACACCGCCATCTTCCCGGAAGTTGTATGTCTTTCTTAAAGGCTACTGTCTGCCTCTCCTTCGGAATAGCTCTATATATATCTTGTCACCTCATTCATATAGTAGGTTAGTGTCAGAGGCGACCAGCCACGCTATCTCTTTGTTGGGATAATTCCCAGTTTCTAGCCCACACCCAAGGGCATCCTTTTTTCTGTGGTTGGCATCTGGTGGGACCTGCTCAGCCTTGCGCTAGAAGGCCCAGGCGCTGCCGGGAGCTCGGGTAAGTCCGTGAACTTCTGCTGTGAGCCTCAGACTTTTTAACTGAAAAATGGAGACGTAAGCTGTGTTTTCCCAGGACTCTGGTGAGGGTTATGTTAGAGCACTTGACATATGACAAGAAGTGGTCACTTGTCCCTGAGGCTGGCTCTGGGGACCCAAATGCAGGATGGAGAGAGCCATGCAGGGCAGCCACTGGACCGTCCCGGAAACAACCACATGAAGGAGTCTTGTTTTTCCCCTTCCACTCCCCACCTGTTCAGCAGATGGCTTCTCCCTCAGCCACAGGCCCCTCAAGAACATTCCAGACTACTCCACTCTGCGCCCCCAGCTGCCTTTCTGCCTGACTTCTCTCTTCCAGAATCGAGCTGAAATCCCTCCCTTGCTGATGTTCCCCTCCCGGTCTTTGTGGTGCTATGGGGTTTTATCTTTTCCTTCCTTTGCCATATTTTAAGGGGGTCTTGAGGCAACACAAGGGTAGGCACGAGTGTGACCGCGGCCTGAGAGGCCCCTGCTGCTGCCAAAGACCCCACCCTGAGGTGCGCCTGCCTGGCCTGGATCCCTTGCACCCCACCATCCAGGGGACCTGCTGGTGTCACTTCCTCTTATAAAATCAACCCTGAAACCAGGCAAAAGGTCAAGTATCTACTAATTTAGAAAGAACATGCCAGACGCCACACAGTAGACCCAGACAACCTAGGTGCAAAGAGCCAAGGGCTTCCTCTAACATTATTAGATTCCTTGGGGGATTTCAGGTCTTACAGAAAGTACAGACAGTTTCAGTGTCCCTGTGGGATGCTTGTTGGGGGGAGGCGGGTGGGTACACAGGGCCCCACTCCTAGTGGTCCTGAGGAGATGGGGCCAGAGCTGCCCAGGCGAGCCTGCTCTCTCTGCCAGCGGCCCCTCGGCCCCTCACCCCACATGCTGGTGTCTTGCAGGCCTGGCACCCAGCACAGAAGGATGAGGGGGGAGAATGCCACCCAGGTCGGCGAGTTCATCCTGGTGGGCTTCCCCACGGTGCTCCCGCTGCAGCACCTGCTCTTCCTCCTCTTCCTGCTCACCTACCTCTGCGTCCTGGCGGAGAACCTGGCCATCATCCTCACCGTCTGGAGCAGCCCCCACCTCCACAGGCCGATGTACTACTTTCTGAGCTCCATGTCGCTCCTGGAGATCTGGTACGTGTCTGACATCATCCCCAAGATGCTGGATGGTTTCCTCCTGCAGCGGAAACGCATCTCTTTCATCGGGTGCATGACTCAGCTGTACTTCTTCAGCTCTCTGGTGTGCACGGAGTGCGTGCTTTTGGCCTCCATGGCCTACGACCGCTACGTGGCTGTCTGCCACCCCCTGCATTACCAAGGCATCATGGCTACGGGGCTCTGCGTCCAGCTGGTGTGTTTCTCCTTTGTGAGTGGCTTCACCATCTCTGTGATCAAGGTCTGCTTTATCTCCAGTGCCACGTTCTGTGGCTCCAATGTCTTGAACCACTTTTTCTGTGACATTTCCCCCATCCTCAAACTGGCCTGCACAGACTTCTCGACTGCAGAGCTGCTCGACTTCATCCTGGCCTTTGTCATCCTGGTGTCCCCACTCACGGCCACCGTGCTGTCCTACGGGCACGTCGCCCTGGCTGTCCTGCGCATCCCCTCAGCCACTGGCCGTCGGAGAGCCTTCTCCACCTGTGCCTCTCACCTCACCGTGGTCACTGTCTTCTACATGGCCATGATCTTCATGTACGTCCGGCCCCAGGCCATTGACTCCCGCAGCTCCAACAAGCTCATCTCTGCTGTGTACACTGTCCTCACCCCCATCGTGAACCCCTTGATCTACTGTCTGAGGAACCAAGAATTTAAGGAAGCCTTGAAAAAGACTCTGGGCTTTGGTCAGCCTTCACAGAAGGACCATTAAATGTCCTAGAATCTAATTCGTGGTGATAGAAAAAAATCTTCCATGGCACTGGATGCTTTTAAAGTAAATCTTTAAATGCAATTTAGCAAACTACAGAGCTGTGCACACACAGCAAGCCTTCGCCTGGATTTGTTTTCACAGGAGGACCGCACTCGTGTACCCAGCGCTCAGATCAAGCACTAGGAGCTCCTTCACACCCTGACCCATGGTCACCATTATCCTGGCTTCTAACGCCAGACACCAGTGTGGGTGATTTTGAGGTTTTTATGAACAGTCATGAGAGACACTTTATGTTCAGTGGCTTTCTCTCAGTGTGATGCCTGAGGGGACCCTTGGTGTATTTGCATGTAGCAGTCGCTCCTGCATGTAACACATACTCCACTGTGTAAAGGCATCAAACATTGACCCATGCTATGAAGTTGTGATCAGTCCTCTGGATGCCACCCACTATTATCATGGCACTGTGTGGACACCTGCGGGAGAGTGCTGCTGAGAGCGCCCTGGCTCATGTCTTTTCATTCATACAGTTTTGGGAGCCATGTGGCTAGGCTAGACCCAGGTGTGCACAGGCTACACCTACAATTGCCGTGACCTCAGCGATGTGTGTGGTCTGGCTTAGGAGAAACTCCGACACTGTGCTCCAAAGGGGGCGAGCTGATCTTCACTCCCATGAGCAGTGTGTCTAGTGGCTCCACATTCTTCCGACATTCAGTGTCATCAGTAGTTTTCAATTAGGCATCCTTCCTGTTGTAATGGTGTCTTGTCCCCGATGGCAAATAGTCTGAGCACCTCCGTAGTACTTGCTGGTTATTGTCCATTTGGATGCGTCCTTCCTGAAGTGCCCATTCAACCAAGTATTTTGCATATTTTTATACTGAGTTGCTTTTTCTTCTTAACAGGTAGGAGTTCTTATATATTCTGGATATACACCCTCTGTTTTTTATACTTGATGCAAAAATATCCTGGTTTGGGGGTGTGCATTTTTATTCTTAATGGTGTCTTGAAGAAGAGAAGCTCTTTATTTTGAATTCTTATTTCTCCTATTATAGTGTTTTTTTACTTTCCATTTAAGAAATTATTGCCTATTCCAAGGTCATAAAGATGTTCTTCTATTTAATTCTGGAAGCTTCATTGTTTTACCTTTTGTGTTTAGATTTAAACCATTTGAGATTGATTTTTATTTACGGTATGAGACATGGGTCTAAATCCATTCTTTTCTCAATGGATGTCAGATTGAGGCGGGACCCACCATTCATTGCAAAGAGCATGCATTCCCTTCTGCAATGTCACCCTTTTCATACACCAGGTATTTATCCACTGCCTCCACTCACCTGCCTATCCTCAGCTCTTCTTGGGCTTCTTCCTCTGTCCCATTTGGGTCCATCTTTTGCTGGGCCAATGCCACGTCATCATGGTTACAATGGCTTCCTGATATTCTGTGATGTGCAGCAGTAAGTCATCTGTCTCTGGTACTGTTCTTCAAGGTTGCATGGTTATCTTGGCCCTCCCAAATCAGCGTAGGGAGACAGGCATTTTCAGAATCAGCCTGTCAATTTCAACAGAGGAAAAATATTTTGGATAGTTATTGGGATTGTGTTGAATCTATAGCTCAATTTGGAGATAACTATCATCTGTACAATTTCAAGGCTCTTAACCCAAGAAGGCATACTCTTCTATTCATGTACAACCTTTCAATTTCTCAATACTGTTTTGTAGTTTTCAGCATAGGGACCTATTATATTTTTTTTAGGTATTTGAGTTTCTTAAATTCTTTTAATTACAAAAAAATAGTTGATTGTATTAGTATGGGGATTTTTCTGGCTTCTCTCTTCTGTTCCATCAATGTGTCTGTTGCTGGACAATACCACGCAGCTTGATAATCAGTCTTGAGGTTGGTAGACTAATTCTTCCAACTTTATTCTTCTCCAAAATTGCATTAGCTTTTTTTCCCCTTTTGATTTTTCATATATATCTTAGGACAATCTCTGTATATACAGGAAGAAACTCTTGCTGTAATTTTGATAGCAATTGCGTTAAACCTGTATAGCAATTTTGGGAGAATTACCCTCCTTACTATGTTAAGTTTGAAGGATGGTTTTGCTGGGTATACGAACTGTGGCTCAGGCAGGCTCCCTCTTCATCTGGATTAATGGAGCGTTCCTCCAACACCGCCAAGGGAGACTGGCAGCACCGGAAAACTGTGCGACCACATGCTGTCATCTATTGGGGACTATCACTTATCTCTGTCACCAACAAGTGGTCAGGGAATATAAAAGAGGAATACTTCCCATATGATTTTATTAATTCAATGTATGCCTGATACCAAAAGCATACAAAGTCCAAAAATGAAAATTACAGATCACTATCTCACATATAGATTTTAAAAATTCTTTAAAAATATTTGCAAGTAGGATTCAGCAATATATAATAAGAATGACACATGATCAAGTGGGGTTTAGTTCAGGGATGCAAGGCTGGTTCAATATGCAAAAACCAATCCCTGAAATCCACCAAATGAACAGGCTAAAGAAAAGTTATGCAATTACATCAACTGACACAGTGAAACTAACAAAATCTAACATTAGCAAACAATGAACAGAGACCACCGCTTCAGTATTCACAGATCTAGACCAGCTCATGCCTGACCAAAACCTGAATACTTTTCCCAAGAATGTCAGCTCGCCACCGCTATCCAATACAGTGCTGGAAGGTCCAGCCAGCACAATAAGGAAAGGTAAAGATGGGCATTCAGGTTGGAAAGAATGAAATAAAATTACCCCTATCTGCAGATGACATGATTGTCTACACAGAAAGTCCCAAGGAATCTACACAAAACCTAGAACTAATATGTGTATTCAGCAAGGCCACAGGATACAAACTCGACATACAAAAAACAGCTGTATTTTTATGTACTAGCAATGAATGCAAGGCAACTGACTTTAAAATACCATTCAAAAGCACTCAAAAAATTTGAAGTACTTGAGTGTAAATCTAACAAAACACGTACAGCATTTATATCCTGAAAACTATGCAATGCTGATGGAGGGAATCAAATAAATAAATGGAGGCCCATGTTCTGTGCATGGATTGGCAGACTCAACGTGATGGAGAGAAATCTCCCCAGATTGCTATCCAGGTTAACACAATTACTATCAAAACTATAGTAACTGTTTCTTTCTGTATATACAAAGAAGATTCTCCTAAACTTTATATAAAAAGGAAAAAAAAGAGCAGCTAAAGCAATTTTGGAAAAGTTAAAGTTGGAGGAATTAGGAATTAGTCTACTGACTTGAAGGCTGATTATGAAGGCTGTGTGGTATTGTGCAGTGACAGACACAAACATTGATAGAACAGAAGAGAGAAGCTGGAAAAATCTCCAGATAAGACCAACTGATTTTTTTTAGATTAAAAATCCTATTAATTATAGATTCACGTGCAGTTGTAAGAAATAACACCCAGATCTTTTGTAAACTTGGCCCACTCTTCTACAATGATAACATTGGCCCAACTATAGTATAATATCACAGCCAGGATATTGGTGCAATCCACCTGCCTCATTCAGGTTTTCTGTTTTACCTGTACTTATTTGTGCATCTGTGTTTGTGTTGTTATAAAATTTTATCATCTGTGTAGGTTTGGGTAACTACCCACTCAAGACACTGCACAATGCCACCATCACAGGATTCCTCGCTTGGTCTTTTATAACCACACCCACTTTCCTCTTGCTCCCCTCAAACCTACCTCCATCACTGTCTCCTGACAAATTTTAAAAATTCTAAACTTCGGTGCGTCCTTCATTTCTAAATACTATATAAATGGAGTCACACTATTTGGAACCACCTAGCTCCTTGGAGTCGCTGCCTGTACTGATACTTTGCTCACTCTCTTCCTTTCTATCGCTGAGCAGTGCCCTGGTATGCACGCATCACAGTTTGTCTAACTGCTTACGTTCTGAAAGACATCTGGCTTGATTCCAATTTCTGTATGTTATCATAAAGCTGCAATAAATGTTCACCTACAGGGTTTCGTGTGGACACAAGTCAGGGAAGCAGAAGTGAGAAGTGATACAAGGATAATATTGCTTGAGATTTGGATCAAACTATACCTGCAGCCAGGCACATGCATTACCTTCTGTTACTATGAGGTTTCCATCACTTGCTTTGTTACTAAATGGCACTGGCATGCCAAGTATTTTACAGCATCTCAAATGGAGACTTGAGAAGATAATTTGAGGCCAGTATTTTGTAAGTGTACATTATACAACTGTGAATTCTAATTGTAAATTGCCACACCTTGCATGATTTCAGGGTAGTGCAAGTATCTCCTATTCATCCAGAAACACCAACTATTTCTATTATGAACTGTTATTGAATTTTCTCTCACTTGGTTTCTTGGCTGTAGTTAAGTGATTATACAATCAAACTGAAGCTGGGCAGAATGCTAACTTGCAGGGTATTCATATATGGAGCTCATTTGGAAGTGAATTTCCCAAGTATACTGTTCCCTTGTTTCTGGACAGTGAGGGGCAGTAGCTGGTTGCAGCTGGCTACAAAGGTCCCATAATGGAATGTTTATGATGGTCTTATAACTAGGGACACTAGAAACACAGTTTACTTCTGTGCACCAAAAGGTCGATTTACTTTAGTTACAAAACTGATGTTTAAATTCTGATTTAAAAAAGTAGTTGGGACACATTATACCTAACAATCCCTTCTGTCCGATACTCATCAGGGATGTCCGATACTCATCAGTTTTATGAACCCTGAGGAGGCTTGCCCCCACAGACTGTATCTCCTGTCTTTCCCTCTCAGGACGCAGACCTTGAAGGTGCCTAGAGGAGAGGAGGGAGGCCTGGGATGTGCACAGGAGTGGTGGCAAGGCCTGGGGAGGTTTTAACAGAGGCGGGTCCCCAGAGTGGTAGGATAGGGCCTGACCACGACTCCACACTGCAGGGATGTTTGAGAAACTTCAGGATGTCTGATATTTAGTATATTTCTGTTACCTGCTGTGCTCTTTCCCTTTCTCACTATGCCATCAGTGAGAGTTGATCCACACAAGAATCTTGTCTTGGCAAGTAAGATAAAAGGATGTGTTTTCACTTGGGGAAAAGCTGAGAAAAACAACTGCAGTGCTCAAGGCTGAACAGATGGACGAGGGTACAAGGTGAGGACATCCAGGGAG
This sequence comes from Smutsia gigantea, assembly GCA_032199065.1. Lineage (NCBI taxonomy): Eukaryota > Metazoa > Chordata > Mammalia > Pholidota > Manidae > Smutsia > Smutsia gigantea. Next base: position 251,754 of record JAVSCE010017203.1, on the reverse strand, counting down.
GTGCCCTGGGTTCGGACACACCGGGAAGGACACTGGGCTTCCCAGAGGCATGGGGATGTGGAGGGAAGCCCTGGAAGAGTGGGGACTCCACAGGGCTTGGAGGGCTGAGGTGTGCTCACCCAACTGCTCTCCTAACACACTCTGGGCTGGACACTCGCGTGTAGGATGTGTGTGTGGCCTCTGCTCTCAGGAGGGTCTGTGACTATTTCTCTGCACGTGGACCGTTTATATCAGAATAGATGGAAGCCTGTTAAATAAACTTCACGGCCCGCCCTGGGTCTTCTGCATCAGATCCTCCGGCTTTGGGATCAGGAGTCTACTCCTCTGGACAAGCAGGAATGCCCCTCTTAGAGGTGCGTTTTTGCAGCTGCATTCCCATTCTGGTTTGCATTCCATGATCGTTTTGCAAAGCTGAAAGCCAAATGAATGTTAAATGAAAGAAAAGTTAAGATACTCAGAACCATGAGACCGAGGAATGTGAAGATTACAGCAACCATTCGAGTGGCCGGCGTGGCGGAAGAAGTGTCCCGGTAAAGGGGATCCGTGCCGAGCTGCGCGGACTGAGGACCTGCAGCCCCGCGGGGCTGCCACGCGCGGGGACGGGCACCCGGAACGTCCGTGTGACCGCGGCGCTCAGGCGCGAGCCCCCCGGCCCGCAGGGACGCCCGCGCGGTGCCGGGGGCCGCACCCCATCCGCCCCTTCACTCCCCGGCCCCCGGCCGCCCTCCCCGCAGCTGCCGGGGCGGCTTTCGGGTGGTTGTGAGGTCGGCCCCCGCGGCCTGGGGCGTCCGGGACTTGGCAGGAGGCGCAGCAGTGGCTACAAGGCTGCTCGGCGCAGCTGCCCGCACGGCACGACCTCAGGCCCGGGCGGCGCCCAGTGGGCTCGGGCGACCCGGCCGCCGTGGAGAAGCTGGGGACGCCGCGCGCAGTCCCGAGCCCCCGATCGCGCGCCCGGAAGGCCCGGCAGGCGCCGCGCGGGCACCCCCGTCTGACGTCACCGAGGCGCGCCGGCCGCAGGGAAGGACTTCGTCGCGACCGCGTCCCCTCGGTCCTTGAGCCGGCGCCGACCGCGGAGCCATGGCCTCCAGGCTGCTGAGATTGGCCCCTGCATCCGCGTCCGCGCGGGGCCTGGCGGCGGCCGCCCAGCGCGTGGTGAGGCGGCGGGCGGGCGGGGAGCCGGGGTCCTGGCCTGTCCTCCGGGCGCAGCCGCTTCTCATCTCGCCGGGCCTCTGGGCTGCAGCTCCCAGGGTCACTCCGCGGGGCGCCCGGGGCCTGAGTCGCGGGCCGACCTCAGAGGGGCGGCGGGCTTCCCAGGCCATTTCATCTCAGACCCACACCACGGGCGCGGAGGCGAGTCGGCCGCTGGGCGCGCTGCCGGGGGAGGCCGGGCGCGGCCCCGCTCTGCCTGCTGGCGTTCGGCGGCCGGCGGGCAGGATGAGCCCAGAGGGCCCGGGGCGCGCGCAGCCGCCCCCTCCGTCCTGTAGCGGCCGTGGTGGGCGCCGTAGAAACGGGAGAGAAGGCAGCCTAGTTAGATACGCAGGATCCGGAGAACTCGTGTGGCGGAGAACGGTGGGATGACACTGCGCGGAGGGAACAAAAGAAGCAAAGAACTTGGCTGGAAGCCGTAGGAAAACAACTACGGCCGTGGCTGCATCAAAGCGTCTTTGTGTGCTCGTGGCTGGAGCAAAAGGACTTGACCTCCTGGCTAAGCATTTTGGTCAGCAGAGGATTTGGGGCAGAACAGTGTAATAGTGTCATTAAAAAGTCATATAAGTGTTTTTAGAAGATAACTCAGGCTTCTTTTTACTACCCAGTGTACTGGAGCCTGTGTTAGGGAGCTGAGGACCCGGTACTGTGCTGCAGTGCACAAGCCAGACACAGCCGCCTGTAACAGTGTGCTCACTTCTGGGCACTGCCCTCGGGGGATATAGGCGAGCCTCAGTAGGCCCAGAGAAAAATGAATAAGATAAAAAGGGGGTACCCCTGGTTACTTGAGGAATAAAGGAACGAATTGGAAATTTGTTTTAAGATCAGTTATTCATTGTGACTCCAGAGAGAAGCATGAGACTGAGAATGGGAATTTAGAGAAGACTATGGTAACTTTATAAAAAAGCATATTCTAAGGATTTTGAAGTGAGGAAATGGTTGATTGCTGGGTTCATTACTTGGAATGTGCACCTGCTTTGTGCCACACCTATGGTATGTTCAGGTTGTGGACACAGGTGGGAAACAGTTTGCCCATGACTCATAGGTAGCCTAGAGGAGAGGGTTTTTAATTTCTGGGGTGATATGACTAACACCCCATCACGTACCTCATCTACTCTCCCTCAGGCCCCTCGGTGTCGGCCTCGCTGGCTGTGCTGGGCCTTGCAGTGCTGCGGCTTCAGGACGTTTGTCCCCTCTGCCTGAGACACCCTCTTTCATGGGGCCGGTTCCCTCCCTGCCTTCTAGTCTGTCCCTGCGTCACTCCTGCGAGAGCTGCCCCACCACCCACCTGAACATCGCAGCCTATCACGTGCACCATGCTCCCCTCCACAGCACTTATTTAATAAGCTGTATAGCGACTGTTTTATTGTGCCGTGGAATCCTGTGGCTTCCTGCTGTATCCCCATTGTCTAGGGAAGGTGCTTCATATAGCACAGGCTCCTAATAAATACTTGAATAGTGAATAAGAAGATGAATGAATGACACACAGTTGCTACTGAGTAAGTTAAGTGTTTACAAACTGATGGGACGTTGAGATTTTGGGGCATATAGAGAATGTACTCCATGCACTAACCTGTTCTGTCGATGGGCCTTTGGGTGGTTCCCTTTTGCTCTTGCAGGCATCACTCCTGACTATTTTGAAATACATCATTTCTCCTGTATTCGTTTCAGTTTTTTCCTGCTGTGAATGTATCTGTGTATATATTATTCACAAAAGGGATCATACAGTGCATTCTTTTTCTTTTCAGTAACTACTGGTGTGCTGTATTCAGGTTCCCTCAGTTTTTCCCTAATGTCCTTTTTCCTTTCCAGGATCCCATCCAGGATCTCACAGCACATTCAGTCATCATGTCTCCTTAGGCTTCTCTTGGTTGTGACGGTTCCTCAGATTTTCCCTGGTTCTGATGACCTTGACAGCAGCCCTGGGCAGGAGTTTGTCCCTCAGTGGGACTCGTCTGATGTTTTTCTCATGGTTAGAGTGGGGTTGTATGTTCTTGGGAGGAGGAGCACAGCGGCAAAGCCATGCTCACCACATTGTACGCAGGGAGTCATCCCTGTTGATGTTGACCTTGATCACTTGGCTGGGTAGCAAGGTGGTTCCTCTTCCCCCCTTTCCATGTGTCCCCTCTGAAGGGAAATCACCGTGTAGCCCACATCTGAGGAGTGGGAGATTATGCTCCCTTCCTCGAAGGCAGAGTATCTACAGAAATTATTTGTAATTCTTCTGCATGCGTGCTCGGAATGGTTGATACTGGGGATAGTATATTGCTTCTGGGTCCTCTCAACAGGTAGCAAATGCACGAACCTGTGTGTATACTGATACCTGTAAATACTTCTCCATGTAACTGTCTGCCTCTGTATTGGATGAGTTTGTGGTGATGTCTGTGATTCAGCACTATGTGAGCATTCTAACCTCTCCCCTTGCTCATCTGGAACTTCCTGAAACTCCACCAGGGAGAAACCTGGTTCCCACCGTTTGCTGTCCATTTACATAATTGTTTAATTCTAGGATGCATGTATAGTAATATCAGAGTTGTTAACCTTTCCCTCTGTGAGAAACAGGTAGAGTACAGTTCCTTTTGCCTGCGTCTTACAGACTCCACTGAATTCCAGACCTTTCCCAGCCCCACAGGGAAGTTTCATGCATGGTGATGCCGTTGATTTGTCACATTTGCATTCCAGTCTGGATTCCTCAACCTAAGGGAGTTTTCAGAATTGTGTCTATGTTGAAGTTTGCTCTTTGTGCTGTAAATTTTTGTGGGTTTTGACAAGTACAAGTGTCACGTGTCCACCACTAGGTGTCACACTGGGTGGTTCCACTGCCCTACAAATCCCGTGCTCTCCCCACTCAGCCCTTCCACTTCTCCCCAGCCCCTGGCAACCACTGATCTCACCACCTCTCTCATTTAGTGTTTTCTAGAATGTCATGTACCTGGGAGCTTATAATATGTTGCTTTTTCATATTGGCTCTTTCACTTAGAGATGTGAATTTAAGATTCACTCATGTCTTTTTGTGGTTGAATAGAAATGAGTGGAAAAATAGAAAAACTCATTTGTTTTTATTTCTGAATAATATTCCATTGTATGAATATATCACAGTTTATCCATTGAGCTACTCAAGACATCTTGGTTGCTTCCAGTTTTGGTGAATATGAGTAACGCTGCTGAGGCATGTGTATTAGCTGGATCTGTGGTAAGACTGTGTTTAGTTTTATAAGAACTGTTAAGCCGTCTTCTGAAGTGACTGTATCATTTTGCATTCCTACTCTCCCTAAAGGGCATTCCTGTTGCCTTGCCTTCTTGCCAACACTTGGTGTTGTAGATTTTGGCTTTTCGGCGTTCTCCTAAGTGAATAGTTGTGTCTTTCTGTTTTAAGCTGCCATTTCTGAATGACAGGTTGTTGAGTATGTTTCTGTCTGCTTATCGCCCCTTCTTCATATGCCCTTCTGTGACATGTGCTCACACCTCTTGCCTGTTGTTAGCTGGGTCGCCTTCTTTGTCATCTCATCTGTAACTGCTTTTTCACCAGCTCATAATCAAGATTGTAAATCAAGCTGGTCAGGATTGAAATGATCTTATTGTTTTATGTTCTCTTATGTTATTTTTATTCCATAACAAAAAGAGTACTTGGTATTCCATCAGATGGATATACCTTAATTTTTAAACTACTTCTCTGTTATTGGGCATCAAGGGTTTCTTTTATATTTTTGATATTATAAATGACATTTCTTGGAGTGTCTCTGTAGGCAAATCTTTGCACAGACCCACGTGTATTCCCTTAGGGTAGAGTTGATAGTCCAAGGTCCAGGACCTGGGTCTGCAGCACCACTTGCAGGTATGAGGATTGTCCTGTCCCAACACTGCATATCATCATTAAAAAATATATAAAGAATTTTTTGGTTTGATACATGAAAAAGTGTTTTCTCCTTATTGATAATCTTCCGTTTGCTTTTTGTAGCAAGGCTGAACAATTTTTTCATACGGTTTTTGGTTACTTTTAATACTTTTAAAATAAGCTGTGGGTTCCCACCCTTACTCCCAGTATCCTTACTGATCTGTACAGCCTCTGTACACACTAAGGCTGTTTCCCTCGTATGTGTTGAACTTTCCTTAGTTGTTTTCCTTTCAGTCGTGTTTCTTTCTTTTCTTTGTGTTGTTTGGGGTTGGGGGATGGTTTGGCTTTGGTGCGGAGAGTAGCCTGGGTGTGTGGGAGCAAGGAGATGGGGTGGGGGCCTGCCGTGGGGGTGGGGGTGGACAGGATAAGCACTAGTGGCCGGGGCGGCACTGCTCCAGCGGGGCCCCAGAGTCAGATCAGCAGGAGTTTGCGAGGGTTATGGGCTGGGCGGGTGGCGGGAGGATATCAGAGGGGATTCTGTGTTTGCTCAGTTTATCTGGTGGATAGTGGATGGGGAGCTTGGGAGGGCAAGCACATTTGGGGGTTAGGGTGCAGATGTTAAATTTCAGATTTAGGTCAGTTAGCTTTCAAGTACTTTCAGGATATGGAGTTGGAGCTGTTTAAAGACAGTGATATAACCAGGTCTGGAGCTCAGGCCAGAAGCCTGGACCAGAGAAATGTTCTTTATTCCTTTCCCCTCTCTCTTCCTGCCTCCCATCTATCCATCTGTCCATCCATCCATCCAATTTTTATCGAATATGGTGAGTGTATTCTTTTCTACGTACTGTTCTGACTGTGAGGATGCAGCGGTGAACAGGAGAGACAGTTCCCCTGTCCTCGTGAACTTGCAGTGTGGGCAGGGCACGAGACCTTAATCAAACAAATCAGGAGGTGATAAAGATGTCGGGGTTGGCATTTTTATCAGCAGGGCCTTGGCCTTCTTCATGAGTGGTTGCTTGTGCCTGCATACCCAGAAAGCTCACGTTGTGCTGTTTTGTGGTGTTGTTTTTCAGGAAGGGATTCACACAAGTGTCCATCGCAAGTGGCAGTACGGCCCTTTGGCGTACATCCTGGGTGAGAGGATGACCAAAAAGCTGACGGAATGCAGCAGAGTGATAACTGTAGAAGGCAACATATGTTCTGGAAAAGGCAAGCTGGCAAAGCAAATAGCGGAGAAACTAGGTATGAACCTACGTCATGTGCAGTAACTTTTTCTCAGATACACGGTTGCTTATCTGAGTTTGATATTATTTTAATATTGACTAGGTAGAATTGGGCCTAAGGTAGGCATTTACATTTTGAAATGTTTATTGAGAAGGCTGCTTTTCATCTTTCAGACTTGGGAGATTTAAATAATCCATGCTGGTTGTCAGTTTGAATTGGAATTTTACCTTCATGATCTAAGTGGTGCACTTGGAGATGAACAGTCTTTGGGCTTTGTAGCAGCCCTTTGAAACAGGACTATTGCTGTCGATGACAGATGTGTGAACTCGGGGAGAGGCTGTTGGCATGCTGGTCCCTGCACAGCCGGGTTTGAGCCCATTCCCCAACTCCTGGTGCAGGTGTTTGCCCACCGTACCCCAGTCCTGACAGGCAGTCACCCACTTGCACTTGAGGGCTTGCAGAGTTCCAGGCAGCTCTCCTTTTCAGGAAGAGGGTACGGTGGGACACGCTGCAGCGCAGCCCTTTAGCTGACATGCTCTCTTACACGCGTGTTTTAGACATACTCTCTTCTGTATCCTGTGTGCTCCCTTCTGTACACGTGGAATGCAGGCATGAGGGTCACTTTTTCTAGGTCTGACCAACCAGCTCAGACAGGGTTGCGTTTCTATCAGCTGTGCTGTGCGCTGGTGGGAGGTGAGGTACCCATCCCATGTTTCCTCTGGTTATTTCTCCTCAGGCTTAAAGCACTTCCCTGAAGCAGGGATACACTATGCAGACAGCACCACGGGAGACGGGAGGGCCCTGGCTGTAGAGTTCAGTGGCAACTGCAGCCTGGAGAAGTTTTATGACGACCCCAAAAGTAACGACGGCAACAGCTACCGCCTGCAGTCCTGGCTGTACGCCAGCCGCCTCCTGCAGTACGCCGACGCCCTGGAGCACCTGCTGAGCACAGGTGCGGCACCCACGCGGGGGGGCCTAGGGATGCCATGCACCGAACCCTGCTCTGGGCTTTGGAATTCAGTTTTACGTAGCTGCCAAGTAGAGCTTTGCTCCAAGGGTAATTGGTGGGGCAGATTGTGTCTTCCCAATAAGATCATAAATTCCCTGAGACCCATGTTACTGTTGCTTCAGGATAAAGTTCACTTAATATTACTTCTTTTTTGTGTGCTGGAGCGGGATCTTTGGGCTGTGTGGAATTTCCATGCCACTGCCCTAAGCTTATAGATGAAATATGTCAAAGGATGGAGGAAAGAGAGAAGCTGTACATGACTGAGGAAGTGGAGTTGCCCTCAGGAAGGTGCGGTCGTGTGTCATACAGACATGCAATGCTCAAAATAGCATTGTCTCTGAGCAGAAGTGGGCTGGGGCTTACCGTCAGTCTCCAGGGTAGAAGTCAGACCTGGAGAAGATGCAGCCATGGGGGAGGGGGACACACATGGCCCCTGGGCCCGTCCAGGAAAGGCGGTGTGTCCCTGGAAGTTGTCCAAAGCAGCAGGAAATGGGCAAGGGCTGTTTATTGGGGTAGGCAAGGTCTGGAGTCTGGGAGACAGGAATCAAGGGTGAGGACACAAAGTTTGGGGGATGGAGCGGGAAGGGTGGGCGGGCAGGAGCACAGGCTGCTCACAGAGTGAAAGGGGGTCCAGGCATGTCAAGGTGTTTCCAGGTGTGTCAGGGTGCGTCCCGGCGGGTCAAGGTGCGTCCAGGTGGGTCCAGGCAGGTCCAGGCAGGCTGTGCCATCACCCTGCGAACCAGCCCCGGAACATCCCCGATGCTGCCGCCTTGACCAGAGCCACCAAGCCGTGGCAGGTCTGAACTCGGGCAGAAGCAAGTGGCGTGTGTGTGTGTGTGAGAAGGCGATGGGGCGTTTGTGTGAGCTCAGTGTCAACCGCCACAGTTACCTGGTGAGCTTATTTATAAACAGCTCAGCAGCCTCCTAAGGCATCTGCTTCGTGGATGTGTGTGTGAGAACAAGAGCGTACTTTTCCCAAGGGTCCTAGGAGCCACTGCTTCATGTCTGGTAGGGTTGCACATGTATGGTGTGTGCCACCAGACGCACGAGGATGCTCTGTCTGAATGGTTACAGAGGGGCCCAGGTCCCATCTCACTTCCTAACGTTTTACCAGTGACGCTTTTCCTTCTGCGAATGTAAGCCCTGATTGGGGTCAACATTGCTGCTAAGACAGGGCGTGGCCTGCCTCCCATGTTCAGCACCAGGACTCAGCTCACAGCAGCCGGTTAGTGCTCAGAGTTAATACTGACACTCCCTCGGCTCACATCAGATCCTTTTTGAAGCATACTTATACCTGGTATTAGGACTCCTCATGTCTTAAAATTAAAAAGACGCATTTTAAAAGAAAACTTGCATTGTTTCCTTTTGTGTTACATTAATTTGTTGATGACCTAAATGTTCAGTGTGCCTGCAGCGTACCAGGTGCGCAGGAGCTAGGATGCTGTGTAAGGCGAGGCCCCGCCCCTCCTGGGGCTGAGGGTAAATGAGGGGAAAGTCGGGCGCTCTGTCCCATGGGGAGTGGCAAGAGCTGAGAGGAGGGGTTGGAGGTAGGGCTGGGGGCTACGCTTCCTGATGGGCAGGTGAGAGGGTGGGCACAGGGACTCCGGCCGGGGCCCCCTGGGGACCAGCCCTGGGTGGCAGTAGGGCACTCTGTGTGCCGCAGTGACTGTCTAGAGGCCTCTGTGGCCCCAGTGCAGCAAGCAAGGCCCAGAGCGGGTGGGATGAGGTCAGAGAAGTGGGCCGGGTGAGGAGGTTTTCCTCCGAAGTAGAGAGAGGGCCATGGGGAGGACTGAGCAGAGGGCTCACGGGGGCTAGTTTCAGCTTTGGCAGTGCCGCCTGCTGTTGGGGGGCCAGGGCAGAGCCAGGGTTGGGGGTGCAGAGCCGGGGGCGTGGGTGCTGTGGCCTCGTCAGCTGGGGCGGCCACATGCTGAGGAGGTAACTGCGGCCGCTCTGCATGGTCAGGAGCAAGCGGGCAGTGTGCTGATGGGTGGGGGCGAGGGGCCGTCGGGGTGGCCTTCCTGAGCTGCTGGCGGAGCAGGATCTCGGGGCGTGCTGGGGCGGGAGACCCGTGGTCTAATAGAAACGCTTTACTGTTACTAACTGAGTGCTTTTGTCCAGCTGGTGGGTGGGCAGCATGTCCACTACCGCTATCAGAGTGGTAGGGCTGAAAATGGTTTCCCACTTACAAGCCCAGGTGTGTTCTTTTGAAACTGTTTGGTGAAAGTACGCAATTTTAAATAGATTTTTTTTCCCTTTCTAAAATGAAATTACTAGTTTCCAGTGCTTGCTTTATTGTCTGATTGTTTTTGTCTCCCGGTTTTACACAGGACAAGGTGTTGTACTAGAACGCTCCATCTACAGTGACTTTGTTTTCGTGGAGGCGATGTATAACCAGGGATTCATCCGAAAGCAGTGTGAGTCAGGGCTGCGGACCTGCCCTCCTGGATGTGCTGTGTAGCTTTGTAAAGGCTCGGGTGGACTCATCTCGCAGTTAGTATGTGTCCTCTCAGTGTCTGTTAAATAGATGTGAATCAGTACCATTACCTATTAAATTTCCACAGGAAAAAATGGTTCCTTCCACCCTTTTTCCCTCCTAAATTCACATGTCCTTTGAAGGCTGTGTGATGTCCTGGGTCCTTGAATAGCTGAACCCCCTGGCTTACACAGTCTTGCCCAGGAAACCCCTCCAGCTCTTTGCTAACCTGTGCTCTACAGCATTAGCTTTACTGAACTGCCCGGTTTCTAGTGCCGTGTTTTTATGTAGCTACACGTCGCCTGCGCCTGCGTGGTAGCGTCGCTGCCCTGCTTCCCTTCTCTCTGACGTGGGGCTGTGCCAGCGCTTGTAGGGACAGCAGCGCTGGGCTGGGGAATCGTTGGAGGTCTGGCAGGTGGCAAAGGGCAAGAATGAAGAGCTCCTGGCTGCAAGAGCCCGAGTGTGGGGAGTGGCGGACCCCTGTCAGGGCGGGGCCAGGCGTCTGGAAGAAGCGGTGTGCCGGGCAGGGCTGTGCGAGTCCTTGTGGCTGGCCCACCTGTAGACATGCTCACCTGTGGGGGACGTGGGCACCGGCGTCCGGGGAGCCGCTCTAGCTGGTGGGTGGCTCCGACCCGGAGCACGGAGGAACCGCCAGGTGAGCAGGGAGCCTGCAGGAAGCCGAGGGCGTTGGGAGGTGGGGCCGTTGGCTCTGCCTGCTGGCATCCTGCCGTTGAGGGCGGTCCGCCCAGGTGCTCACAGAACGGGCAGCCTGGGCCCTGCTCCCGACCAAGGCACTGGCCGATCCCCACTGGGTCCCGTGAGCAGCAGCTGAAGTCGGTGGACCAACGTTTCCAGCGTGCGGGCTGAACACCAGGCTTTGCCAGAGGTGTGCTAACCGCCGGAAACAGCGCTGACAGCCCCTCTGTTTTCTCGGGCGCTGTGGAAGCATGCAGGAGGGTGTCTAGCCAGCTGGGAGAAGAGGCGGTCGGGGACAGTGTCCCTTCAGAGGGAGGCCCCGACTAGAGGGCAGCAACCGGGGCCCGGGGCTGCACTCAGGGGCCTGCAGCGTGGCCGGCATGCTTGGGTTTTCCTGAGGGTGCTGAGGGGCCACGGCCGGCCTCAGGCAGTGGGGGCTGCGGTGAGATGGGGCTTGTTCATGTGAAGGGCATGTCTGGAAGGGAGATCAAAGCAAAGGAGACCCTTTGGGAGGAAGTCGGAGTAGGGTGGGTGGGCCCTTAGGAGGAAGGCCCACAAGGGGCAGGGTATACCTGTTGGGGAGGGTGGTCTGCACTTGGCGAGCTGGGTGGTCAGCTCTGGGGGGGATGTGGGAGAGTGAAAGTGGGCCACAGGGCTGATGGGGCCACTGAGTGGGAAGGGTGCCACGGGGCAGTGGGCTCAGAAGGAGGTTCTGTATCTGGAGTGAGAGATTCCCTCCAGTGAGGTAGCCAGTTGGTGGTATCTGCCACATGGTCGCATGTCAGCCTGACATCCAGAGGACCGGTCAGGGCTGGAGACAGGCTTTGGGGGAACTGGTGCTCATGGTGGACACACCCGTCCTAGGACATGCCACCAAGTGAGAGGTGAGGACAGAGCTGTGGTGTATTTCCCAGGAGGAGAGGCCCTGCAGGTGCTCCCGGCCGGCGAGAGGGGGTCATCCGCCACAAGGAGTGTTAGTGTCTAGTGGGTCAGGACCTCAGAAGTGACCTTTAGGGGCTGGTGGCTTTAATGAGTTGCTTGTGTGTTGGTTTGGTGGAGAAAATGCACTTGAGGGTGGCTGGATTTCAGCGAGGTGGAAGATGGCCTGGGGAGTGGGAGTGCCTGTGCAACTGAGGCGGGTGGATTCGCGGGGCAGGAGGAGGTGGAGGGCGGTTGTCCCTGGCAGTGGAGGGACTGGCCTGTTCGGGCTGAATGGGGAGGAGGCACTGAACTGAGTGCATCCTGCCTAGACAGGGGCAGCACCTCAGGCCAGGCTTGGCCATTGACTTGGGCCCCACTGCCTTTGTGGTCCTTGTGTTCCTACAGTTCAGACCCTTCCAGAGCTCCGTTCAAAGGCCCATCCTAAATAGCCTCTAGAGCAGGAGTTACCAGGAGTGGTCACCTGAATGTTTTCTTTAGAGCCAAGTGGTTGTCTTTCTGTGGATCTTAGCATGATCATTCAAGTTTATTGCTTTTGGAAGTTTCCACCACATGAAAATCTGCAGAGCCAATGGTTTCTTCACAATGTTCCCCTGTGGGGAGGGGGGTGATTTCATTTCAGTGGCCTGTTGAATTCTAGTAATGTCAGTTACACTCAAGGACTTGAAGGTGCGGAGCATCTTCAAAATAATGTGTGCAAATGCCCTGGCACTGCAGTGTGCGCACATCAATGCGTGTGGCCAGTGCTGGTGGCTGAGAGTGGTGTGTGGTTTGCAGACTGACCCGTGGCTCTGAGAACGGCACATGCCTTGCCCTTTACTTGGAGAGCAGAGCACGTCTCAGAAATGTGCATGTGACCTGCTGACGACAGAGGCACCTCTCTCTCGTGCACAGGTGTGGACCACTACAACGAGGTGAAGAAGGTCACCATCTGTGAGTACCTGCCTCCCCACGCGGTGATCTACATTGACATGCCTGTGCCTGAGATCCAGACTCGGATTCAGAAGAAAGGAGACGTACGTTAACTTCTAAACCAAAGACCAGCCCTCTCTCTGTCCTCGTTGCTTGTACCGCAGCTCAGCACTTAGACAGGGGCCTCTACGGTGGGATGTGTGGGCCACGGGCAGCCCTCGGGGTGAGGCGGGCGCTGGGCCTCATGGTTGCTCTGTGAGGATCTGTGAAGCCCTTGCCACTCTCTGTCCTCTGCCAGTGCTCTCCAGGCCCCAGTGCCCGCCCACTTCTGTCCCTGTCCCGGCCCCCCGAACCGTCCTGTGCGGATGGGTAAGTGCTGACAGGTCTTCCCTCTGCTCGTACCTGTCCTCTGATGGGCTTTTTGTGCCTCCGTATTTCAGACAAATTGAAAGCAATTTCTAGTGTCCTTTTAGTCCCCACTCCTGTCCATTCGATTCAGATTTGGCCTCTCTCCCTTTCCTACTCGCGGATTCTGGAGCAGAAGAGTAGTGATCTGCACACACGTCCACTTCCTTCTTGTGTGAGGCTGAATCAGGCAGCCTGGCCCCTGCGGGTTGAAGTTTCCCAAGGGTGCTGTAGGCACGCTTCATACGGGCTAACAAAGGTCTCTCTGCCCTCAAAATGCTGCTCCTGCTTAGGGCACTTTTTCCTGGGGAAAATAGTGTTCTCTTGGACATTGTGAGGAAAGTGTGAGTAGCCATGTGTTTGTCAGCCCCGGGCTTGTCCTCAGTGCTGTACCCTCGCAGGTGCCCCGTACGTACCAGCCTGAATCGTGGGCCCTTGGATGGGCAGTGGGAGAGCACCAGCTACCCTTTGCTGCTGCTGAAAGATCTGTTGGACACACTGTCCTCTTCAGTAGTGAGCACTAGGTGGCATCTGCCTGCCCTGTTTGTTGCTAATTGGTGTGCCTTCTATTGCTCACGAGCTTCTCCTCGGTATGGTGTGCAATTCCACCATCTGCTAAAAGGTAGGAACTGTAAGGCAGAAATGTTTATCTTCACTCGGGGGTAATTCAGGTGCCTTTACTTATTATGGTGATGTTCATTAGACACACAGATATGTACATTCAGAATTCTTGAGGCAACTTGTTATCTGGGAAACAAAATTTCAGAAACAATTTTGAGGCCCACATTCGAGCTGTGAACTTTTTAATTTTTCCAGGTGAAGTCTTCCGTAAATGCTGTCACCAGCTAGGATGAGCATTGTGTGTATGAAAAGGGGACATTTTATCAAAGAAGCATTGTGTTATTAATCAGTGTATTCCTACATTTAGTGTGGGAGACTGGTAGGAAGCAAGGAAATACAAGAGAAATGTACCAGGTTGAGGTGATGCCAGGGAGACGGGTCAGGGGAGAGACAGTATGAGCTGGCCTGCAGAACTGGTAGGCCGCCACAGGTGTGAGGTGTGAAAACTTGCCCCTCATGTTGCAGTTGTGAATTTCTGAAATTGGCTTAAACTTCAGATGATAAGGGAAGTGAGCCATGGGAAGGTGGGAGAGGTGGCTGGAGGAATGGGGAGTGGTGGGGGTGCTGAGGCTAGCTGGGGAGAGAGGAGCTGGTCCCCCTAGCATCTGGAATTTTCCATTGCCTGCCGCCAAGCACACAGCAGGATTGGAAGACCAGCTGTGCTAACTACAGAAGGGCTCTTTCTGGTCCTAGTCTAACTCACATCTTAAAGCGCTTGCACAGAGCCCACATGCTGGGTCCACCAGAGCAAACCAGGTGCTCGCTGTAGGGCAATGGTTCTGATACCAGGGCCGTTTCCTGTCACCCCACAGTCTCCACAGTGCTCTGCACGGGTGGGTCTGAGAAAGCTCTTTGTACTTGTTTGCACATTTTACATATGCACAGGTAACAGGAAAAATACACACTTGTATTTTTCTGCTTTTGTGTAGCCACATGAAATGAAGATCACGTCCGCCTACCTTCAGGACATTGAGAATGCCTACAAGAGACTCTTCCTCCCTCAGATGAGGTAAGCCAAATGCATGGTGTTGTACGGGGCTGTGCCCGCCTCACCCAGCGCCTGAGGCCCGGGGCCTGGGTCCTCGCTTACCTGCTTACCTGGGCCAGTGGGCGTCTGGGATGGTTGTAAGCGAGAGCGCCGGCAGACATCTCAGCTGGAGCAGCGGGCTTTGGGCTTGTGTGTTTGGTTTTTGATTGGGTTATTTTGCCAATACACTTTGTTTTGCTTTATTTCTAATAGTATTTGAAGCTAGAAATAGACCCAACTATACTCTGTGGCAGGTTTTAGCTTTGGAAACTCTTCAATTTTTATGTTAGGTGGCAACCACATGCTCATGTTTACCTAGGAAGATGGCCTGTAAGGGCCCAGCGAGTCTGTCCGGAAGAGTCACGAAGGACGCCTGGTCTCCTCAGAGACTTTGAAAGGCGCCCTCCTGGGTGTTTGGACTGACAGAGACGTGGCCAGGTCCTCTCTCTCCTCACCTGCTCTCTTCTTCTTTATTGAGAGCACACAGGGAAACAGGTTTTCCTGGGCCCCCTGAGCGTGTTCCTGCACTGGGGGGTCATTGCTGTCCCTGCAGCCTCTTGCTGGGGGCCCACCTTCCGTGGCTTAGTCCCGGCACAGGCCAGCAGGCATGAGAGTGGCCGACCCGGCCCATGGGGTCAGTTCTGTCCCATTTGCCGGGTTGCTTGTGCCCAAGGCGCTGAGCGGCTCGCCTGGGATAGGCACCTGTGAAACGAATATCTGTGGAATCAAGTCCCAGGGAAGAGGGACGTGTTTGGCTATAAAATTGGCTCTAGGTCGTTGCTGGTAGATGGCTGAGCTCTCGCATCTGTGGGGGCAGGGCCCTGTCTTTGTCACCCGTGCACCCCACACACTGCCTGCCGCCTGGCAGGGGTGTAGTGCGTGTGCTCAGTCACCTGTGCTGAGAGCACCTATCACGTGTTGACGTGCTCCCTCTGGTGATAGATACGTCAAGGATGCCACATAGGTTGCTGTATGAGAAAAAATAATACTGTTTCAGTGCCAGCCGTGTGCCTGTGACATCCAGGGAGCGTTTACAACTTTTGTCTTTTACACACTTGCGTTCAATTGTGACTTCTGCGGCTTGCAGGGGTTTCCGTCCCTGCAGTGATCTAGGTGCAGTGAGAGAATGCCGTCTGGTCGGATAATTCCTCTGAGTCTGGGAATGAAGTTTATCTGTAACCACAGTGCCAGAAAGCCTTTCTCCCACGCTTTGGTATCAGTGTGAGCAGTTGGTAGTGATGCGTCGTGCAGATCCTTTACCTGTACTGACTCAGCCAATGAAACCAGCCACCTGTTGAAGATGTAGTTTGAATATAGCTTATAATTCTTGGATCGTTTACAGATTTACATCCCATCTGAGAGAGTGATATCCAAACAAGGAAAAGTCCCCTGTTTATACCATGCAGGTGGTCCACAGGGACTGGCCTATCCTTGACACCCTGCTGTCCCCTTGCTGGGAGGGGCGTCAAACATTTCTGCACTGGCGGGCTCCCCCGTGGGCTACTGCTGGCCTTCACGTCTGGCTGGTCTGGGGAGGTGGCAGATGCCACCTCCTCATCTGTCTAACATACTTGGAAGCCTGCAGGTTTCCAGCCGGGGCTGGCCAGGCAGCCAGCTCTGCGCACCAGGGGACGTAGTGAGGAAGTGGGCAGGACTGCGGAGACAACACACAGGGTCTGCTGTCCCTTTCTTTCTGGGGCCCTGCTGTGGTGTCCCAGGGTGTAGACCACAGGCCGGGGATGAGGGCTATTCTGAGGGTGTTATTTGTCTCCTAAATTGCAGCAGCTCGGGGAGCCTGTCCCCCTCCAACCAGCACCACTTGGCTGCTCTGTGCCCACGCCTCCTTGTACTGTCCTGTGATGTGTACTACACCAGAGGACTATCTCTGGCAGCAGAGGCCACGCATCTGCCCCATCCCTGTAGACACCTGTCTCACCCTCGGAGTGAGCAGGGAAGCCAGGACACGGCCAGCCACGAGCACACTTCTGCTGCTCGCATACCCTCCACTGGCCGGGCTGTGTGAGCCAATGTGGGGCCCAGCTCAGAGAATGTGGAGGTGCAGCTTAGCGTAGCGGCTTTAACGGCAGGTTGTCACTTGTACGTTACTGTAAGCTACAGACTTTACACTGAATTTGTCTTGCTTTATCTTACAGTGAAAAATGTGAAGTTTTACAGTATAGTGCAAGGGAAGCTGAAGATGCAGAAAAGGTAAGAAAATGGGGAAAAAGTTAATAGTTACTCATAAGTTTGATTCATGTATAAGGTTCTTGCAAATCAGATAATCAGTTCAGCTCACACTGGTCTTATAAACGTCTTTGTTTTATAACCTAAGTACCAAGCCAGCCCATCACATTCTCTGATCATGAGGTTTCCATTTTCTTTTAAATAATTCAGTTTCTAGGATCTTGACATTATCAAATGGTCTGTTCCAACATTTTTATCAAACAGATGGTGAAATTGAAAGTTGAATTAGTTAATAGGAGAGACTTAGTGATATAAAGATACTATCTTTCCTCAGATTAGTAGGTGCGTTTTGTAAAATTCAAGTCCATCTCAGTGCTGTTTTTGGGAGAACTTAGCAATAGCCAAAAAAATTGAAAAACAGAATAATGGGAACATTTGTCCTCTCAGATAGAAAAGCACACAGCAAATTGGCCATGAATGTGTCACGTAGTCATACAAGAATGACAGATGGCTTTGTGGGGCTGAACAGAGTGGAGAAACGGCGTGTGTGCCCACGTGTGTGTGTGTGGTGTCAGTTTAGTAAGTCAGTACTTTAAAGGATAATGAAGTGGAAGAGAAAGAATTATTTCTTAAGTGGTATGAGGCATTTGACCACCCATTTGGCAAAAAAAAACACAAAGTTCCAGATTTGTATAATATACTAAGCATAAATTACTGAATAACAAAATAACAAAACATACAAAAATTCTAGAAGATGCAGGTTTTATGAATAGGGATTGAAGTGTAGTGATATCAAACAGAGGAAGAGTTGCAGAATTAAGGACTTTAATGAAGAGGGTACCTCAGGGTGTGGGGAGAGGGGAGGGCAGCCTGGGGGGGAGCCTGGTACCGAGGGGATGGCCCCGCCCCCACGGAGTCCCGGCCCTGAGGGCGGCGCTTGTGCCTCCTGCTCCAGCTCATCCAGCTGCCATTCTTCCCGATCGACTGTTTCCAGACGGTGAGGGTTTGATTTTAGGTCACTTTTGTACCTGTGAAGCACTGTTTAAAGATGATATGTAACTGAGAAGAAAAATGATACATTTTATTTCTGAGACTATGTTGCTTCTTGAGTTCATAAATGAATATACTCAAATTCCTGACCCTGAGAGAGTTCCTGAGCTGGGTGAGTTCTGGGAGAGATGCACCTGGAGGTCAGACTGCCAGACTGCATGCAGGCTTGGGCCAGGCCATGGGGTCGGCTCTCTGCACAGTGCCCTTTCCCACTCTGCTCCCTTCTTGGGGGAAGGTCCCTGGGAGGAATTGAGTGGCCTGCTGCTAACGTACATTTCCCCAGTCTGGAGGCTTTTTCTCTCCGGACCCTTTCCTCCAGCCGGCCGGGTGTCAGCTGGGCCAGGCGCCCACATGGAGGGCCATCACTCAGCCTGCTGCTCCCCTGAAGGCCATGTGCCCCACATCCTTTCTTTTTGAGGCTTGTGGTGTGATTCTCTCTACCAGATACTTCTGGCTTTTGATGTATTATAAAGTGTTGTGTAGTTCAACATTCTGAAGTGGGGCTCGCCATTGAAATAGGGTTTCCTTCTGCCTTAGGTGGTAGAGGACATCGAATACCTGAAGTACAACAAAGGGCCTTGGCTGGACCAGGATGACCGTACTCTTCACCAACTGCGGATGCTGTGAGTTGGAGGGCGGGGCTGGCCTTCTGGGGGGTGCTGGGGCCCAGGGTGGGGTGCAGAGCTGGCTTTCTGGGGGGGTGCTGGAGCCCAGGGTGGGGGTGTAGAGCTGGCTTTCTGGGGGGTGCTGGGGTGGGAGTGTGGGGCTGGCCTTCGGGGGGGCACATCTCCTGCTGAAGAGACTTAGAGAAGTTTGAGGGGTTCTGTTTTCAGTGTAGGTGTTAGCATGCCAGCCAGCGCAAGGAGTATCTGCTGTTGTGCGCAGGCGCCGTGTCTCTGCTCTGACGGAGAGTGGCTGCCATTATTCATTCAGCAAATACTTTGCTTCCTCCACGTACTGGGCGCTGGCCCAGATTTAGGGGATTTAGAATCAGATAAAAACCCTGCTGTCATCAGATGTATTTCGGTGAGGAGATGGAATACCCAAATCAACAGAACACTGTGGGTGCTGAAGGCTATGAGGAAAGGTCCCTGGGGAACGGGACAGCGAGGGTCTGGGGTGTGAGTGATGGGGGTGCTCCTGGGAGGCTGAGAAGGCCTGTCTTCTGAAAAGGCCTGAGTGAGCACAGGGCAGGGAGGCCAGAGCACCTGGGAGGGTGTGCCCAGCAGCCCAGCCAGTGTGGACAGAGCAAGGTGGGGCAGAGGGGTGCCGCTGTGGTGCAGGGGGTGCTAACCGGGGAGAGGACATGGCGGAAGGGGTGGTGCATGGTGGAAGCGAGTGGGTCGTGGGGCCTTTGCCACAATGGTGAGGACTTGGGATTTGGCTGAACCACATGAGACACTGTTTTTGAGTTTGAATAGAGAAGGGACATGTAACGTACATTTTGAAAAGCTCGTTCTGGCTATTGTGAGGTTCCTTGTTACCTTCTAAATAGGAAACAATACCATTCAAATCTGCTAAATAGAAAAAAAGTGCTGCCTTCACCCTTACTGCTGCCATGAAACTGCTCTTGTCAAGGGAATGGCCTCCGTGCTCCCCAGTGAGAGGACCCTGCCCTGCCCTCATGCCACCTCCCAGAGTCCCTGGGCATGGTGCCCAGCTGTCCTCCTGGCCGCTCCTCTGCTGGCCTCCCTGGGCCCCCTGCCTCAGTGTCTCAGTACTGTGCTGCCCCAGGGCAGGGGCTCCTTGACTGGTGCCTTGCCCTGCTCCTGGCCTCCCAGGGTCACACCACCCTGGGCAGGGGTCCTTGGGCTCCACGTGTCTTCCGCACCCATCTTAGGTCCCAGCCCAGACCTATCCTGAGCACCAGAGGGGCTCGCTGGCCACTTGCAGTGGGCAGGTGACACTCGGGACTCCTGTCCCGTCTTTGCCCTGGTCTTGCCCTGCCCTCTACCTGGACCCTGCCAGCCCTGCAGGGGTCTCCTGGCTCCTTCCTGGCTGCTGCCCTGCCCTGCACTTACTCCCTTTCTGAACATAGCATGTTTTCCTGGTGGAGCGCCCTAGCCTTTCTGTGAGGTCAGAGGCTCTGCTGGCCCTTCCTGTGTGGCTGCTGAAATTCTCTGCTGTCCTTATTTCTTGGGCCTCTTGGTGAATGCGCTGGGCTCCAGATGAGCCCTTCCCACCTGCCCTGGGCCCAGTCTGCCCAGCTTCCCCTTGGGACTCAGGCTTCATCCCTGTAGCTCAGGACAGTGACCTCTGCCTCCTCCTCTGCTTGACGGAGCAATATGAGGAGCCCCCAACCCAGGTATAACGTTTTCTCATTTAAGAAAGTGGCAACTGTGTGGCCTAGTGGAGGCGCTTCTCCCTCGGCACTGAGTCCTGCTGCTGGTGTGGCTCTGAGCCAGCACCCAGCTCTCTCACAGATGCTCAGCGAAGTGCTTCCTCCAGGGGCCGCGGCACTTGTCACCTGTCCTGTCACCACCTGTGTCTGGGCGATGGGAGGATGGTCAGGATGGTGCACGTCGTGTGCATGGATCCACTGTCACGCTTGCTGTGCTGAGAGGTGGAGTCCTTGCTCAGGGCTGCCCCGAGTGCATGGCTGGGTGTTAGTGTCCCGGGGCTGCTGTAATGGTTGACCACACAGTGGGGCCGAAACAACAGATGTTTATTCTCTGTAGCTCTGAAGGACGGAGGCCCAGAGTCAAGGTGTCAGCAGGGCCGGCTCTCTCTGAGCATTCTGGGAAAACTCCTTCCGTGCCTCTTCCAGCGTCTGGTGGTCACCATGGTCCAAGGCTTTCCTTGCTGTGCGGCCCTGGCACTCCTGTCTCCGCCTCTGTCCATGTGCTGCTCTTCCTGCGTCTGTACCCCTGTCTGAATTTCTTTCCTCTTACAAGCTTGCTGGTTGTGGGAACAGAGCCACCCTGACCTGCCGTGATCCCGTTTTAATTCACGTCTGCAAAGATGCTCTCTCCAGATAAGGTCACATGTACAGATTCCCGGTGGATGTGAAATTTGGGGGGACACTATTCAGCCAGTTTCCTGTGTGTTTTGGGGGTCCCTGAGCACAACCCCACACTTGGAATTTGCTAGAAGGACTCAGGTAACTCATCACGTAGTGGACTCGTGGCTAAGATTGTTGGCACGCATTAGCACGGTTACACCACTGGATCAATAGGGAGAGACATGGCCAAGTCTGGAGCAGTCTACGACAGGCTTCCAGTGTGCTCTCCTCCCTCCTTCCCTGTGCAGCATGCCTGGTGGGTCGCCTTGTCCAGCAGGAGAAATGCAGCAACGTGGGCTGTGTTTCTGTCTGGAAAGCCTATTAAGCCCTCAGTGCTCATGAGTTTCCTGGGGCTGGTCATGCCAGCACCTTCTGCTTTAGCAGCTATTCAAGGAACGAACCCAGGAAGCAGGCAGGGGCTCACTATGAATGAGCATGTTTCACCCCACCGGAAGGGCCGTGTGGCTGCAGGCCTGATGCAGAGACAGGAGAGCTGGTGAGGGTTGTGGCGCGGCTCACGCACCGAGGATGGTCCTGGGGTGGGGGGCTGTGGGCCAGGATTGGCTGAGAGGCTTGTGCCACAGGCACTTGGAGGTTCTCTTCCGTGTGCTTCTGTTGTCACCGAGAGGTGAGAAACAGGTCATGGGCCTTGTAGCAGCAGGGCGGGTGGGGAGCAGGTGGGGAAGTTGGAGGAGGGAGAGAAAAGTACCAAGTATGGTCCGGGCACCTGGGAGAGGCCTGGATGGGAATGCAGGGGGGCCTTGGCCATGAGGTGGAAGCACAGCCTTTCTCCAGCTGCTTGGGCTGGGGCAGTGGGTGGAGCTCGGGTTTGAGCACGATCGCATTTACCAAGCGAGTGTGCAGGCGGGTGGAAAGCTGGGAAAGTAGGAATGTAACCTGGGAAGTGTCACCTGGTGGGGAGGGGCAGAGCCCTGAAGAGGCGGTAGGACACGTGGTCGGAGTCATTCCCACTCACAGCAGAAGGCTGGGCAGCCCAGGTCCACGAGCCAGTCAGTCACCTGTGGCTCCGCAGCCACACCCCCGGTGTTAGCGGTGTACAGCTGCTCCAGCTGCTTGTAACCGTGTGCGTGTACTCCTCAGTAAAATCGCTTGGCATGTGCCTTTGTATTCTTAACATCATGAGCATGGCCCTGCTTTATTAAGTATTTAGATAATTGATTTTGTAATGGCTCCTCATCCGTGCTCTTTGAACCCACTGGCTGAGATACAGGTCAGCGGTTAGGACACTGGCCTGAGGGCCACATCTAGCCCCAGCTGCTCAGGCTGCTGCTCACCCTGGCGAAGGAGATTTCCTACCCTTATCAGAGAGAAGTGGTCTACACAGCCATCACACGTAGCCCTCACAGCCTGAGCTATTTATTCTCTGGCCCTTTACAGGCAGAGTGTGTTGACACCTGAGACGTAGGCATGATCCACTGTCCATCTAATATCAGTCTTTTGGGTCATTGCAGTTGCTCTATGTTCATAGTATAGAAGCGAGCATATTGTGTGCAGTTCTGTCCCACTTCAGGTTGCCCTGTTAGGGCATGACATGGAGTTACTTGGTCAGACGGTATGACGGCATCTCACAAGTCCTGATGGACGCAGAACGGCTCTCAGGAAATACTGTCAGTTTGCAAACTGGTACCGCCTTCTCAAATCCCCGTTAAGACAGTGTAGTTAAAAAGCAAACAAAAACTTGTGCATTTGATACGAAAGAAAAGTATTTGCTTTATTTTGCATTTTATAAACACTGAACTTTAAGCAGTTTACATTTTTATAGGCCATTTATTTGTCCTTTGTGAATTTTCTCTTCATGTTTATTGATCACATGTTTATGTGATCTTCTTTTTAAAAAATCTGCCTATAGACTTAAGTTGCTCTTTCTCTGATTTCCTAACACAGAAGCTTAGATGATTGATTTTAGGCCTTTTTTCTTTTCCAGTACATGTATTCAGTGCTATAGATTTCCGTCTAGTTTAATTCCATTGTGACCTGAGAACATACTTTGTGTGATTTCTACTCTTGTGAATTTGTTAAGATGTCTTGCGTGGTCAGGAACGTTTTCTGTCTTGATCAGTGTTGCAGTCGAGAGTGAGAATGGATTCTGCTGTTGATGAAGGATGTGGGCTGTTCTGTGAGTGTTGCTTGGATTAGGGTGGGTTGGGGGCGCTCAGGCCACCCAGACCGTCACTGATCGTCTGCTTGCTGTGTGTCCGCTGCTCGTAGAGGGGCACTGAGGTCTTCCACTCCGTTACTGACTTGTCTTCTCCTCCTTTGAATTCTGCCTGTTTCCACCTCATTGTCTTGCGGCCGTGTTGTGAGGTGCGTCCAAGTGCGGGGTTGTCGCGTCTTCTTAGAGAATTGACCCTTTGATCATCACAGAATGCCCCTCTTTATCCCTGATTATTTTTTTGTTCTGAAGTGTACTTTGTCTGAAATTAATACCTCTGTTTCTGCTTCAATTAGTGTCGGCATGGTGTATCTTTCTCCATCCTTTTATTTTTAGCCTGAGTACTTGTATTTGAAGTGGGTTTTTTATGTACAGCATACATGGGGTCTTTGGCTTTTAGCTGCTCTGACAGTCTCTTTTAACTGCTGTATTTGGAGTTAACATATGAAGTGAATTTTTATATATTTGGATCAGTGTTTTCAATGCCTGTCGCAGTTTTCATTTGTTGCATTCTTTTGTTTCCTTCACTGCTCCTTTTTTCACCTTTTTGGGTCCTAATCGCACATTCTATGTGATTCCGTTTTATCTTTTGTCTTAGCACATCAGTTGTTCTGTTAGGATGCTGGGGTGTGGCTGTAGCCCATCCGAGTCCCCTTCCAGGCAGCTGCTCCTCATGGGTGGCGCAGGCGCTTGCTGCACGAGGGCCCTGCTCCTCCCTCCGCCCCATGAGGCGTCGCTGTCGCCTCTCTGTGTGCCACTGTCACCCAGTACGTGCTATGGTTGTTCCAGGACAGGTAATTGTTTTTCAGGTTTTTCAGTTTGATTGTTGTAAGAACAAGAGCAACGGCTTGTAAGGTCTTCACTTGTTGAAGCTGAAACTGGAGGACCCGCTTTGGTTTCTAAAACTCTCTGGTTAACTTTTGTCTGGATGCTTATGTATGTATGTTTTTGTAAGTTTACCAGAATGACAGTACATACCGTATCATTCTGAACGTTTCGGAAACCTCTGTCGTTTCTCTGACCTGCTGTACAGTGTCTTACCACTAGGTCTGAAATCTCAAGCTGCTGCCTTCATCAGAGTTACCCAGTAATGCGTTTTACAACTCTTGGTGTATTGCAGAATGGTTCTCCAGAAAACTGTATCTGGAACGTGTTTCAGAAAAGTCTCCCGACCCCACAGCACTCCTGCCTGCTTGGGGACTTCTCGCATTTTCCAGGTGGGGCACCACAGCTCAGGGAGCTCGACTTGCTGCAGGCTGCCTGATGGTGCTGCGAGGGTCCCACGTCTGCCTCCAGGAGGTGTGTCCCGCTGGCCTGGACACCCCCCTGTGGTTGGCGCCGCACCCCCTGCCCTCCCTCCTTTTGTGGGCTCTGGCTTGACCCTGGGGGATGGTCACCCACCTGGTGCAGCTGCGTCCTGCTGAGCCCGATGGTCACCCTCAGTGACGCCCAAAGGTCGGCGTGCTCGTCCCCAGGGCGTGTCCTCCTCACCCTGTCTTTGCTCCTGCTGCCTTTGGGGTTGGGGTTTGAGCTCCATTCCCCCAAGTAGCGTTCTCCTGGTGCACACTCCTGCCAGGTTAATTTTCATCAGAATGTCAGTGACCCTGTTTCCCCTCTACTCAGAATCTCTCAGTGCCTGATCTCTGTTTAGTCATGAACTCAAATTTCATTTCCTAGACCTAATTGAGTCCTGGTCGTCTGGTTCTACCTGTCCATCAGGATACCAGACCATCTCCTGGGTCTTTCCTCCCCTCGCTGCCCAGTAATTATCAAAAAATCCTAGTACTCACTTTCTTCTCCCCCACCCCCTGGGAAACCTTCTTTTAACTTTTCCAGGTTGTTATTTTTATGGATTTATATGTGATTCTTGTTAATATTAACTACTGCCGGGTAGAGTGAGTGAAATATCATATAAGAAAAGGTGACTGTCCTAACATCCTGACATCTGAGACTGAGCAGTGTGGTAGGCTTTTCGAATCCTTCCATTGATAATACAGTATCATTTTCTAAATGTAATCGGAAATGTGTGTTAATTTGATTGCTTATTGTGTCCAAAATTTATGTTTTAAGATCATAATTTCACTACTTATTTAGTTATGTTATCAGAGTGTAGATAAGGAGCCTATAATTCCCTCAGTTTATAAATTACAACATCCAGCTATTTTATTAAGTTGTTTTGTCTTTTCCTTCTCCCAGTTTTTGCTCTCTGCCCCCCTGAGGACATTTCCTAACAGTTTACAGTGGTGATCATTTTTATTTTCATTTGAGTGCCATTTCATAATTTGGGGGGCTCAAGTGAAAATTGTGACCATTTGTCTGAGATAATCTTTATAAACATGCCATTTACTAGTTATACACATTTTGTTCAGAACCTGACCAAGTCCTTGGTTTAGAGCATTTTTGTGTCAAGTTAGTTACGTGTTTTGGTGTGGAATTATGTGTGTTTGTGCGTTTAGGCTAAGAGCCAAGCCTGATGGCATTTGGGGTTCATACCCATAACCCCGGACTGGTTCCGTGACTGGTTGCCCCAGGCCTCTGCTGGTGCAGGGCTCAGAGCCCACCCCCGAGCCTGCCGCCCACTCACCGTGTTTGCTCTACCGCAGAGTCTTCTGTTTGCTTTGACTCCTGGACAATGTCTTTCTAATACGAAATCCCATTGCTACAAAAATCGTGGGGTATGAGTTGGTATGAGTAGTGTTCAAGCAGAACTTTGCAATGCAGGAGAAACTAAAAAATGTGCATTGGACATGCTACAGGAGAAAGTGTGGACATTCTTTTAATTGGGAAGCAGTTTGAGTCATAAAAGATAATTCACTATTTTATTTTTTTCTGTCTTTTCCTGCCTTGCTCTTTTAAAATATGTGGCCTAGACCTCCTATTTTAACCAAACTCTAGTACATTGTATCTTCCTATTTGGATGCTTTGGCATATGAGGTTCAGAGGATATATTATTCTATTCTCATTTAGTGTTTGAAT
Source organism: Smutsia gigantea (assembly GCA_032199065.1). NCBI lineage: Eukaryota > Metazoa > Chordata > Mammalia > Pholidota > Manidae > Smutsia > Smutsia gigantea. Next base: position 226,023 of record JAVSCE010017203.1, on the reverse strand, counting down.
TTCTTTAATTAGACTAAGTGCTCTGTGAACAGAATGTTTTCTTTCACCACTTTTGCTTCCTGAGTCATAAAAAGCTTCCTGTTTTGATCTCACTTACCTGCAATCCAGAATATATCATAGAGTCTAGAGTCTTAGGGGTTGCTGGAGGTACAACACCTATCATAATAGGTTGCTTTTTAATAGTCATCACTTAAACTCAGAGTAATAAACTGACAGAGCAGTTTAGCCGTTTGAGCAAGTTGTAGAACAGTTGCAGTAAATTACTTTTTTAATCTTCAAAAACAGTGTGAAGCATATTTATTGAAAGATACACCCTACTGGGGGCATTTGTATAAACTGTAATTCTGCTAAACTAACAATGGGTGGCACTGTTACCCTGTGTAGGCTGCACACGTTCCCTGGCAAGTAAGTTCTTCCACATTTTCCAGAATTTTTTTAGGTTTTTCAAACTATAGAGAAAACCAAATCATACCCTACCTTGATATTTGTTAACATTTAAAAGTGTGAACTTCTGTTTTAGTTGAAATTGTTCATTGTGAGATCACTTTAAAAAATTACCCTTGTATGATAATTACAGAATAATTTGTTTGTATTAAAAATAAGAGTGTGTGCTCATACATTTTTGATCCATGCTTACGAAAGGTATGTTACATAACTATCGTCATAACTAAGGAAAACGTCTCATCCTGAATTTGTGCATTCCAGCTGTTCCATGTGCCTGGCAGGGCCCACTTACTACGCTTGGAAACACGCCGTTGTCCCGGTGGCTTCCTGGGGAGTAGCTTTGGTTATTGGATGATCAATCATCGTGCAAGTGACATAGTTTTTACTGTTACTTGGGTGGGCCTTTCCTTGCAGCCCACGCACATTCAGCCTGCGGCAGGTTCTGGTGCTTGGGGCCCCTGGGAGAGGGGCCGGGGACCGCCGGGCCCAGGATGGGAGCCGAGCTGCTCTGACTGCCACACCTACCCCGGGTGCCAGGGGATGCTCCTGGGTTTGTGTGGGGCTGGGCTCTGCCTCACAAAGTGGCTGAGAGCCAGATACACTTGAAGGACTTCTACTTGGGCCATTATGAACAGAATCCTCTTCCGCTGTTATAACTCATTAATGGGAAAGTGGCCATTTAAAATAATTATGTTCTTTGTTTTGAGCCCTTAAGAAAAGAGACTTATTTTAACGTTTCTTTCTAAAAGCCCAAAAGATGTTTTTCAAGTACAGTGGTTATATTCAGACTAAATTTAATTTAAAATAAGCAAATTATAACAAAGTGTAAATATTTTAGCATTCAGCAAAATAAAATGGAGAGGCAAGGAGAGTATCCTATGGTTTGTATTCATTGGTGCAAGAAAGCAGAGATTAGACCTTTTACAGGCAATGGTTCAGCAGACCAGCCTGTGGGCTTCCCCCAACTCCCTGCCCCCGAGTCCCATGGTGCCCTTGTCAGCTCCCGCTCCTGGCGTCGTCAGACAGCTTCCCATCCAGGCAGAGCAGCCTGACGCCCGCTCTGTACCTCTGGAGTTACTCATCTTTCCCTCGAGATTCATTAATTTTTCGCGTTTTAGTGAGGGTATACTATGTGCTCAGCATTGTAACAGTTGTGTTTATTTTTGGCATTTTGTTCTCCATGTTCCCATGTTTAAAGCACACTCTGGCTCCTTTTTTGCTTCCAAAACTGCATCCCCCAGAGGCCGCTGAGGCTTTGAAAGACTCTATCTCAGGTTTTGCAGGTCATTTCAGATAAGCAGCTACATGCAAACAAGTGGTCCATGGGGCGGAATTTGTGTTTCACTGTGACTGGCTGGGAATGAGTGGCATTTATTTGTATGTATGAACTTTTAATATGGATGTTTTTAAAAATCAGCCTTAATAGCTTATTAATTTATTTTTATGGTTTTAATGTGAGCTGTATTTGTCTTATTTTGTAGGGTTCAGAATAAGTTGGAGGTGCTGAATTACACGAGCATTCCTCTCTATCTCCCAGAAGTCACGATCGGAGCACACCAGAGCGATCGAGTCTTCCACAAATTCATGGAGGTAAGATCTCTGAAGCTCAGAGAGCCAACCCATGGTGGTATAAACTCAACTGGTAGGAAAGCCACTGCTCTAAAAAATGGTTTTGTTGGGTTTTTTTTTGCTTCAGTGAAAGTTTCCTTTTACACTGAGGTCATCCTCCCTTTTCCCTTCCTCACGGTATGTAAAGCCGGAGCAGGTTCTCCAGGTCGTGCCTGGCAAGCTGTCCCCGGGAGCAGGTGTTGCGGCTCCCTGCTTGATCAGCATGTCATCTTGGGGTCAAGCGTTCTGTTCTTCAGTCTTTACATTTCTCCAGGGCCAAGTCTTACCTCTGCTTTGCCTTCCTCTTTGTGGCACATCCGTCCATGAGTAAGGAAGGCACGTTTGAGCAGGGGGTCTCTGAGCAGATGGGAGCATGCAGAGTTGGGGTGAAGCAAGGCCGGGGTGAGGGCGGAGGCTGGGCTGTTTCACTGACTTCCTCTGATTTCTGTGCCTTTTTGGTGAATTGGTTTCAGAATGGTTTGGAGAGTCATTTCAGGCAAGACTACATAGACTTGGAGAACATTTGTAAGTTCTGGGTTGTGGGCCTTCTCTGGGAACCCTGGTGTTGGCGGGCCGATGAGCACACGATTCATCCCACATAGGCGGTGGGGCTTTGCTGTCGGCAAGCGCAAAGCAATTGTACTTAAAGCAGAACTCCTGCTAAGCCATGAGCACTGAGTTAAATCCTGGTTAAGTATTTTCACGTTACCGTGCCTCTGACCTGCTGTGTGCCTTGGCAAGGATGCTGAGGGGCGTCGGGGCATGTCGGTCCTGCTGTTTGCTTTCTTGCTTGAAGACTTGGCGTTTTCTTTTAAGCTAAGTTCTTTTGGTGGTTATGACCGTAAGTTTAGTCAGCCTAGAAGTTTGGGGAAATACATAAAACCACAAAGGTGTCACTCATAGGCGCCTCCAGTTGGTGTTTCTCACACCCGTCTCTGGCCTGCACAGGTGGTGCATGCCTGCGGTTTCTCCCTCCCTCCTGAGTGGACGTGTCCGGGGCTGGGCTGCCTGCTCACTGCACCTGGTGACCGCTCAACTTTTAAAGATTCACCAGCTCCTGTGGCCTCTTACACAGGCTTCATTTTTTCCTGTGTCATCACAGCCACAGCCTTGGTGCATGTGTGTGAGCGTGTTTTCCTTGTCATGTGTAGCTGAACCTCATTTCCACTTTCAGTTGAGGACTTTTGTTTTCTGGATTCCTGAGAGATTGGATGGTAATGTTCCCTTTTTGTAAGGTCCCTGTCAGGTTTCACCTTCAGGACCTCAGTTTTTATTGTCTGGCCGAGTTTGCGCGGGCTGCTCACTCGGCCCCCAGGTGTGGACGGGCTGACCCTCAGAGCTCTGCTGCAGTATTTGAAATGATGGATTCAGCTACGTTAATGGATCGGGAGTATAGAGTGTTCTATTTCTTCTTGGATTAGATTTTGAAAGTTGCATTTTTCAAGGAATTTGCTCCTTTTGTTTAAATTTCCTAATTTCTGGCATGAAGTTGTGTAAAATGTCCTGTTCTGTGGTTTTAGCTCAATTAATGTGAGGGTGGCCAAGCGCCTCCTTCGCCTGTTGCCGGACCTTGGTACCCTTTCCCCCTGGCAGGGGTTCATCATTTGGGGAGCCGCTTGCTACTGCCCTCCCTGGGACTCACTGCTGCCACGTAGCGCCACCATCCTGCCCCAAGACTGTGCTGACAACAAGCTCTCACACTTAATATTTAAAATGGTCTCTGATTTTGTCTGTTTTTTAATTTGGAACATTTCAAACTTATAAAAATAACAAGAATTGAAAAACGGCTTTCTCTGAACCTTTGTGAGTAACTGATCCACAGGGTGACCTGTCAGCGTCAGACACTTCAGGCGGCCATTTGCAGTGCGGTTCCTGCACCCGCCGCCTGGCCACCCCTGTGGAGTGAAAGTTGTCCAGGCCCCCGTCCAGGCCTGCCCACTCAGACCCTCTGGGGACGGGGCCCAGGAGTCTGTTTTAAGGAGTCCTCCAGTCAGTCCTGGCGTAGGCGAAGGTGGGAGAACCAGGCGGGGAAGCGTGTTCCCACAGGTGGGGACGGTCTCCTTTCCGACCGCAGCACAGCCGCCGGAACCAGATGTCCTCACTCAGCATGACTGTCTCTGGTCTGTGGGCCCTGTCCCAGTGCCATTCCTCAGAGAAGAGAGCCAGTCCATGGTGCCTCGTCTCCCTGGTCTCTGACTGCCCGTCCTCAGGCTTTCCCTGGCATTCACGGCCTGAGACTATTGAAGGTTACAGGTGACAGGACTGTTTGACTGTCCCTCAGGTTGATTTTGTTTGATGCATCCCATGATTGGATTTAGGCTGTATACATTTTGTAGGGGTATCTTGGAATTCATGCATTTTCTCAGGATCCCCGTTTATTCTGTCCCTAGTTACATGAGCTTTGGCCGCCTCACTGAAATGGTGTCTCCTTGTAATCAATATGTATTTTGGTGGAAAGTACTTTGAAACTTGTAAATGTGCATTTTGTCATCAGTCTTTAACCCAGTAGTTTAGCATCCATTGATTTCCTTGGCTAAGTTGTTAATAAAGTGATTGCCAAATTGTAATTGCTGAATTCTCTCATTCCTTCTATGTTCCTATTGCTGTCTTCTGTAAGGGAATGCTTTCTCTTCTCCTTTTTATTCACTTACCATGTCACTGTGGACTCCAGATTCCTGTTTTACCCTTGTGCATCTATATTTTATTTCTCTCTGAATATTGACAACTTTGAATTATGTCATACCTCCAATTCCAGTGTAACATGCAGTTCATTCTAGAGTCTCCCATCCCACGTCCTTCTCAGACAGTGAGGAACCTTTGCCTTAGTGTACTTACTGGGTTTTCCAGTGCGTGACCAACTTCCCACCCCCATGTGGAGGCAGAACTAGTCCAGCCCTGCTTAATGGGTTTTGGGCCAAACTAAGAAGGAAGGAAGATTGTCCTCATTCTTGAAGAGTATGTTCGTTGCGTATGGAATTCTAAATTGGCATTTTCCTTCAGTACTTCCAAACTTCCAGTACTGTATGTTTCTGACCTTCATGTTTCTAACAAGAAGTTTGCTATTCCTCAAGATGTTTCTTATCTTTCTGACAGGGTTTATTATTTAGGTTTTCCTGAGTTGGTTTTGAACATGTATACCGTCTGGGGCATGTACTGTACTCATGTCTGTTCTTTCTTTGGGACTCAGCGCCTCCCTTGGCTGGCAGCCGCTGTCAGTTTGGGGAAAGCCTTCGAGCGCTGCTTCAGAGTTGCCTGCACCCGTGTCCCCTCCCCCGTCCTGGGCCTGCAGCCCCTGCTGGGCCCGACACCAGGCTCTCCGTTCCTACCGCTCTCGTCTGCCTTTTCCTCCTGACTTCTTCCCCAGTGTGCTCTTCTTGCCTGCCTCCCGCCTCGCTGACCTTCTCAGTTCCTTCTAACCTGTGTCTAGATGTGTACTTCTTATATTTGAACTTTTAATGTTAATTGTAGTTGTTTCCAATTCTACAATTTCCATTCTTTTTATTATTTCGACTTACCTGCTGAAATTGTTTTGTCATCTAACTTCTCGAACCCATTAATCAAAGGGTGCCTGATAACTGCTGTATCTGGACCTCTGTTAGATCTGTCCCGATGGTCTGGTGCTCTCCTGTCCCTTCATCTTTGGTCATTAATCTTGTTTTTTGGTAGGTATGTTTTTTTTTTTTTAAGTGACAGTCATTACTTTTGAAGAACTCTAAAGGCACTTGAAGCTCTGGATGGTGTCACCTTTTTCTTGAGAGGAGGCACTTACCATCTCTGGCAGGTGTTTAGGTCAGGACACATCCCCCACATCTCTTCAGAAATCAAGCTGATGGATTAGGTTGGGGGAGGTCTAGTCCACCCCCTGGGTCCCTGACTGGCGGAGCACTCAGGGTGGGGCCCTGTTTCCTGGTGGCGCTGACCTGCAGCTTGCTCCCAGCGCCCCCACCTGCTGAGAGGGCCTCAGCTTCCCAAGCTCCTGGCTCCTGCCAGTGGGAGTGGCTGGGCCCTGCTGACTGTGCCACTCACCCTTGTTTCCTTTTCCTGGGACCCTGGAGCCCCCCTGCCTGGATGCCTCTGCCGAGGCATTTTGTGTGCTGTCCTCCTCCTTGGTGGCGCAGTCAGGGAGTGTTGTCTGCACTAGTTTGCCAGAAGGTGGGCCTATTAGCCATTTTAAACAGTGACGTGGTGAGGGTGTTTAGCAGTGTTTCATCATTGTTGTGTTTTTATGTTTTTGTCTGATTTTTAATTTGAGAGCATTGAAGAGAATCTACTGTGTTGGACTTAGGATTTTAATGAATGTTGGGAGACGTTGAAATTTTTTTTTAATAATTTATTTCAGTATCATTAATCTACAATTACATGTGCAATATTATGGTGATTAAACTACCCCCTTCATCAGGTCCCCCCCACCAACCCCATTACAGTCACTGTCCATCAGCATAGTGAGATGCCATAGAGTCACTACTTGTCTTCTCTGAGTTGTACAGCCCTCCCCATGCCCCCCCAACATTACGTCTGCTAATCGTAATGCCCCTTTTTCCCCCTTATCCATCCCTTCCCACCCATCCTCCCCAGTGCCTTTCTCTTTGGTAACTATTAGTCTGTTCTTGGGTTCTGTGAGTCTGCTGCTGTTTTGTTCCTTCAGTTTTTTTTTTCTTTGTTCTTATACTCTACATATGAGTGAAATCATTTGATACTTGTCTTTTTCGGCTTGGCTTATTTCACTGAACATAATACCCTCTAGCTCCATCCATGTTGTTGCAAATGGTAGGATTTGTTTTCTTCTTATGGCTGAATAATATTCCATTGTGTATATGTACCACATCTTCTTTATCCATTCTTCTACTGATGGACACTTAGGTTGCTTCCATTTCTTGGCTACTATAAATAATGCTGCGATAAACATAGGGGTGCATATGTCTTTTCAAACTGGGCTGCTGCATTCTTAGGGTAAATTCCTAGCAGTGGAATTCCTGGGTCAAATGGTATTTCTATTTTGAGTTTTTTTGAGGAACCTCCATACTGCTTTCCACAATGGTTGAACTATTTTGCATTCCCATCAGCAGTGTAGGAGGGTTCCCTTTTCTCCACATCCTCGCCAACATTTGTTGCTGTTTGTGTTTTGGATGTTGGCCATCCTTACTGGTGTGAGGTGGTATCTCATTGTGGTTTTAATCTGCATTTCTCTGATGATTAGTGATGTGGAACATCTTTTCATGTGCCTGTTGGCCATCTGAGTTTCTTCTTTGGAGAAATGTCTATTCATGTCCTCTGCCCATTTCTTAATTGGATTATTTACTTTTATATATTTTGGATGTCAACCCCTTATCGGATACGTCATTTATGAATATATTCTCCCATACTGTAGGATGTGTTTTTGTTCTACTGATGGTGTCCTTTGCTGTACAGAAGCTTTTCAGCTTCATATAGTCCCACTTGTTCATTTTTGCTTTTGTTTCCCTTGCTCAGGGAGATATGTTCATAAAGAAGTCGCTCATGTTTATGTCTAAGAAATTTTTGCCTATGTTTTTTTCTAAGAGTTTTATGGTTTCATGACTTACATTCAGGTCTTTGATCCATTTTGAGTTGACTTTTGTTTATGGGGTTAGACAGTAGTCCAGTTTCATTCTCTTACATGTAGCTGTCCAGTTTTGCCAACACCAGCTGCTGAAGAGGCTGTCATCTCCCCATTGTATATCCAAGGCTCCTTTATCAAATATTAATTGACTGTAAATGTTTGGGTTAATGTTTGGATTTTCTATTCTGTTCCACTGGTCTGTGGGTCTGTTTTTGTGCCAATACCAAATTGTCTTGATTACTGTGGCTTTGTAGTAGAGCTTGAAGTCAGGGAGCGTAATTCCCCTGTTTTATTCCTCCTTCTCAGGATTGCTTTGGCTATTCGGGGTCTTTTGTGGTTCCATATGAATTTTAGAATTATTTGTTCCAGTTCATTGAAGAAAGCTGTTGGTACTTTGATAGGGATTGCGTTGAATCTGTAGATTGCTTTAGGTAGTATAGCCATTTTGACAATATTTATTCTTCCTAGCCAAGAGCATGGGATGGATTTCCATTTGTTAGTGTCCTCTTTAATTTCTCTTAGGAGTGTCTTGTAGTTTTCAGAGTACAGGTCTTTCACTTCCTTCGTTAGGTTTATTCCTAGGTATTTTATTCTTTTTGATGCAATTGTGAATGGAATTGTTTTTCTGATTTCTCTTTCTGTTAGTTCATCATTAGTGTATAGGAAAGCAACAGATTTCTGTGTGTTAATTTTGTATCCTGCAACTTTGCTGAATTCAGATATTAGTTCTAGTAGTTTTGGAGTGGAGTCTTTAGGGTTCTTTATGTACAATATCATGTCATCTGCAAATAGTGACAATTTGACTTCTTCTTTACCAATCTGGATGCCTTTATGTCTTTGTTTTGTCTGATTGCCGTGGCTAGGACCTCAAGTACTATGTTGAATAACAGTGAGGAGAGTGGGCATCCCTGTCTTGTTCCCGATCTTAGATGAAAAGCTTTCAGCCTCTCACTGTTAAGTATGATATTGGCTGTGGGTTTGTCATATATAGCCTTTATGATGTTGAGGTACTTGCCCTCTATATCCATTTTGTTGAGAGTTTTAATCATGAATGGCTGCTGTCAAATGCTTTTTCAGCATCTATGGAGATGATCATGTGTTTTTTGTTATTCTTTTTGTTGATGTGGTGGATGATGTTGATGGATTTTCGAATGTTGTACCATCCTTGCATCCCTGGGATGAATCCCACTTGATCATGGTGTATGATCCTCTTGATGTATTTTTGAATTCGGTTTGCTAATATTTTGTTGAGTATTTTTGCATCTACGTTCATCAGGGATATTGGTCTGTAATTTTCTTTTTTGGTGAGGTTTTTGCCCGGTTTTGGTATTAGAGTGATGCTGGCTTCATAGGATGAGTTTGGGAGTATTCCCTCCTCTTCTATTTTTTTGGAAATCTTTAAGGAGAATGGGTGTTATTTCTTCTCTATATGTCTGGTAGAATTCAGAGGTGAATCCATCTGGTCCGGGGGTTTTGTTCTTGGGTAGTTTTTTGATTACCGCTTCAATTTCGTTGCTGGTGATTGGTCTGTTTAGTTTTTCTGTTTCTTGTCTGGTAAGTTTTGGAAGGTTGTATTTTTCTAAGAAGTTGTCCATTTCTTCTATGTTTTCCAGCTTGTTAGCATATAGATTCTCATAATATTCTCTTATAATTCTTTGTATTTCTGTGGGGTCTGTCGTTATTTTTCCTTTCTCATTTCTGATTCTGTTTATGTGTGTAGATTCTCTTTTTCTCTTAATGAGTCTGGCTAGGGGTTTATCTATATTGTTTATTTTTTCAAAGAACTAGCTCTTGGTTTCATTGATTTTTTTCTACTGTTTTATTCTTCTCAATTTTATTTATTTCTCTCTGATCTTTATTATGTCCCTCCCTCTGGTGACTTTGGGTCTCATTTGTTCTTCTTTTTCCAATTTCAGTAATTGTGTCTTTAGTCTATTCATTTGGGAATGTTCTTCCTTCTTTAAATAGGCCTGGATTGCAATATACTTTCCTCTTAGAACTGCCTTTGCTGTGTCCCACAGAAGTTGTGTCTTTGTGTTGTTGTCATCAGTTTCCATATATTCTTTGATTTCTGTTTTGATTTGGTTGTTAACCCATTGATTAATTAGGAGAATGTTATTAAGTCTCCATGTATTTGTGAGCCTTTTTGATTTCTTTCTAAAATTTATTTCTAGTTTTATACCTTTGTGATCTGAGAAGTTGGTTGGTAATTTCAATATTTTTTACTTTACTGAGGTTCTTTTTGTGGCCTAGTATGTGGCCTACTCTGGAAAATGTTCCATGTGCACTTGAGAAGAATGTGTATACTGTTGCTTTTGGGTGTAGAGTTCTGTAGATGTCTGTTAGGTCCATTTGTTCTAGTGTGTTGTTCAGTGCCTCTGTGTCTTTACTTATTCTCTGTCTGGTTGATCTGTTCTTTAGAGTGAGTGGTGTGTTGAAGTCACCTAAAATGAATGCATTGCTGTCTATTTCCTCCTTTAAATCTGTTAGTATTTGTTTCACATATGGTGGCGCTCCCGTGTTGGGTGCATATATATTTCTAATGGTTATATCCTCTTGTTGGATTGACTCCTTTATCATTATGTAATGTCCTTCTTTGTCTCTTGCTACTTTCTTCGTTTTGAAGTCTATTTTGTCTGATAACAAGTACTGCAACACCTGCTTTTTTCTCTTTGTTGTTTGCGTGAAATATTTTTTTCCATCCTTCACTTTTAGTCTGTGTATATCTTTGGGTTTGAGGTGAGTTTCTTGTAGGCAGCATATAGATGGGTCTTGCTTTTTTATCCATTCTGTTACTCTGTGTCTTTTGATTGGTGCATTCAGTCCATTTACATTTAGGGTGATTATCGATAGATATGTACTTATTTCCATTGCTGGCTTTAGATTCGTGGTTACCAAGGGTTCAAGGGTTGCTTCTTTACTATCTAACAATCTAACTTAACTTTCTTGTTAAGTTTTAAGTTATTGTAAACACTCTGATGTTTCTTTATTTCTCTCCCTTCTTATTCTTCCTCCTCCATTCTTTATATACTAGGTGTTTTATTCTTTGCCTTTAGTTAGTATTTGGATGGTCTGCTTTCTTTGCTATGATTTTATTTTCTCTGGTGACATCTTTTTAGCCTTAGGAGTGCTTCCCTCTAGAGCAGTTCCTTTAAGATGTCGTGTAGAGGTGGTTTATGAGAGGCAAATTCTCTCAACTTTTGCTTGTCTGGAAATTGTTTACTCCCTCCATCATATTTAAATGATAATCGTGCTGCATACAATATTCTTGGTTCGAGGCCCTTCTGTTTCATAATGTTAAATATATCATGCCATTCTCTTCTGGCCTGTAGGGTTTCTGTTGAGAAGTCTGATGGGTTTTCCTTTGTAGGTGATCTTTTTTCTCTCTCTAGCTGCCTTTAATACTCTGTCCTTATCTTTGATCTTTGCCATTTTAATTATTATGTGTCTTGGTGTTGTCTTCCTTGGGTCCCTTGTGTTGGGAGATCTGTGGGCCTCCGTGGACAATGAGACTATTTCCTTCCTCAGCATGTGGAAGTTTTCAGAAATTATTTCCTCAAAGACACTTTCTATCCCTTTTTCTCTCTCTTCTTCCTCTCGTACTCCTATAATGCTAATATTGTTCCGTCACAGTACTCTTAGTATTCTTTCATTCCTAGAGATCCTTTTATCTCTCTCTGCCTCAGCTTCTCTGTATTCCTGTTCTCTGATTTCTATTGCATTAACAGTCTCTTGCATCTTGTCCAGTCTGCTTCTAAGCCCGGATGGCTTGTCTCATTTCTGCATTGTCTTTCCTGACTTCCCTCACTTCCTCCCTCAGCTCTTGGATATTTCTCTGTAGATCCATCAGCATAGTTATGACTTTTATTCTGAATTCTTTTTCAGGAAAATTATGCATTTCCATCCCTTCAGGCTCCCTCTCTGGTGTTATCTGGGTGAGCTTTGTCTGTACCATATTCCTCTGTCTTTTCATGGTGATAGAAGTGGTCACTGGCAGGTGCCACGTATGTCAGCTGGGCTCTTTAAGACTTTAAAAAAAAACGAAAATAAAAATAGGAAGAGAAAGAAAAGATAAAAAAAAGAAGGAAGAGAAAGAAAAGGGGAAAAAAAAAGCCCACCACGAGTAGATTCTGTATGGATGCTGTAGGTGGTCCTGTTGCTCCAGTATTCCGCAGCCGTGGTCACGCCGTTCTGCTGGGCCATTTGCAGCTCTGGCTGGGGCGGGAACGAATGGGAGGCTATTGTTCTCTGTGCAAAGTTTCAGTGTGGCTACTTTTTCCCAGTCACTAGGCAAGGGGTCCGAAATTCCTCTGGACTCTCAGCCCGCTGGGCTGAATGTACTGGGACGATCGTAAGACCGCTGAGAAATGCGTGCGCTTTTTTTTGTCCTGGGAGCTGACTGCATGGACCCGTGCGCGTTCCCAGCTCAAAACCTGCACCTTCTGCCTCTCCAATCTCCACTACACCGCACGATGTGTGTCAGCGCTCCCAGCGCAGATCACCGGGCTGGTTATTTTGCAGTGGGTACTTCCACTCCCTCCTGGCTCTGAATCCTCTCCTCCCGCCAGTGCACTGGGGTGGGAGAGTGTTTGGGTCTCGCCAGGATGTGTTTCCGTATCTTACCCGCCTCGCAGGGTGGCGTGTCCTGTCAGGTGTAGCTGCACGCTGTGTGCTTTCCTGTGTATTCTGGTCTCTCTTTTAGGAATAGTTGTATTTGCTGTATTTTCATAGATATATATGGGTTTGGGAGGAGATTTCCGCCGCCCTTCTCACGCCACCATCTTCCCTGAACTCCCCAAGACATTGAAATTTTTAATCAAGATTTAAATGATTGAGGAAATGTAATTTTTAAAATTCCTAAGCATTTTAAAAACTAACCTCGTTTTTTTAGCAGAGTTTTAGATTTACAGAAAAATCATGAGGATGGTAGCTGTCATGTCCCACCCCCAGTGCCCCGTTAGCATCTGAGCTCGGCGTACTGTGTCAGTTACTGGACCCACACGTGTGTGTCACTGCCAGCCAGAGTCCCCACCCCCTCAGGCTTCCTTGGCTCTCCCTGAGCCCAGCATCCCAGGGACCCTGGGGGTCAGCCTTCATGGGCCCCTTTTGGCTGCGGCTTTGTCTCCGTATTTTTGGTAGCTCTTCGTGGTAGTGTAAGGAGTGCCAACCAAGCCTTCTGTAGAGTATCACTCATTCGGAGTTTGCTTTCCTCACGACTGGCCTGGGTTTATGCGTCTTTGTCATCCTCTCAGATCACGTGCTGCCACCATGATGCATGCTGCTGATGGCGACCTTGACCACCTGGCTGAGGTGTGGGTCAGGTGTCTCCACCATACGGGCCCATTCCCCCTTCCTGAAAGTCCCTGTGCATACCATAGGCTTTACCTGTCCTCTGAGGAAGAATCGTGTGCGTGTTTAGTGGAACACTGACATTTTTTGAGGAAATTCATTTGTTTGATATTAAAAAAAATTGAAATGAGATAGAATACAAGTAATAGTGGATATTTTTCTTCAGTCACCAAATTCCTTTTGGACATTAAAGGCATGGGTGATGATTATGGCAAACCGCCATCTAGAAAGCACATTATGGGGATATGAAGATGGATGAATAAAATGCTGCCAGTTTTGGGTGAGGCTGTTTCCCACCTGGAAAGATCTGTGGTCCCTCAAGCCCCCCGGCCAGGTGGCTGGGCCTCCTTGGAGAGATCCTGAGTGTGAGTGAGCTGCTGGTGAGGTGAGGCCTCTGGGATGCCCTGTGGGGGGTGGGGGCAGCCAGCCATCTGCGGGCATCTCAGGAGTGTGTCTTTTAGGAGAAGGAATTGTTCAGTGCTCGAGCAGGGGGCATTTGTGGCTGGTGTCCCTGGACCGAGTTGGGCGACGTGGGGCTTCTCTGTGGCAGGCAGGGGCCACAGAGCTCCACTGCCCTGGTAGGCAGCTGCTCATTTTCTAGGGAAAGCATTTTTAATGTTGAAAATGTATTTTAGCCAAACTCCACTGAGAACATGAGAGTTTATATAATCCTGATTAATGTAACAAAGGAAATAAAATTACTAAAAACATGCTTTCTAATGTCATGGAAACGTGTATGTGCACTGTCCATACAGAGACGCTGAGGGAACCTGAGGAGGGCAGCGTTCTGCGAGTTACAATACGCCCATTGCGTGCTGTGCACATTTCATAGTGGTCCTGAACTTGCTGATGCTCTGTGGCTAGAAATTACTAGCTAGCACTTCTGATTCCTGGAAAAAGGCGCAGGGTGCTGACCTTCTCCTTTTTAAATGAAGTATTATAGTTGTCTTTTGCCTATCCTGTTCTGGCTTTGAGGTTTTGTCATGTAGCCAGGATAGATTCTCCTGTGACGCCAGGGCTTTCTGAAGCTTGTTGACAGGATCTTATTTCTTACTTCTATTTTCAGTTGTTTCTCTTTCTTTAAACATCTTAAAGTTGCTTTATACTCCATATCTGGTGATGCCGGGGGTGGGGGAGGGTGGCCTGTTATTCATTGTTCCCTCCGGTTCCTACTGTTGCGGCTTTCCTTCTGTGCTTCGGACTTGGGACACTACGTGCTTTGTGGGCATTTAGTGAGGGCAGCCCCTGCCCATACAGGGTGCCCGTTATGCTTGACTCAGGTGAACCCAGACCCTCTTGTGCTCCAAGTATTTCACTTAGCCTGCAGCCTCTGTGGCTCCCTAGGTCTGGCAGCCCTGCTCCTGAAAGGACTGTTCATGAGGAAATGAGTGAGGGGTTTACGTTTCTTTTGGTGTTGTGGGATCGCAGGCCCTGGAGGCGGTGGGAGCTGGAGGCCAACCTGTGTGGGGACAGGCTGTGGTTGGATCTGTATCGTGGGGGCTCGCTTTCCCTTTCCCTTCGGCTGAGCCCTGCCGGGGTACCCTGCTTGGTCTGGACACGGGCTCCGCTGTGCCTCCTGGAGCTCCCCAGGTGTCCTCAGGACAGCTGAGGCTTCAGCTCCCCACTCTGACTCTGGTTTTCAGCTCGCTCTTCATTTTTAGCCCCTTGGGATTTCCTGCAGAGCTCAGCGATGCATTTCAACGCATTTCTAGGGGCTTTGCGTCAAGAGGCTTTCAGGCGATTGGGTTGTCACTCTGTGTGGGATATAGTGGAAGGCTTCTCTGTTTTTTCCATGACCTGAAAGCCTGTTCTGGTGCCGGTTCTTCTGGTGCCCATTCCAGAAGCTCCGAGTTGGAGGTTCTGTCTGTCTGTGCAATATTCTTGTCTTGTGCTATCATCAGAGCATTTTATCCCGGAGGTATGTTCAGGCATCTTGGGAGTGCTAAGACATTATGAGGAATGGCAGTTTACTCCTAACTTGCTGCTAAGCCTGACAGTACAGGCACACACATCCCCCAAACACTGTCATGTCAGTATTTCACATTGATGCAGTCACACTCAGTAAATACGTATTGTGACAGGCCCTGCTCTTAGAGTCTACATCAGGGAGCAAAACAAGGTCCTGCTGTTGGGAGTTTACATCCTAGCTGCTGGTACACAGGTGTGCGGTGGGCAGCATTCAGAGGTGGGGCAGGTGCGGGTGCCTGGGAGTAGCAGGGCCCACTGACATGGCACAGTGCCAGGAGGAGGGGAGGCAGGTGCGAGCTGAGGTGGGAACTGTGGGCTGGAGGCTGACCCTCTGGACAGAGTGTTGGTGCGGCTGTGGGCCGGGCAGCGACTTGAGAGCAAGGGGAGCTGAGCTGCCTGTCAGCAGGATCGCTGCTGTCACCTTGGCTTTGACTGGGGCACCGGTGGAAGCAGGGAAGCAGGGCGTGTTTCCGGGGTCCCGGTGGGGAGATGGAGCTATGAGGCTGGGCCCAGCACAGCTCACCTTCCTCTCCAGGAGCCTCCATTTCCCAGCGGAGGCATTGTCTTCCTTGTGCACTTGTTCTCACTTCTAGGCTCAAAGACTGGACACGCCATTGTTGAAGGGCTCAGACTGGAGAAGGTAGCCATGGATGGGTCGTGCGTGCAGGGCTGGGAGAGGGCGCTGCAGGCCCGGTGCGGGCGTGGGCCTCCACTTTGCTGCCTCTCTTTTAGACTCGTGTGGATAGGACTAAGATGAGAGGAGGGGCGTGAGTGCACACGACCCTAGGAGTCTTACTCTAAAGGGGGTTAGTCAGAGGTGGTAGCTGGGGCCCTTGCTCCTCGAACTGTGGACGTGTGTGAAATGCCTTTCATAGTAGGGCCCCAGGCACACTTATGTATGGCTTCCTTTTATTAGCCTATTGGCAGCTAGACTCACAGATTCATTGAGTGAGCCCAGAAGAGCGGCTCACTGGAGAGCTCTCAGGGCGTGGCTCAACTCTGTGGACACCTGTGCAACCGCTGTTCTTACCTTGTGTTGGGAGAGAGTGGGGTCAGGTTATTGTTTTGGTGGAATTTCCGTTCTTCCTTAAGTGGGAACTTTTAACTTGGGGAAGCCTGTGGGATGACAGAACTTGCCCCCCAGAGCCTCAGCAGGTGGCTCGCCCACACCCGTTTGAGCACTTAATTTAGCAACTCCCCTGCATCAGGCTGTTCCAGAGCACCTGGGCTTGGTTCTAGTAGAGCAGCCCTTTTCAGCTCCATACCCACCACCAACTCATCCCCCTTGGGGCTGCACAAGCCCCTCAGCCCCCCAGAGGACAGCCTCTGCCCGCACTGGGTGGGCCTGGGGTGGCACGTCAGGGAGGTGGGGTGGGGGAGCTGCTGCAGGAAGGAGGAGGAGGGGCTGTTGGGGGGACCACACTCCCAGAGAGCCGCCGGCGGCCCCCTGAGCCAGGGCGTGGGGGTGGGGGGCAGAGAGTCCCCAGCAGCTGGTCAGGTGCTACAGGAAGGTCAAGGGGGTGGAACTGGAGAGAAGAGCTTCAGTAGAGTGGTAGGAATTGGCTTTCCCGTTCTTTATTGGCTGGGTATTATGTTTGTGTTTAAAGGCTGGTGAATTCTCAGTGTGTTTATAGGCAGAAGGGCAAGTGCCAGTGCACGTGGGAGAGAATACAGGAGAGACCAGGGGTACAGAAGCAGAGAAGGGGCCCCAGTCCACCAGGCAGGCCGTGCCCCGCCCCCAGGAGCTGGAAAAGTCCCCACAGGTCCCTGCCAGGGAGGTCCCGGCTGCATGGGAGGAGGCCTTTGAAGACAGTAGAGGAGAGCTTTGTGAGACCAGGGGCCGAGTAGGGCTCCCCCTGTGGGGTCAGCCAACGTGCAGCTGGAAGACACGAAACTTGTCTGCAAGGTGGTGTGGGGCCAATGCGGCTGACCTGCTGAGCACTGAGACCGGCTCTGGTGCTCCGTACGGGGCCAGGCTCGCAGGGGCGGCTGCTGGACTTCCCGTGAACGCATCTTCGTGACTCGGGGAGCACGCTGTGCTCAGCACCCTGCCACACCTGATGGGAGAGCTGATGAGTCTCTGGGGATGGATTTCCTTGACGACATCTTGACCAGGTGTTCAGGTGGTAGTGGGCTCGTGGCTGTCAGACTTCCATGGGGGGGGGTTGTGTCCCCTGGACCCTGTTGGCCGTGCAGGAACCTGCCCTTGCTCGTCTGGAAGCCCGTCGTTCCCAGGGCACTGCACGCTGGGTGGAGACCCCGGGTGCAGCCCTGGGGGGAGAGGGCCAGCGGTGAGCGTGCTGGGCCCCGTGCCGCCTGGGTGCTGACAGGCGGTCGGCAGGAAGCACAGTGGGAGGACTGCAGTTTGGGGCCACAAGCCTGTTCCTGTTGTCCAGCTGTCCATTCCAGATGTCCCGTCTCTTGTCACCTTTGCCACAACCCGGGCCACCACCTGAGCCAAGGGAGACGCCCGGCTGTGAAGGTCCCCAAGCCCCTGTGGCTGGACAGACTCAGTGGCACTGAGCTTCTCGGAGCTCTGTGATTTCATGTGCACTTGGCCTGGAGTGGCCCGAGGCACGCACTTACCTTTGGCCTGGCAGCGGCCATCTAGGCCCCTGGCGTCTCCAGACAGCCCGTATCCTCAGAGCTGGTGCCCAGGGGATCGCATCTGTTTCTGCCTTTCAGCTCCTGCGGCCGCAGAATTGGGCACCTAGTTTGTGGACTGCATCGTGCGGTTGTGGTACTTCTTTGTGACGGCACCACTTGTCGCAGGAGGCTTCCAGCCTGTTTCTGGGGCTCCCCTAGTCCATGTATTCATCTGGTGCCCATTCATTGAGCCCTGAAGACCCACTGACAGTGGGAACCACAGACACAGGAACACAGACATGATGTGGGTCTCAAGTACCGGGGGACCATTGGGAGAAGAGGGGTTTGTGTGGTGGTCCAGTGCCTAGGGTCTCAGGACCTCAGCCTTACAGGATGCTGGAGTTTGCCAAGTAGAGAAGGCATCTGGGCCCCGGGTCTCCTTTGGAGAAGGCGTGGCATTGTGTTGGCCGTGGTGGCTGGTTTGGTGGCCTTGAAGGAAGAGAAGAGGTGAGGGAAAGGTGAGCCATCAGATCTAGGGCTTCACGGTGCAGAGGAGGCTAGTCCTGGTGTCAGGCTGCGTGGGGAGGGGTTCTGGTGTAAGAGAATCCTGAACTGCAGTGTAGGCAGAGGGCCTTCCATCAGTCCTTCGTGTGGTGCATGGCTTTCTTTAGAATCACTGACTAGGAGCAACCCTGAGGAGCTCTTGTAACCTGCCAAGAGGGGTGACGCGCGGGCCGGGAGCTGGAGACGTCTTCCCGGCTGGCATGTGTTTCTGTCAGCTAGCAGCAGGGGTGCACCCCGGGCGCACTCCTCGGTGGGCCTGGCGCCCTCCTCGCTGTTGAGAGGAAGGAGGTGGGGACGTGGGAGCCAGGAGGCTCTATAGCACAGATCTGGTTGTCGGGGCCCACAAGGAGGGATGGGAGGCTGGGAGCAAGGCAGCCCCTTTGGAGGAAGGGCTGGGACAGAGGTTGGCGTGTCGTGGGACAAGCAGAACCTGAGGGGACGGGATGAGAATGTCCAGGTGGGGCCGCCAGCTCACTGTAGACACGGCCTGTGCACTGGCCCTGTGCTGTCCCAACAGGAGGCGCTGTGACTGTCATTCCCATTTGTAAGTGAACTGTGAGGCACAGAGGAGCCCGTCCAGGTCCCCGGCTGCTGCCTGTGTCAGCCCTGTGCCTGATGTCCAAGCAGGGCTACTGGGGGCTTGGGACCCTGGGCCACTGTCTGCACGGAAGCATTTCCCGTTGAACTGTGCTGGTGACATAGGGCCTAGACTTGTAAAGAAGGACCCTTTCAGGAGAGAAAAGATCTAAGATGTCACATGAGTGGAAGGATTTTTATCTTTGGTTTAGTGCTGTTTGGGTGACCCTGTGACCCTGGTGTTGGTCCTGTGACTGCTCTGGCTGGAGTGCTGGGAGCTCTCAGGCGCCCATCAGTCCCACAGGTGACGCGGAGTCCCCGGTTTCCTGTGACTCCCATGACGTGACATTGGCTGAAGGACATGGGTACCTGGAGTCTGAGAAGTACCTGTCTGCACGGTTTCCCTCACACACCCCCACTCTGCCATTGGAGCTGGCCCCGTAAATGCCCTGTGAACACAGAATGTGTGCGCTTACTTTCTGAAGTCAGTTTTCAAACACCGTGTTGGGTGACTTTTTATTCCTGTGCAATCCTTCCCTGGGGTGGTCAGACGGCACTGGCTTCCACCTCACTGTGCAGCCTCTTCTCCGTTCAAGGAGGCCAGGTGCTGTTGAGGTTCCGGGCTCCCTGCATCCAGCGTGTCGAGGACAGTCGGTGGGATGACAGTCTCCTGTTGTCGACAGTCGGTGGGATGACAGTCTCCTGTTGCCTCTCCTGCTGTGTTTATTTCTTTACCATCTCAAGTTGTTTTCATTTTCAGTAACAAGCTCCTCTTCACCGTTTTTTAAAATAGACATGTTTAATAACTTGACGATGTTAATGCTTCATGTTCTTGCTTTTATGAAATTCTCTTTAATAAAGACAAACTTGCAGTAAGCAGAGAAACATTAATGTGCTGGGGGAGAAAAGGTATAGACTGAGCTGTTTTAAATTTCCTCTTGACATTCAAGCCTTAATTAGAATTTAATTTGTCTGTGTTTTCTGTTAAAATACAGATTCTCAGTTTAGAAGTTGTTTGGCTGAATGGGAAACCAAACACCTAGTATCTTCAGCCTGTCCCTCATTGGTTAGGGCAGGAGGAGACCTTCAGATCTGCCCAGCCTCTGCCCCGCATGACCCCGGGGAGCTCGCAGACGAACCTGAACATTAGCCTGCATGTCCCCTTATTTGTTTATATTTCTACTTGCAGAAAATAACTGAGGTATGTCACTTGGAGAAGAAAGCGAGCGTGAGTGGTAGATTTCTTACCGGCTGAGCTGCTGTGTGTGGGTGCAGATCACTGTGTGGCACCTGCCCGTCTACCGGTGCGAAGGGACCGGTGATGGACGTGTGACTGACAAGCCAGGAGTGCCTTGGCTTTGCCCGTGTTCAGTCACTGCTTCCATTCAGGGTTCTTAAAGAGTGTGCTGCGTGCAGGTGTCCAAGGAAGCGCTCGAGTCAGAGTGTTTCTGCCTGTGACTCTGTGAGTTAAGTGGTGTGAAGACCTTGGAAGCCTGTGATATTGCTGTATGTTCAGCAGTATGACAGTACAGCTAAATACAAGTGAATTTGTAACAGGCTGAGACGTTTGTGTTAAAAATAGAAGGCAGTTATTATTTTTTTTTAATTTAATTTTTTATTAAGGTATTTTTGATATACACTCTTATGAAGGTTTCACATGAAAAAACAGTGTGGTCACTACATTTACCCATATTATCAAGTCCCCACTCATACCCCAATGCAGTCACTGTCCTTCAGTGTAGTAAGATACCACAGATTCACTATTTGTAGAAGGCACTTATTTTTAAAGTAAAAAAAATTGTTTTTGAGAATTCATAATGATTTTTGAGGGTTGACGTCAGTGTCGCTGCACTTGATTTACGCTTAGCAGTAACGGAAAACTGGGGAATTGTGTATCGGAGAGTGACTTTATTAAATAATTTCTAGAGTGATCTTTTGAATTAATGAGAAATTCTTAGCCAAGCTCATTAGTGTTTATTTGTAATAATGGACAACCAGAGTTGGAAATTGGAATCCCCAAGTCACCCCAGAATTATGTAGTATTTCTAAGCCCCTCAGAGCATCTGGAGAGAGCAGAGCCAGTCGCACCCATTAGAACCCCCTTCAGCCCCCCAGTGGAGTGGCTCGGACCCAGATGGGGAGGGCTCCATTTGTCCTTTATATAAATTCAGCTTTTGCGGCAGTGCACCAAAGGACCGATGCGGGAGTTGGTCTGTGCTTCAGTTCCCCCGGCAGGGCTCTGTGGGCTGTGGCTACGAGCACCACGGCAGGCTGTGCAGAGCATGGAGGTGCCCGCAGGAGGTGTGGGAGGAGATTGGATTGGGGGCTACACCTGCCCCACCCCTGGGAACTGCACAGCCGGAAGCTCAAGCAGCAGAGCCTGGGACACGCCGACCGACACCTGAGCGGGAGATGGGAGGGACCGAGTGGCATCGGGTGAGGCCTCATGAAGCAGCTTGTGGAGGCAGACAAAGCGATCCCTTCGTTTTCACACTGAAGCTGCCCTTTACTGATATTTGCACGGTGTAGTGGGAGGAGATGCCTGGACATCAGAACAAAAGCATTTGGCTGCTTGCTTGCCCAGTGGCCCCGGGCAGATCTCCTTTCAGGGAGGAGACGGTGCCATGCGAGGTAGCGCTGTAGCTGCTGTCGGAGGCTCTCCCTCTGCTGGTATCAGGAACCAAATGATCGTATGGGGTGTCACTTTGAGACGAGTACCAAGGAGGAGACGGCAGATTCGGGAACTTCTGAGGAGCAGCTGACTGTTAGCTTCAGGACAGGGGCCATGGATGCAGGGGCGTTCTCAAGGGAGGGGCCGGGCGGGCACAGCGGGGAAGGTGCGTCAGGCCCGGGCAGCAGGTGAGGGGCATGGGGACAGCGAGCAGCCGTGGACTCTGGGCGCCGCCAGGACAGCGCACCTGGGCATGGGTGTGGTGCCTGGGCCCGGTGGTGCCTGGGCGGGACGCTTCCTGGGCTATTCTGCCATCCCCCATCCAACTCACCAAGTGTTCTTTCCTCCTTAGTTCTATTTTTCATAAACAGCAATTTTTTATGGTGCTTGTTTCAGAAAAGGTGATAGCCGAGGACTGCCTGAAGCAGCAGCAGGGCTGTCCGAGTCCGAGGCTGGAGAAGGCGGCCCCGAGGAGCGGCGACTCCGTGGCGCCCGGTGCTGTTCCTCCAGCCTGGAACGCGCTTTCCTGGGAGGGGTGGGGTCTCCTCCAGCCAAGGGGCTCGCTCTCACCTCACGTCACCCAGGCGTGGGTAAGAGTCAGATTGACGTCTCATTTTCCTCTTTTCCTGGCCTCTTCTAGATGAGTTAATTATTTTCTGTAATTCTGTTGTATTTTTTGTTGACTGACTAGCCCCACCTCTCTGTTCCATTGGTAATGATGGCTCTGGGTCTGCAGTGCGTGTCTTCACCTCGTCACAGCAGCCGATGCTGACAAGTAGTCACTAGTCACAGCAGTGGTGCACTTCATGGCGCAGGCGCCTTGCAGAACTGCAGTGTGTCCGTTGCCCGTCCTCTGTGATGTCATCCCTGTGCACTCTGCTTCTGCAGGTCATAAACCTCACAGCGTACTGCCATCGCCTTAGCTTTAAGTAGTAGGTCATCTTCTAAAGAGCTTAGAAGAATCTCCCTCATCTCTCACTGCCCCTGCAGAGCTGCCACTCCCGAGGCCCTGTGGGAGGCGCGTTCCGGCTCTCCCTCCGCGTGGGTGGGCACCTTCCTCTGGCAACCCACCTGTGGTGCAGGTCTGGTGGCAGTGAGTTCTATTAGCTGTTGCTGAAAAGAGTATTTATTTCAATATCATTTTCACAGATATTTTCATTCAACATAGATTTCAAGACAGACAGTTTCCGTGGTGCTCTAAGGCTCCTGGCCAGGCATGGTTTCTGATGAGAAGTCTCACACTTCTTACCTTTGGTCCTGTTCCTAGTGGGCCTTTCTTCTCGGGCTGCTTTTAAGACCTTCTCTTCACACTAATTTAGTTGTGGTGTCCGGCTGTGTGTCCGTCCATGTGTGTACCCTGCTTGGTCTGGGGTTCTTGGACATGAGGGTTTAAAGTTTTCGTATTATTGGAAAACATTTGGTTGCTAATTCTTCAGGCTTTGTGTCTTCCTCCCCTTCAGGGACGCTGAAGCACACATTCGCTGGGTGACTTGACGCTGCCGCATTGGTCACTGAGACTCCCCCACTTGTTTTCCACCTTTCTTTGTGCCATATTTTGGATAGTTTCTGTTGCTGTCTTCAAGTTCACTAATGTTTTTCTTCTGTGGTTATATAATGTGCTGTTAATTCTGTTGTGTTAGTTCAAGGCCTGCAGGAAGCAGAAGCCCAGATGGGACTGGCTGTTGGCAAGGCTTTGGTCGCAGACCCCCGTGAAGGATAAATGGGGGAGGCCCACGTGACCTCCACGTCAGGGTGACATCTGTGGCTGGAGGAGGGCGGGAAGGAGGATGGGGAGGGAACAGCCCAGGAAGGATTTGTTCAGGCTCCTGTTGGGACAGGCCCACGTGCCACAGGAACGGGCTGGCCAAGGACCCCTGCTCCGTCACGGGCTGAGGGGTTGGGGGGCGGCAGGCTCAGCCGCTGGGCTGTCAGGGTGAGTGCCCCTGGCAGGAGGACACCTGAGCCGGACACCTATCCAGGGAGATTTTATTTCCAGAATCCTTTTTTTTAAAAAAAACTCTTAAGTTCTTTTTGGCTCTTTTTATATTTTCCAGTTCTCTTACTTTTTCATTATTTGTTGAATTCTTTGAGCATATTGAACATTTTTATAATACCTGTTTTAATGGCTTTGTTTCCTAATTCTCCTCTTTGTCATTTCTGAGGCAGCTTGGTATTTTCCCTTGATTATGGCTTACATCTTCTTTCACATGTCTGGAAATTTTTCATTGTGAATTTTATGTTTTTGAGCACTGGATCTTGTTTTATTCCTTTGAAGTTAGAATTGTTTCTGGCAGGCAGTTAATATACTTGCAAATCTGTTTGAGCCCTTGGGGCTTGATGTTTGAGCTTTTTGGTGAGCCTAGAGTAAGCAGCCTGTGCTCCGGAGAAGAGCTGGCACGGCGCCCGGCCGTCGCGGAGCCTGCGCGTGCCCGTGTGTGTGGTGGCCAGCGCTCTGTGCCATGGCCGCCTGCCTGGCCGCCAGCGGGGAGTGACAGGAGCTGAGATACCCTGGGTGTGCCGACCAGGGAGGCTGGGAGCTGTGGCTGGCTGTCGTGGGTTTGCTGAGGGAGGTGGTGAACTTGGAGGACCTTTCCGATGATTGTTCACTGAGATGTGAACTTTCTGTTCTTTGGCCTTAATGCTGTGGTTGGTTTTTCAGATAAAAAGAAAACTTACCTTGCAATATGATGAAAATTGACATTGTTATTTTCTTCCCATGGCTGCTGCGTTTGAATAGCAGTTTGGTGGGCACTTCATGGGTCAGGAACCAGATGGGGGAAAGAGCCCAAGCTACTGCTTTATCAGCGACCCTCTGGTGTGTCCTCCGTCCTCCTGGCCCTCAGTGGGCACCTGTTCTCCTGCAGCCGCTTCCTGGGCCTCCCACCAGTGTCCTCATCTGAGATTCCTGCAGCTGCTTGAGTGAACTGCCACAAACCAGGTGGCGTCAGACAGCAGAGCTGCATTGCCTTAGGGCTCTCAAGGTCAGGACAGAGGAAGGTGTGTGGCAGGACCTGTCCCTGGAGGTTCTCTGCAGGCTCGGTCTGCTTCCTGTCATCTTCCCTCCTCCGGCCTAGTGGTGACACCTGGACCGTCCCCTCCTCATGAGCCTCAGCTTCATCACTCGGCGAAGTCCCTTTGATGTGTGAGATCACGTGTCGCGGTTCTGGGGAATAGGGCACGGACACCTTTGGGGACATTACTCTGCCTAACGCAGCCCCCTTGGTCCAGACTCTGCCCTGCCCCCCACACGCACACACATGCAGGTGCTCTTGCCTTGTCTCTAGTTCTGCTTTTCAAAGCAGCCCAGACCTTGTCCCCCTTTCCTCATCTATGTTGTGTCTCACACTAGTGGGTCTCTGCTCTGCTGTCCTCCTGTCAGAGCCACGGGCATTTCAGTCCTGGCTTCAGCCAAGGTCCTATCATGTCCTGTGCAGCCCAGCCACTTCTCCAGCTTGCGCCCAAGGCCAGCCCGCCCAAGTCCTCTGTCCCTCCTGCTGGGCTGCCTCACCCAGGGACCAGGACTGTTCTCATGCGCCTCCTCATATTTGCCCTGGGTTCGTGCATCAGCTGCTAGTCACCTCCCCCGCAGTGCTGAGTGGTGGCAGCATGGCCCTAGCTCTCCAGCATGGCCCTGTCTTCAAAGCTACAGGCCCAGTTTTCCATCTGCCCATTGGCCACCTCCAGGCAGCCCCCAGCACCAAGCTGCTCCCACTGTTTCCATGACCAGGCTGGGGGCTCAGCATCCCTGGGAAGCCACCTGGCCCTCCCCTGCACCTGCTGCCCAGTTAACCAGGGCTTCCTGAGCCCTCAAGGCATGTGGGAGTCACTGGCCCTCACATGGGGCGGGGCCTGCAGCTGTCTGGTCCAATGACAATCTTGTGCCCAAGAGCCTGTCAGAACTGAAGCGGAAATGCCAGTCTCATTCCTGACCTCTTCCTGCCACTTCCTGTCTCCTGGAGCCTGTGCAGCAGCCCTGGGAGTCCGTTCTCCCCAGAGTGCCCCCAACTCGGTGCTACCTCCCTGGACCCTGCCAGTCAGCTGCACGCGTGCAGGGCTCCACTGAGTCGAGCACACTGGGCTGTCGGGCACTCCTGGGCGTGTGTCCCTGCTCCCTTCCTGGTCTCTTCCTGCGATCATGACCTCCTGGGCAGTGGGTCATTCTTTCCTTTTATTCCCAGAGTGCTACTGGCACCTGGATGAAGCCTTACGTCAGGCGCCCAGGCCAGAAAGCCGGAGCCAGGCCGCGCATCTCCTCCCCCATTTACCAGCTCCCGCTTCCTCCACTGTCCTGCAGCCAGGACTTCCCCGGGAGGCCTCACGCCCCCTGCAAACTCACAGACCACCTGAGGAGACCTGGCCAGGCGGCCTGGAGAGGGAACCTCAGGGTGCCGTCAGAGCTCTTTGGGCCCCCGGAGGCCTTTGGCCGCCTCGGCACACTGAGCGCCTGCATTCTAGTGACTCGCCTTGGGCTGCCTGCCGTGTGCCGCTTAGAATAAAGGCAGAGCTGGTTTATTTTTTAGTGCTTGCTCTTGAAGGATTTTTGTGTGTAATCTATGGAAATAGACTGTCCACATTGATTTGAAAATGTGAAAAAGAAAGCCCAATATTTTGTTCTCACCTTTGGAACTTGGCAAAACGCAGCGTGCACATGTTCCCCCGGCGCTGCGCAGACTCCTGTCAGGTGTGACGTGAGCCTCCTTGGCTCTGCAGGTGCGGTGCCGGCAGCTGGAGCAGGCGCTGCCCCTCATGGCCACTCCGAGCCTGCGGCTGCCCTGCCTCCTCTGCCCACTCCTCTGTCCGTGGGGCGCTCTTGTGCCACTCCCGATCCGCCCTGACCACGCCCCCACTTCCGGTGTGCGCGCAGAGGGAGGTGCTGGTGGGCGGTTGCCCCTGGGCGGGAGGGGTAGAGGCATCCATTCTTCCAGCAGCACAGCGGCCAGGTGAGGCAGTGTCCTGCTCCTTTAGCTGCAGCCCTGCAGGCCAGGGCCCGCCCACGGCTCCTGGAGGCTGGGCACCCGCAGCACCCCCGCGGCTGGCCTGGGGGGCTTCCTTTGCCCAGTCCCACGCCTTACAGAAAGAAGGCCCGTTGTTAAACTCACGTCAGCACGGCTGCCAGCCTGCCGGCCAAGCCAGGCCCTAGAGAGACATTGGCCTTCTCAGGTGTGATTTTGGCACTAGGTTTTTCTGAAGTTAGTATGTTTTCAATTCATAATGGTCAAAGCTAAGAACAGACATGCTGTTTCCCAGGCCAGATACCCCCCCGGGAGTCGGCACGGCTCACGCCTATTGCCAGCTCTCACCCAAGTGCCGCCCCCACTGTTGCCTCCCCTCCCATGGCACTTGTCGCCCTCCTGGTGTTCACAGGAGCGCTGGTGTGGCAGTGTATGTCTCTGGCGCCCTCGGCCAGGATGGGAGCCCCGCGGCAGCTGTGTCGTTTATTCCTGCACCGGTGCGCCTGTAGCAGGGCCTCCACAGGGCAGGCCTTCTGGCCCCATGAACAAAGGGCAGAGCAGAGAGGCCGGTGGCGGGGGAGCTGGGGGAATGGGCGTTATTATGACCAAACGTGACCGTGGCTTTCCCTCCCACAGCTGCCAGGCCGCAGGTACTGTCCTGGGTATAATGCCGATGTGGGCGACAAGTGGATCTGGCTGAAGTGACGGGCCACGCTCCGCTCAGCTGCAGCGCAATGGAAGATGCTCCAGTCTGCCGCTCTGGGACTCCACGTAGCTTCAAAATCAGGAAACGCAAATGATGCGAGAATTGCACAGTGGAAGCAGTGGCCCAGCGACAAGCAGTCTGCCTGGTAGTGTGTAGTTAGGGGAGTGGAAGGAGGCTTCCTTCAGAAGGTCCTGGGGACCTCTCACTTTATTTGGCAGTGATCCATAATTATCAGAGTCTGCACAGAAAGGCTAGGCATTCCTAGAAGAATTTAATTTCTCTCCAGTCACGCTATGTGTCATGCAGATTTTGTACATTGATTCGTCAGACTTCAAGAAATAAAAGTTTCTGTGGCTCTTGGCTCCATTGTGTTTGCACACGTGTGTGCATGCCGATGCCCATGTGCGTATTCGGCACTTCATGCCCGTTTGCTTGGCTGTGGCTGGTGTATTTCAGACATATGTTATTAAGAGCTCTTCTGAAGGATTAACTCTTCTGTTTTAGCAGTGTAGCTACATCAGAGAAAAGGGAAAAACATGAAGGGGAAAGAGCAAAATGGAAGAAATGATCATAGATTTATAGGGCCGTGTAATTGTTTTACAGGAAATTCTGAAAGCTCCATGTGCCAACCTTCACCAGCTGGGCTCATAGTTCCTTCCTTGAAGATTGATTAGAGCTTAGAGTGTTGGTGGGATAAAACGCAAAAGCAAAATAATACACTGTCTTCATTGCCTAAAACCCAGGTTGTCAACCAAAAGAGTAACAAGAGGGAAAATCACATTTCTTCATTCACCTCTGTGGAAACATAGAAAACAAAAGTAAAATTTCTTGCAGGCTGAGGGTAGAGCTCAGCATCCTGGCTCAGAAGTGAAGCTGTCAGTCGTGGACCCTGTTGGACCGTGTCCCCCTGTAGAGCTCCCCTGTGCTCCACATGGCAGCTGTGGCCACAAGTGGCTCTATGAATTCAAGCGAATGAAGTGTGGTTTAAAATTCAGTTCCCCAGTTGCACTGGCCACAGTTCAGGTGCTGAGAAGCCAGCTGGCCAGTGGTTCCCATCCTGACAGTGCAGAAGGGAGCATTTTCCTCCCGGCGGGCCTCCCCACCATGGAGCATGCTCCCCCCACCCCCGACCTCAGCCATTTCTTTCTTTTCTGGATTTTAAGAATGAAAATCAAGTTTCCCAACAGCCTCTAAGTTGGACCCAGATGTCAGTCACTGAGGGTCTGCATCTTGCTGAGAAGCACCCTGCTCTGAGCCCCAGGGACCAGCGGCGGGGCACTAGCCCATGGGGTAGTCTTCGGTGTAAGTGCCTCGTCGGCTGTACGTGGGGGAGGAAGCCGCAGGGGGAGAAGAGCGCCGGTAATTATCTTGGTTCCTGCCAAGTGTCTTGGCTCCAATGAGCCAGCTTCCACTTCAGCCTGACCCTGCACTGCAGCGCCCTGGGCAGCTGGGTGCCCGCCATGGTCAGGACTGCCATGGACAGACAGCTCCCTCTTCAGACACCGAGTGTCAGGTGCAGCCAGCGCGGCTTGGTCCACAGGCCTGTGGAGTACTTTCCTGCGTGGAGTGTGAGTTGCCTGTTCCATCACTGGCGTTTCCACGCATGTGAGTGTTGCAGAGAAAAGCAATTGCAGAGGATGCAATGTGAGAGGCTCCTGTGGGGTCTGCCCCTAGAATTCCTCCGCTTAAGAGTTCTGCCCTCTCCACCTTTGGCCCCAAAGGCTGGAATCAGTGTTGTCCCTGGACAAGCACGTAATCCAGGGAGGCGGGACAGCGGTGGTTTCTGCCAAGCCCTTGATTCAGAGCTGCTTGCTGTTCCCGCCCTGGGAACCCGGGCCTGCTCCCACCCTCCCTGCCCTCCCGTCCAGTCTCCTAAGCCCTGACTGATCTCATAGCTGCGTCAGCACAGGACGGTCGCGGAGGCCACTCCCTGCTGGGCATCTCCAGGCACGCGGGTCTGCAGTAGACTCGTAATTCTCACCTTCACCTTGTACCTTCCCCAGGGTTCTGGGTGCTCTGCTCCAGGAGCCCCCTTTGCAAGAGGGCAGGGAGTCTGCACCCAAGATGCAGCCCAGGTGGTCTGCATGAAGCCTCAGAGGGAACTTGGTGGGCTGGGCCTCGATGAGGACGAAGCCCCAAGCTCAAGTCGGCACGGAGGCTGGTACTGCCATGGGTCAGCAGCTGGTCACGCTGTAAGAGCCCCTCTGCCCTCCTGAGGGCTTGGCACAACCTGATGCACCCACGGCGCCTCCGCCTGTCTCTGGCCCTTTGTGCTCAGAAGGCACATCGGGTCTTGCCTGACCCAGCACCCATCATTTTGAGATGCTCTCGGCAGTTTTCTGACATATACCATCTATAGTATTTGCGTACTTAACATGAAGCTTGCTTTTCTGGGCGATAACATTTCTGTTGAGAACGTAGCGGAAGGAACTTGCTGCACACCAGCCAAAGCTGAAATTAAAACGAACCCTTCTGCAAACGGAGAACAGTCTAGCTGAGAGAATATAATTTAGATGCAGAAAGAGTTCTAGCTGGCTGGAAATCCCCACTGCAGAAAGCTGGCAGAGTGAGCCATTAGTCTGAGGAGGCCCTGCCGCCGTGGCCGGGAAGGGGTGGGCACGGCGACAGCCGTAGTGCATGGTACTTGGGACTCCGGTTCCAACGTGCGGCCAGCGGAATTAGGCAATTAATTATTCCCTACTGGCGGTGGGGACAGAGGGTGTATCTGCCCTTGCTCTGGCTTTGTCCAGCTGTTAATAATCTTACATTTGTGAGTACAAAAAATACATAATAATTTTTACCTGGTCAAAAATAACTTGAAAGGCCCTAGACCTTTTTGGTATAACGTGAAACTGCTTTTCTGTCCCCCAGCAAATTCCTTTATGTCTGGCCATCCGATGGGCACACCTGATAGGCACTCAGCTGCTCTGAGCTAGAAGGGCCTGCGTGCGGGAGCCGCTCCCTGAGAGGCGGGTGTGCGCCCTGGGGCTGTCTGCTCTGAGCCCGTGGGCCTGGCCGGGCCTCCGCGGGTGCAGGTGCTGTGGGGAAGCAGAGCAGCAGTCTGCAGTGCTTCCGAGGGGACGGGCCTGGAGCCCCGGCGAGGCTTCTGGGGACTGCCCAGCTTCCCAGGCCCATTGCTTGGGGGCTCGCGGGGGACGGCAAGATGTCCCCATCCTCACTTCTCCCCAGGGAGACACCAGTGCGTTTGTTCAGGAAGCAGTGTGTTTGAAGCTTGTTGTCCTTTGAGAAACTGTGCCATGTGCCAAGTCCGCGGGGACGCAGCCCAGCAGCCTCCGGCCTGGCACTGGCTTGGATGAAACACCGTCTGCACTGTAAGCCAAGAGGGCAGGGGCGGTGGGCAGGTGGAGGCTCTGGGAAGGGTGTGAGCACCCGCAATGCTGCCGAGGATGCGGCCGGGTGCCTGGCCTGGATCCTGCCTCACATGGGTGCCCTCACTGGAGAGCCGTGGTGCCCCTGCCAATAGTGGGATCCTTATCTACCCTGCAAGTCTCCACAGACTTAGTGGCCAACACGACAGATCTATTCCCTTGCAGTTCTGGAGGTCAGGGGGCCCGATATCAAGGCGTAGCAGGGCGGCCGCTCCTGGAGGCTCTGGGGGTCACTGACCCCCATCTCTCCCACCCCAACAAGGTGTTGAGGCCTTGGCTGGGCCCCACCTGACCCTCGTTTGCCTCTGTATCAGAGGGTCTGTGTGATGGCCCTGGGCCTCTCAAATAATCTAGGATGACCCCTGCCCCAAGGTCCATGCCACATCGGCAAAGTCCCCTGTGCCACCCAAGTCAGCAGTCCCTGGTTCCGGGGCCCAGGACGGGGGCTCCCACCCTGCTCGCGGGAGCCCCCACACCTCATGCGGCAGGCCCAGCGAGCTGTGGGGCCTGCAGGGCCCCTAGCTGTCCTCTGCACCCACCGCACCCTGGTCGCCGGCGACAGAGTACCAGCATCAAGACCCATCTGCACGGCGGTGCTCTGCTGTCCCTGCAGCTGTCAGTGGCCGTCCCTTGCCGGTGTGACCCAAGCCAGCTTCTGTCAGGAGGCTCCCGCTGCGGGGCAGGCACCCTTGAGCCCAGGCGATAGCGTGTGTCCTGAGGGCTTGGGGCTGGGCTGCTCAGAGGGCGGGGCCTCCCGGGGCTTTGGCGCTGCTTGTCAGTGGAAGAAGTCAACAAGGAAAGCCGCATGCCCGTGGCCACGGTCACAGTGCCCCGCTGCCTCCCCACCGTTCATTCCCCTGACACCCGTTCACGCCGTCCGCCGGGGTCTGCCCCCCTCCAGGCGCCCCCGCTTTGTGCTCCTCTCTGGAGCCTTGACTCCTCACTCCCACTCCCACCTGGTGGGGCTGTGCCCGCCTTTCTGCTGCCAACCCTGCCCACGAGGCCCCCAGAAGACGCTCCGTGCTTGGCGCATGCTGGCCTGTCGTCATGGGCCGGGCTCATGGGGTCGCGAGCGGCTTGTGTGCAGCCTTGTGGGCCGTGAGCTGGACCCAGGGGGGCTGGGTGGAGGCATCCTCTGAGCACCGTGTGTGTGTGTGTCTGTGGTCCGCTGGGCTGCAGGTCTCTCCAGAGCCTGCCGGCAGCTCTGAGACGTGACTGCTTCAGCTCCAGCCGAAGGGAGCAGAGTACTGGCAAGCCAGGACCTGGAAAGGACCCAGACTGGGGGACACCAAAGCCCCCTGGTACCTGGGCCCCACTGCCTTCCTGCTGCCCCGTGCTGACTGGGCCCCAGGGACCTGCTGTAGCCCACCTCAGAGTGGCAGAAAATTTTTTTATTTTTAAACTTCCTCCTCTGCTTCACCATTATCCAAGTACTTCCTGATCGTTGTATAAAAGTTGAGAATTTCTGGAAGTCGGACCAGGAAGAGAACCTCAGGGTCATGCCTGTTTCCCTCTTGCAGCCACTGAAGATTCTCTGCAGACAGTTCGCCAGGGTGCCCGACAGACATCGCGCTGCCCAGAGGTGATGGCGTCTGTAGTCCCTCCCCTGGGGTGTGTCTGACCTGAGCCCAGTGGCCAGCAAGACCCTTGGAGTGTCAGGTGGGGTGGAGTGCTGAGCAGAGGGCCCTAGCCAGCCCCAGGCAGCGTCCTGCGCAGTGCGCACACCTCCTCGCGACGCCTGTGCGGGCCTGTGGGGCTCGCTTCCCAACTGCCACCTTCGCTCTACTTCTCTCGGAGCCGACCTTCCCTCTGGATTCTTGCAGCCAAATGTTTCTGGTCCTTCTGTGCAGGCGCAGGGGCTGAGTGCCCACAGGCTCAAACAGGCGTGGGAGAGTGTGTTTACATCTGTGCTTCGGATCCCCGAATCCAAGACTCTTCTGGGCCCTGGGATTGGCCGCGCTGCTGCTTTCCAAAAGCTTAGCCCCTGAGCAGCAACTTGGTGGGGTGGGGCTCCCGGCAGGGAAGGGGCACAGCCTCTTCCCTGCAAACCCAGGCCCCTGGCTGCCCGAGGGGGCTGGGAGTGTGCACCCTGTCTGCCCAAGTGGACATGCATTATGGTCTCTGGGCGTGTTGGACCTGCTGGCTGTGGTTCTGAAGGCAGCGAGGCTGGCGGGGCGGGAGCCTGGGCCGGGTCTGCACAAGCCGGACTCTGTCCAGGCCCCTCCTTACCTGGAGTTGCAGGGTAAGCCGCCCTGCTGGTGGTGGGGACGCTCCTTCACTCCCAACAGCGAGGTAGGGAGCCAGGCCCTGCAGTGAGGACCCGCCGGTCTCCTGGCTGGAGCACAACCCATCTGGGGCCACCCTGCGAGCCCCACACAGTCCACGCTGGAAGAGCCTAGGAACCGAAGTTGGTTTGCTGATGTTCACCTGAAAATCCGATCTGCTCTTCATCATGAGTGAACTCCCTGTCTGCTGTCCCCTTAACTTCAGCAGTGAGGAAGCCCGTCCTGACAGCAGCGGACAGGGAGCCCCAGCAGGCCAGAGGGGCACCAGTGACGTCTGGGGCTCTGTGTTTGGCAGACCCCCGGTGGTCCTTTGGCTGGGACGGTGCAGGGCTCCGGAGGCGCCAGGGCAGCTGTGCACCTTCCTGCCGTAACCTTCGGGCCTGGGTCTGTGGGAGATGAGGGGACTGCCTGAGCTGTGTCCTCGCCCTGGAGCCACTCTCCCCAGGGCAGGGCAGGGCCTCCCTGCATCCCGGCTCCTCAGCCCTTTGAGGTCAAGGCCCTTGTCCCCATCTCACTGAAGGGAGTCTGATGGTCAGAGAAGTGATGCAGGTGTGCACGGACCCCCTGAAAGGGAGGCTGAGGTCTGGGGCTTGAGCACGGGCTGTGGGACCCCAAAGCCTGCAGGAACCATGCCCGACCTTCCCAGGAGATGGGCTGAGAAGCGCTGTGATCGCCCTCTTGGCCTTCGGTTCTACCTTGTTCTAAAGTCGTGTAACCAATTTCAAGGGCCGGTCGAACACACAGCTCTGAAGGACGGCAAAGGAATTTGTTGGCAAATGCTGAACACTGATAGGATGAGGCCTTATGCCCACTGACCTTCACCCTGATCCCACAAGGACGTGCAGTCATTTATGATTTCAGGTCACATCCTCTGACATCTGACCCCATAGCCCTGAGCCCAGTGCCTCTAGAGGGGCGACTTGGAGGCCTTGGCCTCCACGGCAGCTGCGGAGCAGCCTCACAGCACTCCCTAAGAGCTAAGTTGGGTGGGAAGTGAAGTCCACCCCTTCTGGTGCTCTCCCCTCGCCACTTGTCCACTTTGCCTTCTGTTGTGGTGACTGAGCGCAAAGCCTCCCGGAGTCCCTGCCTCTCCGAGTCCTCTGCCTCCTTGTGTCAGGTGCCAGAGTTCCAGCAGGTTCTCAGCACCTCCACCCCACAGGGCCAGTCCACTCATCTCATGAGAAAGTGGTCATAAAGCCCCGTGTGTGGCGCACTGCTGTGGCCAGTGGCAGGCAGGGAGCCTGGAGCCACCCCAGCGTCTCCTGATAGAACCAGGGGAGGCCCTGCGGTTGCAGGGTCTCCATGGCCAAGCGGCTCTGGGTCAGCTCACTTTGCCCATGTCTGTGCTCTCAAGAGGGCCCTGGGTGGGTTCGGCAGGCCGGTTCACCCCAGTAGGGTGAATGGGGCAGCCAGGGATCTGAATCAGTGGGTCCAGGAGGGCGTTGGGTGGACGCGGGTGCGGAGAGGGTGGGTGTGCTCGGTCTCCTGTAGTTGTTTCCTGAACCTGGAGCAGCCCAAGAA
Organism: Smutsia gigantea; assembly: GCA_032199065.1. Taxonomy (NCBI): domain Eukaryota; kingdom Metazoa; phylum Chordata; class Mammalia; order Pholidota; family Manidae; genus Smutsia; species Smutsia gigantea. The sequence goes on along the minus strand of JAVSCE010017203.1, from coordinate 191,826 downwards.
CCAAGTGGGGGCCGTTTTCCTCCCAGGTCAGTGTTTCCCCAGGGCTTGGGGAGTGGCAGGTGTGAGGCCTGGAAGCTCAGCTCCCCAAGCCAGACCCGCCTGCGCAGGGGCCCCGGGCCCACCAGGGGGCAGTGGCGGCACGTCCTCAGGCCTGGTGGGAGTCTGGTCCTGTTTTCTGGGTAGACGGGCTTTTGTTGGATTGTAAATCACCAGGCTGCCACTTCTGGGGAAGAAAAACACTCCCAAACAGGTTGGTGGGAACCGCCTCCCCAGCTAGTAGTGTGGAGAGAAGCCGTCTCCTGGGGCTCTGACAGCTGCAGGCTCCAGCACAGGCATCGGTGGCCAGGCCTTGGGCCTGGGGAGGCTCCACGGGGAGGACCCCACTGCAGGCCCGCCCCGCAGGCCCTGAGATGCTTTTCCAGCTGCGTCCCAGGGGGCTGTCCTGTGTTCGTGGTCCTTCAGATCTGGTGCCGGGACTTGCAGGAGGCTGGTGGGGTCAGGCAGGGGTTGTGCAGGCCCCCCTCAGGCGTTCAGGTGGGCTTGCCGGAGGCCAGCCCCAGTGTCCTCCCCCTGCCTCTCTGCTGGGCGGGGTCCTGGGGGCACCAGCTCTGGGGCAGCCTCTTTGGAGGGGTCCCAGCTCCCCTACTCCTACTGCTCTCACCACCGAGCTTCACCCTCGCCTCCTGCAGTCCTGGCGTCCTTCCCCCCAACAAAGCAAGCAGCTCGGGGCCAGGGCGGTGCTGAGACCCAGCTGGGGGGCAGGGCCCTGGGACGCTCACGACGGGAGCCTGCTTCCTGCTGTGGCCCAGGCAGGGAGTGCCTGACGGCCCAGGCCACCTGGCGGGAAGGAGCTCCAAGGGCCTGTGAGTGGAGTCAGGGGAGGCTGCGGGGCTGGCCCTCTGTCGGGTCGTGGATGCCGAGGGCTCAGGAGAGCCGGGAGGGGGCTGGGAGGCACATAGAGAGGGCGGTGTGCAGGGCCCCCCAAGTCCCTTCTCCAGAGCTCCTGGGCCCCCTCCAGGAGGAGGTGCGGGAGTGGATTTTCTGGCCCAGCAGCTGCACCGAGCAGCCGGGGAGGAGGCCCCACTCTGCGGTACTTGGGACTGAGCCCAGTGGCGGGGTCACAGCCAACCTTCAGGGTTTGAGAGGCACCCGTCTCAGTCCACTGTCAGCGGTGACCTGGGAGCCTTGGCTTCCCTGGAATAAGCGAGGACGTGATGCCCCCCTCACCATGTGCTCTGAAACAGGAAGCCCTCCACCCCGGAGGCTGCCCGGGAACCCCCTTCCTGAATAAAGTTTTGCATCCTTTGTGGATGACATCTCAGGACTGGTTGCTCGTGGGGACACCAGAGTTCCCAGGCTGAGTGGCAGGTAGGCCGAATGACCCAGTTCTGGGCTCCCCCCCCACTGGCTCTTGCCCTTCCTGGTGTTTCCTTATTCGACAGAACCCAAAGGAGCATGATGAGCAGTGGAATCCGCCCAGTTTTGTTTTGTTTCCGTGTTTTTCTTACTCTTGGTGCTGCCATTCCCCCTCATCTTCGTGATGTCTCACGTCAGGAGGGTCGGCGTGGCCCAGGAAAGACCCCCTGGGAGGTGCCCAGGGAGCCCCTCACACCCCCAGGGGCCCTCCTTGGGACCGGCCTGTGGTCAGCACTGCCTGAGTGAGGGGCCTCACTTCGGCCTTTCTGTTGTGTCTCCCCCCCCTGCCCCCGACCTAGACTGTGCGTCAGTCTTGCCTCTGCCCCTCCTCGGTGACATACCCACTGTCCCTCAGATCACGTTCGTGCCTATGGGGCTAAGGTTTGTCCCTGCTTTTGGACATTGGAAAGAAATAGGGAAGAGAGCAGCGTGGGCAAGAACAGGAAGAAATTAGAACCAGAATCCAGCAAAAACAAACAAGACCATGACCTATAGAACCTGGGGCCAAGGGAAGTGGAAGGCTCCATGGCAGAGCAGAGGCACAGCCCCACGTGGTCCAGCCGCCCTCCCACCCAGGGCCGTGCTGTCCAGTGGCAGAGCCCTGGGAGCCCCACCTATGCTCCACCTGTGGGGATAGGAGGGACGCCGTGAGCAGTCCAGCAGGATGGGAGGCAGACTGTGGGGTGGCCTTGCTGGGGGAGGTGAGGGCTCCAGGAAGGCTGCGGCCCACCGGCTGCCCCCACCCCAACCCCAGATGCCAGCCACAAGCCCCAGGCTGCTACCTGTGCCTCTGGCTGCAGACAGAGGTCCCAGCGAACTCCTCCTGGGGGTTGGTTGGTTTGCCAGAGCAACTCACAGAGCTCAGGGAAGCGCTGTCACTTCCCAGTTTATGGAAGGATGTGCTAAGATCAACAGCCAGATGGAGATGCGATGGGCGTGGTCCTGAACAAAGGAGCGTCCTTTCTCCTGGAGCCTGGGCTGGGCTCCTGACACATGGAAGTGAGCTGATTCCCTGAGCATGGAAGCTCTCCCAAAGGGGAAAGGGCTAAAAAGCCGTTCTTGTGGGTTTTTGTGGGGGCTTCCCTGCAGTCGTGGCTGAGTCACCTTCCAGTCCCTCTGCCCCCCCCCCCCCCAGAGGTGAGCCCTGGGGACCTGCAACGTCTCCACCCTCCGGTCACCCGGTCCCCTTGGCAGCCAGCCCTGCCCCTGGGTGGGGCCCCAAAGGCTCATTAACCAGACACCCATTTTGCCTTTATGGCTCTGAAGCATTTTTTAAGGAACTGGATGAAGACCAGGTATAACAGAAATATATTTCTTATAAATCATATTGCACATGGATTCAGTAAGATAAATGTCAAAAATACATAAAAGAGTAAGAAATGAAAATACGATTCCAGACCTCAGAAAGCAAATTGAAAACCAAAACAGTATCAACAAAGAACCCAAAGATGAATCACAGATAGCAAGGAGCAAGGTCAGCAGATGATGGACAGAGAGCAGCAGCTCTCCAGGTGTGGCTGCCGGACACCGTCAGCCTGGCTGGGGACTTGCTAGAAACGCATGTCCTCAGGCCGCCCCGCCTGTTGTGTCAGCGACCCTGGAGGGTGGGACCAGCAGTCTGTGGCTTGGCCAGCCTCCCAGGGGACCCTGTGCTGCCCAAGACCGAGAGTCACTGGCCTTGGGGAGAGGCTTTAGAGGATCAGAGCAAATGGAAGTAAATGATGCAGAGAGTAAAACAGTTATATTTTTATTAAGAGCTTATAAACCTAATTTACATTAACAATAGACAAAGACAATCCAACACAAGGGTAAGTGGTGGTCCTGCAGTAATGCTCCAGCAAGTGGAACAGAAGGGACGTGTGCGCGTGTGGGCACGTTACGTGTGTGATCTTTCTACACAGAACCAGCTTTTTTCTCATTTTTCATTTCGGGGGTTTTAACATCACAGGCACGGACTGTCATGGTGCAGAAGTATTTCGGGTTTAGAATATTCAGTTACTTTAGATCTATTTGCTTATGTTGAAACCAACATTAAATGAAACTAAATGCAATTTAAAGTAGCATCCATGGTAAGATCCAATTTCATAAAAGTGTTGCTATCTTTCTTTGTGTTTACGTGCACAAAAATAGCACATTTGCTTCTGTTAATGAACAAAGGTGATATTCACTTGTTATGACGGTTTTTCTGAAGAGAAGAACTTGGTATGTTTTCTTTCCTCCCCTGAACAGTTTTGCTGCTGTTTAGCTGGAGTGGACAGTTGAGACCAGCAGGGCTCTGCGTTCTGGGCAAATGATCGTGCTGGGCCCTGGCAGCCCCTTTTTGTGTGTTGTTGATGAATTTGATGCACTTGGTCCTCAGCTCCCCTCTGTGCAGGCCACGAGGCTCCTGCGGCCTCGTCCTGTGCTGTTTGTATGTGATCTTACCTCACCACTGTTGTTTGCTGTGCATTTTAATGCACATATGTGGTCACGGGTTCTGCATATCCTACTTCTTGTATTTTTTACTCAGCACCATGTTGTTGAGATCCATCCTTGTTGCCATAGCACCTAGCGTGACTGCCTAATGGCTTCATAGCATCCATGATGCTGGCTCACGTTACACCTTTCACAGTGCTGGACACGCTACCTGCGGCACGGTGAGGACAGACTCACATCTGGAAAACCTTTGTGCTTCAGCATCAAAGAGGACACATGAAGGCTGAGTCCAGCCTGCCTTTGACTCGTCTGGACCCTGATGACACTGCCCTGTGGGGAGGCCAGCTCACCTTGTTTGGACCTTGATGGATATTCCTGACCTGCCAGCGTGTCTGTTCTTGGTACTCACCTCTGAACCAGCTGTGATGTTGGACTGATTCTTTCCCTGACTAAAATGAAATCTCTAACCTGGATTCCTTTTTATGTTTTTTTTTAATTATTTTATTTTATTTTATTAAGGTATTATTGATATACACTCTTATGAAGTTTTCACATGAAAAAACAATGTGGTTACTACATTTACCCATGTTATCAAGTCCCCACCCATACCCCAATGCAGTCCCTGTCCATCAGTGTAGTAAGATGCCACAGATGCACTGTTTGCCTTCTCTGTGCTACACTGTTTTCCCCGTGACCCCCCACACCATGTCTACTAAACATAATACCCCACAATCCCCTTCTCCCACCCTCCCCACCTGCCCTCCCGCACCCCTCCCCTTTGGTAACCACTAGTTCCTTCTTGGAGTCTCTGAGTCTGCTGCTATTTTGTTCCTTCAGTTTTGCTTCATTGTTATACTCCACAAATGAGGGAAATCATTTGGCACTTGTCTTTCTCCTCCTGGCTTATTTCACTGAGCATAATATCCTCCAGCTCCATCCATGTTGTTGCAAATGGTAGGATTTGTTTCTTTCTTACGGCTGAATAGTATTCCATTGTGTATATGTACCTCTTCTTCTTTATCCATTCATCTACTGATGGACACTTAGGTTGCTTCCATTTCTTGGCTATTGTAAAAAGTGCTGAGGTAAACATTGGGGTGAACATGTCTTTTTGAATCTGAGAAGCTGTATTCTTTGGGCAAATTCCAAGGAGTGGGATTCCTGGGTCAAATGGTATTTGTATTTTTAGTTTTTTGAGGAACCTCCATATTGCTTTCCACAATGACTGAACTAGCTTACATTCCCACCAGCAGTGTAGGAGGGTTCCCCTTTCTCTACATCCTCGCCAGCATTTGTTGTTCTTAGTCTTTTGGATACTGGCCATCCTCACTGGTGTGAGGTTATATCTCATTGTGGTTTTAATCTGCATTTTTCTGATGATTAACGATGTGGAGCATCTTTTCATGTGTCTGTTGGCCATCTGAATTTCTTCTTTGGAGAACTGTCTCTTCATATCCTCTGCCCATTTTTTAATCTGGTTATTTGCTTTTTGGGTGTTGAGGCATCTAAGTTCTTTATATATTTTGGATGTTAACCCCTTGTTGGGTATTTCATTTACAAATATATTTTCCCATACTGTAGGATGCCTTTTTGTTCTGTCGATGGTGTCCTTTGCTATACAGAAACTTTTTAGTTTGATGTAGTCCCATGAGTTCATTTTTGCTTTTGTTTCCCTTGCTCAAGGAAATGTGTTTAGGAAGAAGTTGCTCATGCTTATATTCAGGAGATTTTTGCCTATGTTGTCTTCTAAGAGTTTTATGGTTTCATGACTTACATTTAGATCCTTGATCCATTTTGAGTTTACTTTTGTGTATGGGGTTAAACAATAATCCAGTTTCATTCTCTTGCATGTAGCTGTCCAGTTTTGCCAACACCAGCTGTTGAAGAGGCTGTCATTTCCCCACTGTATGTCCATGGCTCCTTTATCATATATTAATTGACCATATATGGTTGGGTTTATATCTGGGCTCTCTAGTCTGTTCCATTGGTCTATGGGTCTGTTCTTGTGCCAGCACCAAATTGTCTTGAGTACTGTGGCTTTGTAGTAAAGCTTGAAGTTGGGGAGCATAATCCCTCCAGCTTTATTCTTCCTTCTCTGGATTGCTTTGGCTATTCAGGGTCTTTTGTGGTTCCATATGAATTTTAGAACGATTTTCTCTAGTTTGTTAAAAAATGCTGTTGGTATTTTGGTAGGAATTGTATTGAATCTGTAGATTGCTTTAGGCAGGATGGCCATTTTGACAATATTAATTCTTCCTATCCATGAACACGGGATGTGTTTCCATTTATTGGCATCTTCTTTAATTTCTCTCATGAGTGTCTTGTAGTTTTCAGCGTATAGGTCTTTCACTTCCTTGGATAGGTTTATTCCTAGGTATTTTATTATATTTGATGCAACTATGAATGGAATTGTTTTCCTGATATCTGCTCTGCTAGGTCATTGTTCATGTATAGGAATGCAACAGATTTCTGCATATTAATTTTGTATCCCGCAACTTTGGTGAATTCAGATATTAGATCTAGTAGTTTTGGAGTGGATTCTTTAGGGTTTTTTATGTACAATATCATGTCATCTGCAAACAGGGACAGTTTAACTTCTTCCTTGACAATCTGGATGCCTTTTATTTCTTTGTGTTGTCTGACTGCCATGGCTAGGACCTCCAGTACTATGTTGAATAGAAGTAGGCAGAGTGGGCATCCTTGTCTTGTTCCCGATCGTAAAGGAAAAGCTTTCAGCTTCTCACTGTTAAGTATAATGTTGGCTGTAGGTTTGTCATATATGGCCTTTATTATGTTGAGGTACTTGCCCTCTATTCCCATTTTGTTGAGAGTTTTTATCATGAATGGGTGTTGAATTTTGTCAAATGATTTTTCAGCATCTATAGAGATGATCATATGGTTTTTGTCCTTCTTTTGTTGATGTGGTGGATGATGTTGATGGATTTTCAAATGTTGTACCATCCTTGCATCCCTGGAATAAATCCTACTTGATCATGGTGTATGATCCTTTTGATGTATTTTTGAATTTGGTTTGCTAATATTTTGTTGAGTATTTTTGCATGTATATTCATCAGGGATAAGGTCTGTAGTTTTCTTTTTTTGTGGTTTCTTTGCCTGGTTTTGGTATTAGAGTGATACTGGCCTCATAGAATGAGTTTGGAAGTATTCCATCTTCTTCTACTCCTTGGAAAACTTTAAGGAGGATGGGTATTAGGTCTTCACTAAATGTTTGATAAAATTCAGTGTGAAGCCATCTGGACCAGGCGTTTTGTTCTTAGGTAGGTTTTTGATTACCAGTTCAATTTCATTGCTGGTAATTGGTCTGTTCAGATTTCATGTTTCTTTCTGGGTCAGCCTTGGAAGGTTGTATTTTCCTAGAAAGTTGTCTGTTTCTTCTAGGTTATCCAGTTTGTTAGCGTACAATTTTTCATAGTATTCTCTCATAATACTTCGTATTTCTGTGGTGTCTGTAGTGATTTTTCCTTTATCATTTCTGATTCTGTTTATGTGAGTAGACTCTTTTTTTCTTGGTAAGTCTAGCTAGGGGTTTATCTATTTTGTTTATTTTCTCAAAGAACCAGCTCTTGCTTTCATTGATCCTTTCTATTGTTTTATTCTTCTCAATTTTATTTATTTCTGCTCTAATCTTTATTATGTCCCTCCTTCTACTGACTTTGGGTCTCATTCGTTCTTCTTTTTCTAGTTTCGTTAATTCTGAGTTTAGACTGCTCATCTGGGATTGTTCTTCTTTCCTGAGGTTGGACTGTATTGCAGTATAGTTTCCTCTTAGCACGGCCTTTGCTGCATCCCACAGATTTTCAGATGTTGAATTATTGTTGTCATTTGTCTCCATATATTGCTTGATCTCTGTTTTTACTTGGTCCTTGATCCATTGATTATTTAGGAGCATGTTTTGAAGCCTCCATGTGTTTGTGGGATTTTTCATTTTCTTTGCATAATTCATTTCTAGTTTATACCTTTGTGGTCCAAGAAGCTGGTTGGTACAATTTCAATCTTTTTTAATTTACTGAGGGTCTTTTGTGGCCTAGGATATGATCTATTCTTGAATGTGTTCCATGTGCACTTGAGAAGAATGTGTATTCTGCTGCTTTTGGGTGTAGAGTTCTGTAGATGTCTGTTAGGTCCATCTGTTCTAATGTTCAGTGTCTCTGTGTCTTTACTTATTTTCTGTCTGGTTGATCTGTCCTTTAGAGTAAGGGGTGTGTTGAAGTCTCCTAGAATGAATGCATTGCATTCTATTTCCCCCTTTAATTCTGTTAGTATTTGTTTCACATATGTAGGTGCTCCTGTGTTGGGTGCATAGATATTTATAATGGTTATATCTTCTTGTTGGATTGACCCTTTTATCATTATGTAATGTCCTTCATTGTCTCTTGTGACTTTCTTTGTTTTGAAGTCTATTTTGTCTGGTACAAGTACTGCACCTCCTGCGTTTTTCTCCCTATTAGTTGCATGAAATGTCTTTTGCCATCCCTTCACTTTTAGTCTGTGTATGTCTTTAAGTTTAAAGTGAGTCTTTTGTAGGCAGCATATTGATGGGTCTTGTTTTTTTATCCATTCTGTTACTCTGTGTCTTTTGATTGGTGCATTCAGTCCATTTACATTTAGGGTGATTATGGATAGGTGTGTACTTATTGGCATTGCAGGCTTCAAATTCGTGGTTACCAAAGGTTCAAGGTTAACTTCGTTACTATCTAAGAGTCTAACTTAACTCACTTAATATGCTATTTCAAACACAATCTAAAGGTTCCTTTTTTTTTCCTCCTCCTTTTTCTTCCTCCTCCATTCTTTATATATTAGGTATCATATTCAGTACTCTTTGTCTATCCCTTAAAGACTGGGGGTAGTTAATTTAATTTTGCATTTGCTTAGTAATTAGCTTTTCTACTTTCTTTACTGTGGTTTTATTACCTCTGGTGACAGCTATTAAACCATAGGAACACTTCCATCTATAGGAGTCCCTCCAAAATACACTGTAGAGATGGTTTGTGGGAGGTAAATTCTCTCAGGTTTTGCTTATCTGGGAATTACTTAATCCCTCATTCAAATTTAAATGATAATCTTGCCAGGTAAAGTAATCTTGGTTCAAGGCCCTTCTGCTTCATTGCATCAAATACATCATGCCAATCCCTTCTGGCCTGTAAGGTTTCTGTTGAGAGGTCTGATGATAGCCTGATGGGCTTTCCTTTGTATGTGATCTTATTTCTCTCTCTGGCTGCTTTTAACAGTTTGTCCTTATCCTTGATCTTTTTGCCATTTTAATTACTATATGTCTTGATGTTGTCTTCTTGGGTCCCTTGTGTTGGGAGATCAGTGCATCTCCATGGCCTGAGAGACTATCTCCTTCCCCAGATTGGGGAAGTTTTCAGCAATTACCTCCTCAAAGACACTTTCTATCCCCTTTTCTCTCTCTTCTTCTGGTACCCCTGTAATGCAAATATTGTTCTGTTTGGATTGGTCACACAGTTCTCTCAAAATTCTTTCATTCTTAGAGACTCTTTTTTCTCTCTGTGCCTCAGCTTCTTTGTATTCCTCTTCTCTAATTTCTATTTCATTTATCGTCTCCTCCACCGTATCTAATCTGCTTTTAATACCCTCCATTGTGCTCTTCAAAGATTGGATCTCCGACCTTTTCATTCCTGAGTTTTTGAATATCTTTCCGTACCTCCATGAGCATGTTAATGATTTTAATTTTGAACTCCCTTTCAGGGAGAGTCATGAGGTCGATATCATTTAAATCTTTCTCAGGAGTTGTATTAATAATTTTACTCTGGACCAGGTTTCTTTGGCGTTTCATATTTGTGTATGGCGCCCTCTAGTGCCCAGAAGCTCTACTCTGGAGCTGCTCAGCCCCTGAAGCAATATTGGGGGTTGCAGGGCAGTAGTATTCATGCTTGGGGGGAGGAAAGAGCTGTTTCCTGCTTCCCGGCTGCTATGCCTGTCTCCACTGCCTGAACCTGTGGGCCAGGCACACAGGTACAAGCCCCCGTGCTTTGCGTTTTCAGCTGCTGCAGACAGATCCTCCCTCTGGCTGGCCCAACGCCATGGTAGGGTTTCCCGGTTTGGGAGCCTGGTGGGGCTGGCCAGGAGAAAGGCGCACTAGTCTGCCTGTCACAGAAGGGGTTCTTGGAGCTGTGTAGGCAGCCAGGGAGCTGGAGCACCTGAAGATCGTGAAGCTCCCAACCTGCTGGGCAGAGTGCACCCGGACAATTTTGTCTGCCTGTCCTTTCTCCTGAGCTGTAAGCTCCGTGCAATCCTTGCCCCTTTAGCAGCCCTCTTGCTAAGGGCTTCCTTGTTAGGAAGTCTCTCAGACTACCGCCTTTCTTTTGTCCCCGAGCAGCCGGATATGGATCCCTGCTTTCCACAAGCACCTGGAATCTTAGTCTCTCCAGGAATTCTGCCTGTCTTAGCTTTTCAACCCCCTAATTACAAGAGTATCATGCAAGCACCATGAAATGTAGATTTGTGCTCCCAGAGCCAATCTCCGGAGTTAGGTATTCAGCAGTCCCAGATCTCCACTCCCTCCCTGCTCTGTTCCTGTTCCTCCTGTTGGTGAGCTGGGGTGGGGGAAGGGCTTGGATCCCGCAGGACCACAGCTTTAGTAGTTACCCTTTTCTGTGAGGGCTGCTCTTTTCTCCAGGTGTATGCAGTTTGTTGCAGTCTTCTTTCCTGTTGCTCTTTCAAGAGTAGTTGTATTAGTTATATTTTTGTATTATATGCGGTTTTAGGAGGAAGCCTCTGTCTCACCTCTCACACTGCCTTCTTTAATCCGTTCTCTCCTTTTTATGTTTTATGAGAATCTCCATTTTACTTTTTTTCTGAAAACATTTTTGTCCCCTCAGGAGGTGCATATCTCCTTGTGGAGCTGTGTGAGCATTTCTTTGAAAAATATATCCAAGGATGAAACTGCTGATATGCCAGGAGACACAGCACCCCCAGGCCACAGCAGAGGAGCCCATGGCGAGGTCTTTACCATCTCCTCTCGCCTCCCTGGCCATGGTGACTGGCTGCGTTTCAGGTCAGGGCTTGGCAGACTATGGCCCACAGGCCACCTCACCGTCTGTTTCTGTAAATAAAGCTATTTTGGAACATGGCTGTGTCACATTCATCTGCATTACCACCTGTGACCCCTTTTGCCCCAGAAGGGCAGAGGTGAATATCTGCAACAGAGACTGTATGGCCCACAGAGCTGAATATACATTTCCTGTCTGGCCCTTGCAGAAGCTGCTGACCTCTGCTCTAGATGGAGGGGCTTCCATCAGGTTGGTCCCTGGGCCACTGTGTGAAGCGGAACCCACTTCTGGCCTGTGTTAGATCCTGAGTGAGACCGTCTGTGGCTGGGTGAGTGGCCGAGGCCGGAAGGCTTCCTCTGGCCAGTTGCTCCTTACCGGCTCTTCCTGCAGAGTGCAGGCTTCTCAGCAGGCTTGCGACTCCGGGCTCTCCTCCAGCCAGTTCTGAAGGGTTCCCACTGTGCCTTGTTAAGATGCAGCCCTGGTTCCATCCCAGTTTTCTGTTCCATCCACCCGAGCCTTGCTTTGTGGACTTGAGCCTTGGGATTCTTCTGTGGCTCCAGCTGCTTTCTCTTCCCCTTTCCAGCTGGGAGAGCCGTCCTCTCTTGTTGAGGATTCCATTCTAAAAATTACAGGAATTACAAATATCTCCTACCTTCCTACCTTTTCTTGAATTTTCTGCATGTCTCAAATCCTTTATAATTAACTTGTCAAAATCTTGCTCCCCCCAAAAAAGTGTGGCAAGAACAGAAACGCCCTGAGTGACGGCAGAAACCTTGGCATTGGTGAGCAGCCACCCAGGAAGCAGTTTGGGGTGACAGTGTCACCCCCTTTGTATAGGCTTCGCTAGTCTGTACTTCGTTGCATGGAGCTCTACTCGCCTTCTCCCCTCAAGCCTACAAATGTCTTGGCAGTTGCCTGCGAGTTGGGCTGAATAAATCACCCCTTAGTAAGTCGCCAGCAAGCTCTGGTATGTCTGCGGCCCCCTGAGGCCGAAACCCTGTGGACCCGAAGTCAAGGCTTCTTCCCCACTCACCAGGGAGCCAGTGAGACTTCGGACAACCCTCCAGCGAGGACAGAATGCTGTCAGCTGGAATCCTAACTGCTCACAGGCCCCAGGAATCCCCAGCGTGGATACTTGGTGGCACCAGCTTGCATTTACCTACGCTCTGAAAAAATTAGTCATCTGGGCAGCAGTCTTTTCACCGAGCAATGTTTCTTCCAACTTTATGGCTGAATAGGAACCAAATCGTCAGTGGGAGGTACTAATATCCTCCTTATGCTCTGTTTGTGTGATTTATTGAGCTTTCATGCTTCCGAATTGATGCTAAGTAGTGCGTTTGCTGTTCTGTCTTCTGTGTGTTGTTCAGACCATCTTTCATCCCTCCCAAAAGGCCTGGCGGCCCCCTCTCCCAGCCGCCGGGGTTTATAGGGTTTGATCTGCCAGGCCTGCCAAGCTGGAGCCTGGGCCTGGCCGACACCACCACGTCCACAGAGACTTGTCCGGCAGTGCCCTGTGGCCGGGCACAGTTAACCACAGCAGCTTGGGAGCAGCAGGTGCCCTGGGGAGGGACATACCCCAGGAGGCTTGTCATACTGTGCACAGTCTTGAGGTCACTTCGTGAATTATTTGCATAGCCTCTGACAAAATAGGAGGCAGTCAACCTGTTAGACGAGCCACAGAGATGCACAATCTCCATGTGTGCTTCCATGACATCGGGTCAGCAGCAGCTCCGGTGTGTCTGTGTGGCACGGCCCAGCGGCCCAAGGTCTGGGCAGGCAGCTGGGCCAAGTTGGTGGGTGACGCAGTGGCGAGCGCCTCGCCAGGGCGTGCGTGTGCCGGGCCAGCCCTCTGAGTGCTTCACCCCTGCTCACCTGTTCATGCCGCACACTCACCCTTTAAGGCGTGTGCTGGGAGCACCCCCACTCTACAGACGAGGAAGCTGAGGCCTAAGAGAAGGGGCCGGCGGGGGCCACGCCAAGTGGTGTTCTGGCCCTGAAGGCACCCTCCCTGTGATGAGTAGAAAAGCCCAGGCTGTTGTGGGGACCTGGAGTGAAAAGGCCGTGGGCTGGAGAGGAACCGAGGGGGCGTGGCATGGGTGTCAGGGCTGCTCTTCAGGACCTCGGCCGTGACTCAGTGGCCCCACCGGGGACAGCGAGGCGAGCTGGGTGCTGCGACGTGTGTCACCATAACCTGTTGTGGTGAGGTCGGGAGGTAGGGAGGGTGGTGGAGAGTGGAGCCCTTGCACTGCCACGGAGCAGGGACGGCCAGCGGCCTTGAAGAGTGTGGTGCCTCCTTGAAAAGTCAAACATGGAGTTTCCACATGACCCAGCAATTCTGCCCTGTGTCTACCCCAGATAATTGAAAACAAATCATGCAAACTTGTACCCAGTGTCCAGAGCGGCACTCCTCACGAACTATTAAAAACCAGTGGCAAAAAGATAAGCTAATGGGTTCAAGTTGGTGAATTCTGATGCTTTGATCGGCCCCTGAGGAGCTGCTGGCTGCCTGCCCCAGGGGCCCTGTCCCTCCACTCGTGACTTAGCTGGAGACGCAGGCTTGTGGGGGGACTGTGGGAGCTTCTAGAATCGATTTCATCACTTTCAAGAAGGAGGCACCAGCCGGCATGCTTTCTCTGCCCCTGGATGTTGCTGTGTCTACATGTCCGGCTGACTTGCAGCCATGAAAACCAGCAGAGACACGGGCAGATTCTGGGTTCTGGAAACTTCTTGCCTAAGTCAGTGCATGTCGGGAAAGTCTGCAGCGTACGGCTCACATCATCCCGACCACCCCCAGTCGACCCCTCCCTGCAGCCCCAGCCCCACTACCTGTTGCTCAGCCTTTTGAACAGAGGAGCCGGGTCGTCAGCAGGCATTTTAACCACCCACAAACCCCTGCCTGGTGGACTGGGCCACCAGAGTGAGTGGGTGCGACATTGTCCTTAATCACGGGGCGATTTTCAGGGATGGCAACGTGGGACATATCTGCAAATGATGGGCTCTCCGGGGTCAGGATTCAGAGGGCGCAGGACATGCATGCGGCCATCCCCTATGGCTGTGACTGTGTGAGAGGCTGGGAGCCAGCCAGTGGAGGCAAAGTGGGTGGAAGCAGAAAGTGTGGTCAGTGACCTCACAGTGGCTGCAGACCGGCCACCAACAGGGCCCAAGGTCTCAGGACAGAGAGCGTGAGCAGCTCCCCCGTTGTTCCGCGGTGAATCAGTGTGTTCCTGCCCAGTGCCACAGACCAGTGTCCCCATTAGGAAAGCGGTTTGTCATTGGATTACTGGAAGTCACTCGCTAGCTGTGCTGAGAGCCTTTGGGCTCTGACCTCACCGCCTGCAGCCCTGCTGGGGACAGGCGGGGCTGGGGTTCACCCCAAGGGCTGGCCAGGAGGACTCTCCGAGGAAGGCAGGGTGTGGGGGTCCCCCTGGAGGATGCTGGGGCACAGAGGCTTGGAGGGAACCCAGCCGCTCACAGATCAGAGACCTGGTAGGAGAGGGCGGCCGGGGGAGGGCCGTGTGGGGCCACAGATCCTCGCCTCTGGGGACCAGAGCAGGACGTGGCGCCAAGGGGTCTCCTCAGCTTCTGCCTTTCAATTCATCCAGAAACCCAAAATGGGTTCCCGGGAGAGGAGCTCGGCTGCAGCCCTCATCCCCCAGGCTCTGTGCGCGTTCAGGCCACACCTCACCGAGCGTCATGCAGACCCCGGAATCCTCGGCGCTTGGAAGCGTTTGCACACAGGCATCTCAGGACCCCCAGCAGCACTGGGAGGGGCCCCCAGGGGTCGGGGAGCCCTTGCTGCATATAAGGTGAAGGCTCCGTGGCCGGCAGCTGCCCCGTCCGGTGGGCACCTTCTTCTGGGTCCTGGCCGAGGCCCCTTTCCCCGGGTCAGACAGTGTCTGGGCGGTCCGGGGCCCCGGGAAACAGCAGGCCTCTGGCCAGTGTAAGAAATCCCAGACCAGGTGGGGAAGCAGGGATGGGCCAGATGTCTTGTCAGACTTGAAGTGTGGGGACACCACTCTTCTGCCCTGCTGTCCCCATCCCCACCCCGTCCTGTGTTCTTAGTCCTGCCCGGGCTCTGTGTATACATGGCGAGCACCATAGAGTCTCCCACCATCTAGATGGACCCGTGTTAGAACTCAGCCCACTTGGGGCCACTGCTGTTTGCCGATACGCCTGCCTCCCCCGACGAGCGAAGCTTCTAGAGTGTAGGGTGGGGTCATTCAAGGAATACACCTTAAAAAGACTTTTGAATCAATGGATTGATGACACTGAGAACATACTTGGACCAAAGAGTCCCACTTTGGAAACATGTCCGAAGGAAGGCCTGCTTCACAGAAGGCTCAGCGCCCCTCGTCTGTGCCGGCCAGACCCGGGGCACCCATGCACCTCGCTGCTGCTCATGCACAGCCGGGCTGGCAGCGATGCCAAAAAGTGAGGCACTTCCAGCCCAGGGGTAGCTGCATGGGCCTCTTGACTCTCGGAAAGTGGTTTTTATTTATTTATTTTATTTATTTATTATTATTTTTTATATATAATTTATTTTGGTATCATTATTCTACAATTACATGTGCAATATTATGGTTATTAAACTACCCCTTCATCAGGTCCCCCCCACAAAACCCCATTACAGTCACTGTCCATCAGCGGAGTGAGATGCTATAGAATCACTACTTGTCTTCTCTGAGTTGTACAGCCCTCCCCGTGCCCCCCCAACATTACATCTGCTAATCGTAATGCCCCTTTTTCCCTCTTATCCCTCCTTTCTCACCCATCTTCCCCAGTCCCTTTCTCTTTGGTAACTATTAGTCCGTTCTTGGGTTCTGTGAGTCTGCTGCTGTTTTGTTCCTTCAGTATTTTTTCTTTGTTCTTATACTCCACATATGAGTGAAATCATTTGATACTTGTCTTTTTCAGCTTGGCTTATTTCACTGAGCATAATACCCTCTAGCTCCATCCATGTTGTTGCAAATGGTAGGATTTGTTTTCTTCTTATGGCTGAATAATATTCCATTGTGTATATGTACCACATCTTCTTTATCCATTCATCTACTGATGGACACTTAGGTTGCTTCCATTTCTTGGCTATTGTAAATAGTGCTGCGATAAACATAGGGGTGCATCTGTCTTTTTCAAACTGGGCTGCTGCATTCTTAGGGTAAATTCCTAGGATTGGAATTCCTGGGTCAAATGGTATTTCTATTTTGAGTTTTTTGAGGAACCTCCATACTGCTTTCCACAATGGTTGAACTAATTTGCAGTCCCACCAGCAGTGTAGGAGGGTTCCCTTTTCTCCACATCCTCGCCAACATTTGTTGTTGTTTGTGTTTTGGATGTTGGCCATCCTCACTGGTGTGAGGTGATATCTCATTGTGGTTTTAATCTGCATTTCTCTGATGATTAGCGATGTGGAGCATCTTCTCATGTGCCTGTTGGCCATCTGAATTTCTTCTTTGGAGAAGTGTCTATTCATGTCCTCTGCCCATTTCTTAATTGGATTATTTGCTTTTTGTTTGTTAAGGTGCATGAGTTCTTTATATATTTTGGATGTCAACCGTTTATCAGATACGTCATTTATGAATATATTCTCCCATACTGTAGGATGTCTTTTTGTTCTACTGATGGTGTCCTTTGCTGTACAGAAGCTTTTCAGCTTGATATAGTCCCACTTGTTCATTTTTGCTTTTGTTTCCCTTGCCCGGGGAGATATGTTCATGAAGAAGTCGCTCATGTTTATGTCCAAGAGATTTTTGCCTATGTTTTTTTCTAAGAGTTTTATGGTTTCATGACTTACATTCAGGTCTTTGATCCACCTTGAGTTTACCTTTGTGTATGGGGCTAGACAGTAGTCCAGTTTCATTCTCTTACATGTAGCTGTCCAGTTTTTCCAACACCAGCTGCTGAAGAGGCTGTCATCTCCCCATTGTATATCCAAGGCTCCTTTATCAAATATTAATTGACTGTATATGTTTAGGTTAATGCTTGGATTTTCTATTCTGTTCCACTGGTCTGTGGGTCTGTTTTTGTGTCAATACCAAATTGTCTTGATTACCGTGGCTTTGTAGTAGAGCTTGAAGTTAGGGAGCGTAATTCCCCCTGTTTTATTCCTCCTTCTCAGGATTGCTTTGGCTATTCGGGGTCTTTTGTGGTTCCATATGAATTTTAGAATTATTTGTTCCAGTTCATTGAAGAAAGCTGTTGGTAGTTTGATAGGGACTGCGTTGAATCTGTAGATTGCTTTGGGTAGTATAGCCATTTTGACAATATTTATTCTTCCTAGCCAAGAGCATAGGATACATTTCCATTTCTTAGTGTCCTCTTTAATTTCTCTTAGGAGTGTCTTGTAGTTTTCAGAGTACAGGTCTTTCACTTCCTTCGTTAGGTTAATTCCTAGGTATTTTATTCTTTTTGATGCAATTGTGAATGGAATTGTTTTTCTGATTTCTCTTTCTGTTAGTTCATCGTTAGTGTATAGGAAAGCAACAGATTCCTGTGTGTTAATTTTGTATCCTGCAACTTTGCTGAATTCAGATATTAGTTCTAGTAGTTTTGGACTGGATTCTTTAGGGTTTTTTATGTACAATATCATGTCATCTGCAAATAGTGACAATTTGACTTCTTCTTTACCAATCTGGATCCCTTGTATGTCTTTGTTTTGTCTGATTGCTGTGGCTAGGACCTCCAGTGCTATGTTGAATAACAGTGGAGAGAGTGGGCATCCCTGTCTTGTTCCTGATCTTAGATGAAAAGCTTTCAGCCTCTCGCTGTTAAGTATGATGTTGGCTGTGGGTTTGTCATATATGGCCTTTATGATGTTCTGGTACTTGCCCTCTATATCCATTTTGTTGAGAGTTTTAATCATGAATGGCTGCTGTCAAATGCTTTTTCAGCATCTATGGAGATGATCATGTGTTTTTTGTTCTTCTTTTTGTTGATGTGGTGGATGATGTTGATGGATTTTCTAATGTTGTACCATCCTTGCATCCCTGGGATGAATCCCACTTGATCGTGGTGTATGATCCTCTTGATGTATTTTTGAATTCGGTTTGCTAATATTTTGTTGAGTATTTTTGCATCTACGTTCTTCTGGATATTGGTCTGTAATTTTCTTTTTTGGTGAGGTCTTTGCCCGGTTTTGGTATTAGAGTGATGCTGGCTTCATAGAATGAGTTTGGAAGTATTCCCTCCTCTTCTATTTTTTGGAAAACTTTAAGGAGAATGGGTGTTATTTCTTCTCTATATGTCTGGTAGAATTCAGAGGTGAATCCATCAGGCCCGGGGTTTTGTTCTTGGGTAGTTTTTTGATTACCAATTCGATTTCGTCGCTGGTGATTGGTCTGTTTAGTTTTTCTGTTTCTTGCTTGATCAGTCTTGGAAGGTTGTATTTTTCTAAGAAGTTGTCCATTTCTTCTGTGTTTTCCAGCTTGTTAGCATATAGATTCTCATAATATTCTCTTATAATTCTTTGTATTTCTGTGGCGTCCGTCATTATTTTTCCTTTCTCATTTCTGATTGTGTTTATGTGTGCAGATTCTCTTTTTCTCTTAATGAGTCTGGCTAGGGGTTTATCTATTTTGTTTATTTTTTCAAAGAACCAGCTCTTGGTTTCATTGATTTTTTTCTATTGTTTTATTCTTCTCAATTTTATTTATTTCTTCTCTGATCTTTATTATGTCCCTCCTTCTGGTGACATTGGGCCTCATTTGTTCTTCTTTTTCCAATTTCAGTAATTGTGTCTTTAGACTATTCATTTGGGAATGTTCTTCCTTCTTTAAATAGGCCTGGATTGCAGTATACCTTCCTCTTAGAACTGCCTTTGCTGCGTCCCACAGAAATTGTGGCTTTGTGTTGTTGTTGTCATTAGTCTCCATATATTCCTTGATTTCTGTTTTTATTTGGTTGTCAACCCATTGATTAATTAGGAGAATGTTGTTAAGTCTCCATGTATTTGTGAGCCTTTTGATTTCTTTCTAAAATTTATTTCTAGTTTTATTACTTTGTGATCTGAGAAGTTGGTTGGTAATTTCAATATTTTTTACTTTACTGAGGTTCTTTTTGTGGCCTAGTATGTGGCCTACTCTGGAAAATGTTCCATGTGCACTTGAGAAGAATGTGTATCCTGTTGCTTTTGGGTGTAAAGTTCTGTAGATGTCTGTTAGGTCCATGTGTTCTAGTGTGTTGTTCAGTGCCTCTGTGTCTTTACTTATTGTCTGTCTGGTTGATCTGTCCTTTGGAGTGAGTGGTGTGTTGAAGTCTCCTAAAATGAATGTATTGCTGTCTATTTCCTCCTTTAATTCTGTTAGTATTTGTTTCACATATGCTGACGCTCCTGTGTTGGGTTTTTGAAGTCTATTTTGTCTGATACAAGTACTGCAACACCTGCTTTTTTCTCTTTGTTGTTTGCATGAAATATCTTTTTCCATCCCTTCACTTTTAGTCTGTGTATATCTTTGGGTTTGAGGTGAGTCTCTTGTAAGCATTGTATAGATGGGTCTTGCTTTTTTATCCATTCTGTTACTCTGTGTCTTTTGATTGGTATGTTCAGTCCATTTACATTTAGGGTGATTATTGATAGATATGTACTTATTGCCATTGCTGGCTTTAGATTCATGGTTACCAAAGGTTCAAGGGTTGCTTCTTTACTATCTAACAGTCTAACTTAACTTTCTTGTTATGTTATTGTAAACACCGTCTAATGTTTCTTCATTTCTCTCCCTTCTTATTCTTCCTCCTACATTCTTTATATACTAGGTGTTTTATTCTTTGCCTTTAGTTAGTATTTGGATGGTCTGCTTTCTTTGCTATGATTTTATTTTCTCTGGTGACATCTTTTTAGCCTTAGGGGTGCTTCCCTCTAGAGCAGTCCGTTTAAGATATCCTGTAGAGGTGGTTTATGGGAGGCAAACTCTCTCAGCTTTTTTTGTCTGGAAATTGTTTAATCCCTCCATCATATTTAAATGATAATCGTGCTGGATACAATATTCTTGGTTCGAGGCCCTTCTGTTTCATAACGTTAACTATATCATGCCATTCTCTTCTGGCCTGTAAGGTTTCTGTTGAGAAGTCTGATAATAGTCTGATGGGTTTTCCTTTGTAGGTGATCTTTTTTCTCTCTCTAGCTGCCTTTAATACCCTGTCTTTATCTTTGATCTTTGCCATTTTAATTATTATGTGTCTTGGTGTTGTCTTCCTTGAGTCCCTTGTGTTTGGAGATCTATGAGCTTCAGTGGACTGCAAGACTACTTCCTTCCCCAGCGAGGGAAAGTTTTGAGCAATTATTTCTTCAAAGACACTTTCTATCCCTTTTTCTCTCTCTTCTTCCTCTGGTACTCCTATAATGCGAATATTGTTCCGTTTGGATTAGTCACACAGTTCTCTTAATATTCTTTCATTCCTAGAAATCCTTTTATCTCTCTCTGCCTCAGCTTCTCTGTATTCCTGTTCTCTGATTTCTATTCCATTAACAGTCTCTTGCATCTCATCCAGTCTGCTGTTAAGCCCGTCAGTCGCTTGTCTGATTTTTGCATTGTCTTTCCTGACTTCCCTCACTTCCTTCCTCAGCTCTTGCACATTTCTCTGTAAATCCATCAGCATAGTTATGACTTTTATTCTGAATTCTTTCTCAGGAAGACTGTGCATTTCCATCCCTTCTGGCTCCCTCTCTGGGGTTGTCTGGTTGATTTTAGTCTGAACCATATTCCTCTGTCTTTTCATGGCTATAGAAGTGGTTGCTGGTAGTTGTCACGTATGTCAGCTGGCGCTTTAAGACTTTAAAAAGAGAAAAAAAAAAGAAAGAAAGAAAAAGAGAGAAAAAAAAGAAAAAGAAAAACAAAACAAACAAAACAAAACAAAACAAAAAAAAAACACCCAGCGGGAGTAGATTCTGTGGGGACGCTGTAGGTGGCGCTGTTGCCCCACTATTCCGCAGCCGTGGCCGCGCCACTCCACAGGGCCCTTTATAGCTCTGGCCGGGGTGGGAAAGAATGGGAGGGTGTTGTTCCATGTGGGAAGTGTAAGTGCGGCCACCCTTTCCCAGTTGCCAGCTAAGGGGTTCGAAACTCCCCAGGACTCCCAGCCTGCTGGGCTGAGTGTGCCGGGGCAATCCGGCTCCTCTGCTGGGCACCTGTCTCTTTAAGACCGCTTTTTTTTTTTTTCCGTTCCCGGGAACCGGGCGTTCCCCGCTCAGATCCTGCCCCTCTGTCTCTCCAATCTCCGCTGCACTGCGCAATGTGGGTCAGCGCTCCCCGCGCAGATCACCGGGGCTGGCTACTTCATGGGGTGTACTTCCACTCCCTCCCGGCTCTGAATCCTCTCCTCCCGCAGGTGCGCTGGGGTGGGGGAGGGCTCGGGTCCCGCCAGGTCGCGGCTCCGTATCTTACCCGCCTCTTGGGGTGCCGAGTCCTCTCGGGTGTAGCTGCACGCTGTGCGCTTTCCTGTGTATTCTCGTCTCTTCTTTAGGAATAGTTGTATTTGCTGTATTTTCATAGATAAATATAGTGTTGGGAGGAGATTTCTGCCGCTCTGCTCATGCCGCCATCTTCCCAGAAGTCCCAGAAAGTGGTTTTTGAGTTGTCAAACAAAGTGAGAGAACAGGTGCAATTGCTTCAGCCACATAAAAAAGTACAAAAGAGTCCGAACCCAGCCCATGAGTAAAATCCCTCATGTTATGTGGTAAAGGGTATTTGGGCTTTTATTTACCCTTAGTGTCCAGATATAAAGATAGCCATTCCATAAAAATAAAAACGGAGCTGGGCTTTTCAGGGGCTTGGCGAGAGCTGTGTTCAGGAGGCCTTGGTGGCCGGCCGCTTCCCAGAGGCCGTGGGAGTGGCCGCTGACTGTCCACGGGGCGTGAGCAGTCCCAGTGCACCAGGCTTGTTGTCTGTCTTGCTTCACGTTCACCCAGTGAGTGGCCACAGCTGATGGGCGCCTGTTGTGGCCAGACCCCGGTTCAGGCCTCGGAGATCTGGAGGGAAGGGTCTGGCTGGTGGGTGGGGAGCATGGTAGTGGGTGAGGGGGCCCCTGCAAGGGCCTCCCCAGTGTCTGTGCACGTGACCCTATTTAGCACAAGGGTCTTTGCAGATGTAATCATTTAAGGATCTTGAGATGGGATCATCCTGGCTGTCGGGTGCGCCCCAAAGCCAAACTGGTGTCAGATAAGTTAAAAGAGAGAACCCAGAGGGGCAGGGAGGAGGCCAGTCAGAGACAGGCAGGAGGGCGTGAGGACGGCCGCCCCCAGAGCCGGCGCCCCCTCGTGGCCTCAGGCGGAAACGATCCTGACGCTGTGGTTTGGGGCTTCTGTCCTCCAGAGCCCCAGGAGAATACCTTGTTCTAGGCCAGTTTGTGGTACTTTGCTACAGCCGCCCTGGGAAATTCATGAGCCGTAAAGAGCTCCGCAGACAGCTGTGTGCTGTGCCGCTGCCAGCCGTGAGCCGGCGGAAAAGCCGGAGGGCGGGTGCTGCAGGATGTGGGAGGAGGGCCATCTGGGGGCTGGGGAGGCGGCCAGACCCAAGGCCGTGAGCATCTGGGAGAAGGACACTCCAGGCGAGGAGGCCCCAGGGGGAAGCAAGATGTCCTGTTCAGAAGCCACACAGCGGGGACAGCACTGGGTGCTCTTGGCAGGCCCTGGTCACTGGAGACGTGCCTCTGCCCTCGGCCACAGGTACCCAGAGGCAGTGGTGGGTCACACTCCCTGGTCAGCCCAGGAAACCCAGAGCAGTACCTCAGGGTGGGGTACAAAGAGCAGCCTAATACTTTTCCCCCCTTGGAAGTCATTTTCTGAGAGGAGTATTCTAAGATATTCTAGAAAAATCCTTGGAAACACCCTGCTGGAGGAGCAGGCAAGACTGGAGCCATTAGGCCCAGCCGTGCAGAGGGGCCGTGGGGCTCACACTGGGGGACACAAGAGGTCAGGGTGCACTGCGCTTCCCAATGCATAGTGCATACCTGTGTCAAGGTCGAGGACACGCGAAAGGTAAGGGGCCACGTGGATCAAGGCACCAGCAGCAAGCACACACCTTCGGGTGGGTGGCGGGCCCGCAGTGCCCAGAGGAAATCCCTGGGCAGGCTGCTCCTTGCGGAGGGCAGGGGCCGGGCCTCCTGGGCCCAGTTCAGTGTGTGGTGCAGCCCCTTGTCCTGTGCATCCAGACCGGATGGGCCTAGGATGCCCTGAGCCTGCTGGTCGCCCGCTCAAGGTCCTGTGATCTGCAGGACTCGGGGAAGGTTTCTAGGCTGCATTCACTCCTGGATTTTATATCTTTGACCCCCCCCGACTGCCCTAGTGGGCAGGACCAGCACATTACAGATGAGAAAGGGGGTTCAGAGAGAGGGGCCATGTGATAATGGAGTACTGCCACATGCTAGTGAGGGCCACGGACATGCAGTCACTGCGGGGGACTGTGGGTCACCCAGGAATCCAGCCACACGACCTCTCTTGGGTGGGTGTCATGTCCCTCCAATGTGCAGGGTCACCCAGCCCCACGGAACAGCCCCTCAGTCCTGCCCACCGGCCTCTGGTGGGAAGAGCAGAGTCCAGGCAGGTCTGACCCCGTGGTGCAAGTCCCACATTGTGGTCTGGGGCTAAGGCTCTTCCCTTAGTCCCCTCTTCACTCTGGCAGGGAGAACAGGTGGTCCGGCACACAGCTCAGAGCTGTTGGAACGCTCATTGTGAGTGCTTTCCGGGACATCATACCAGGATCTCTTAGTAAGCGATCAGGCACTTACACAAAGAGCAAAGGATGTATATTTACCAGCTGTCCAGAACACCAATTACTGTATTTGAGGAAGTAGCAAATAGCCAGGTTCATGGAGGGCCACCCACAAGTGGGCCCTGATTTAAACCCACTCCGTAGCAATCCACGGCGGACGGCCAACCCCTCGGAGAATGGAAGGCATCATTGCCCGTCTTTGGCAGGTAGGAACACCTGCTCTCTGGTTTGGCTTTCTCCTTTGTGGGCGCTCAGCAGCCCCGGCCCCAGTGGGGCCGTCCTGTGGGTGGTGTGCTGCGCGCAGGCCGTGAATCGAGCCGGCAGTGTCCAGAAAGGTGTGGATCAGCAGCAGGCCCAGGCCCGGTGAGTCGGATCCAAGAGCAGCGAGAGAACGACCACCGCCTGGCCCCCTGCCCTGACGCCCGCTGTGCGCAGCTGCCGCAGGACGCCTGAGTTTCTCCCAGTGGCCCCGTCTGCCCTCACGCGTTGGGGTGGCATGCCGACAGGGTGGGTAGTGCGGGGGCATGGCGCCCCAGGCGTGTTTCTGCCGAGTCATGCCCCAGCATGCAGGTGGAAACGACAGTCTGCAGGGTCCCCTCTGCGTCACCAGGTGGATGGGTTTCCCTACTGGGCGGGGCTGGGAATAGAGGAGCAGAAGGTGCCCAGGCCCCTCGGTGCCCAGGCTCGTGGGGGGTGGGGCTCCTGCCTTGGGCCCCCTCCCTCCCCTGTCACCCTGCCCCTGTGAAGGGACCGCAGGCGCAGGTAGCCCCGTGGCCCCCGCCCCCTCCTGCCCTACCTCTGGGTGCTGTCGCCTGGCCCGCAGGGCCTGCTGACCGTTTGTTTCCCAGGGCCGGAGGCTTTTCCCCCAGACCCAGCAGCTCAGATCCTACCTGTTGAAAGAATCGATCACGGGTTCCCCAGAGAGAAGAAGAGACATCTACTTAAGGTGTAAGGAACTGGCTGTGAGTGTGCGGCTGGCAAGTCTGCATCTGGGAGGCAGGCTGGCAGGCTGGGAATTCAGGCAGGACTGCATGCCATGGTTTTACACCATTTCCCTCTTTTCTGGGAAACTTCAGTGTTTTACTCAAGATGGGACAAAGCCCACTGACACCACTGAGGGCGATCTGGCAGGTGCCCCCACCTGCTGCCTTCACAGCAGCACCTGGGCCGGTGTTTGAATGATGGGTACAGCAGCCTGGCCAATGGGGAGCTCAGCGCCCAGGGCGCCAGGTGCAGGCACCAGAGGTGGCTGCCTGGTCCGTCGTGGGAAGGAGGGAGTCTTCCCGGAGGTGCAGGCGCCAGAGCAGAGGGTCTGAGATGCGCAGCCTCCGGGGTGGGGCAATGGCTTGGGGTCTTCCCTTACGTGCAGCAGACACTGGGAGGGAGTGGCTGCCATGGGGGGTGGTGAGTAAGGAACCCGGGGGCACAGCCATCTGTGTGTTGGGACGAAGGGCTCAGGGACAGCAGAGGTGCCAGCACGACTTAGGGGGTGTCCCAGGGGGTGTCCCCGGGTCTGTGGAGGCAGGAGGCAGGGTCTGGGAGGTGCGGGCTGGGGGCTGGGGCAGAGCAATGGGGTGGGTTGTGCTGGGGACTGAGCAGCAAGGGGAATGCACCGTGGACGGTCCCCCCAGCTGTGGGCCAGTCCCCAGGGCCCCTGCAGGTGCCCCGAGGGGTGCATGGGCCGACAGCTCATCATGGTCAGGATGAGGTGGAAATGCAGAGATGGGAGGCTGCCGGGGTCCATGTGCCCTTAGGAGGAGCTGGTGGTTTTGAATGTGTGGTTCCGAAGGACCAGCTGCGAGAAGAGAAGGTGGACACAGGGTGGGTGGTAGAGCGGGGCGTCAAGAACACGGCAGCCACGGAGAACTGGGCTGTGGTGCGATGCAGGAGGAAAACAGACCCCCCGACCAGTGACAGTGTGCCGGGCCGCTGGGCAGGAGGGCCAGGCTCTCTCACCACAAAGGGGATGTCGGGGCTGCAGGGCTGGGAGAGGCGTCCCTGAGAACGTCCCGGAACATGGCACTGAGCCAGCCGCCATGAGCCTGAAGGGCCGACTTGGCAGGTGAGGCAGGCAGGGGGCCTGGGGACATGCAGGGCACCGTGTCGGGCAGGGAGGCTGTGGGCTCCTGCATCCACTCAGCTCCTGGGATCCGGGCTGGAGGGGCGCGGGCACAGAGAGACGGGCAAATCGCCGCCAGTTACATGATCTTGCGACGGAAAACACTGTGTCACCGTTTATTCTGGGCCCAAATGGCTCCTTGGACTCACGCTCTCCTCCTCACAGGCACAGGGGTGATGCGGGGAGCCGCCCGAGTGCCCACCTCTGTCTCAGGGACGGGGACGCCATCTCGTCAGCAGGACAGAGGGTGCTCACATCTGTAAGAGCGGTGGGCGGCCTGGAGGGGCTCAGCGCTGTGGCAGTGTGCTGTCTCTCAGGCTCAGCCGGGCTGGGCAGAGGCAGAGGGAAGGCTGCTGGGGAGGATGTGGGGGCTTGGGTTGAGGTCACTCTGCCCCCGTGGCCCAACCTCCCCTTGCTGGTCTTGCTGCTTCCTTTGTGCGTGCCCGAGAGGTGGCCAGTCACCTGGGTGCTGCTGGACTCATGGGTGTCCCGGCAGCCTGGATCCTGGCCCTCTGGGACTCGCTGCTGTGGGTTCTCTGCTGGGGCCCGCTTGGCGACCCAGGGCTGCCCTGACTTTCAGGCCATGACGCCCTTGCAGGGCCCTGGGTCTAGGAAAGCTGCGGGTCTTCCCCACCCTCCGGCTCAGGGATCCTGGTGCGGCAGGGCCTGGCAGCTGCCCGTGTGGAGGAGCCACCCGCCAGCAGGGACAGAGCACTTTGACAGCAGGAAGGAAGTGGCAGGAAATGGGAAGGAAGGACAGTCCCGGGACACATCTCGGAATCGGCGGAGGCTTTCTGACCCTGCATGTAACTGCTCCCAGAGCCCACATCATCCCCTCCCCTTAGCAGGGTGCAGTCCGTCCCTCTTTGTACTCCCGCCTCATCCTCGGCCTTGCAGAAAAGCAGACTCTCAACCAGGAGTCTCCGCCTGGAAGGGTCTTGAGCCGCCCGGTCAGGTTACAGACGGTCGCCGGCGCCACTTCCCCTGGGCCCTTGCAGGTCACCTCCAGGCAGGTGTCACGGGGGCCCCTTGCTCTGTGCTCAGAGCGAAACAAGCACACAGCACCCCAGTTATGGTCGCATTCCTGGAATGTGCGTCCTGCAGTTCAGTGCGTCCCCAAGAAGTCTGGTTTCCTAGAGAAATTCCTCATGGTTTAACTTAGCTCTGAGAGTGGCCTGGGTCAGACAGAAGAAGTCCTGAATCCCACCGCCCATCTAGACCCTGGGGCCTGGTTCCCGTCAATGAGGCAGGTGTGCAACTGACCTGGGAGGGTGCTGTTTGCATCATGAAGTGACCCAACGCCAACCTGAATGCCGGCGGGGCTGTGCTGCCTCTTACTTTGGGAAAAAACTGAGTCAGAGCTGCATCAGGGGGCCTGGAGCCTCCAAGCCTCCGCCGGAATCCTGCCTGTTTCCAGGAAGGCGCCCAGCCCCTCCAGGTCTGCTGCGGGACGGGCGAGGGGGCACCCTGCCTCCGGCTGCCGGCATGCGCAACTTCTCCTGTGGCCCCACTGCCTGCTCACCGGCACCCCCAGAGCAAGGGGTTCACACGGAGAATGAGAACGTACCAGCCCCGCGACCCTGCGCGCACACGTGTGTGATGTCCCCGAGGGAGAGGGCCCTTCACGAGCAGCCCTCCCCTGGGCCGGCACACCCACGTCCTCGGGCCCCATTCTGTGCATCAGGGAGGAAATGCTGGTGGGAGCCCGAGGGCTTCCTGACTGGTTTCCTGCGGCACCCCTCGGTTTGAAGAGCTCTGGTGTAGAGGTTAAGGCCCCAGAGATGCAGTCACATTCCACGGGAGAGACAAGTTCCTGGGTGTGTCTGCACTTGGCCTCCTCGCACAGAGCCCTCCTCGCTGCCCCTGCCCAGGGACCCCGCCTCCACCCCCTACCCCCACCCGCAGGGACAGGGCAGGGCCCGGGGGTTAGATGCCTGGGCTCTGGGGCTCAGCTTGCAGACTCGTGGTCCTCAGAATGCAAGTCACCGTTCGGCCACAGCAGTGCAGGGCTAGACCACCAGGCTCTTGGGCGGTTTGTTTGGTCCAGGTTTTTGTGGTGGTGAGTGTAACCCCCACCCTAGAGTAAATGCCTGCTGCGAGCTTAGGGCAGCTCCTCTCTTCAAGGATGCCCAGGTCTGCAGGGGTGCGCCTTGCCCTTCCTGCCTTACATGTGCAGCAGGAAGGAGTCGTGAGAAATGCCCAGGGGCTTAGCATGCAGGTGGGGGGAGGGAGGAGCCCCTCTGCTCTGATGGTGGCTGCCTGGCCCCTTGCTGGGCCTCGTGGGGCGGATCTTTTGAGGGTTGGGAGCCCAGGGCTCCAGGCTCACTGAGGGTGAAGATCACAGTGTACTGGGAATGTCAGCTCCCGGCACCAAAAATGCAGTTAGCGGGTAGGAGCAGAGGAAAGGGGAGTCTGCAGACGGCTCCCTTGAGGTCCACCCTTCTGAGCTTGGGGTGCTGATGGGAGGAGGAGGGGGCAGAGGGGAGGAGGACGAGGGGGAGGGGAGGGGACAGGCGAGGGGGAGGGAGACAGGGAGGGAGGGGAGCGGGAAGCCCCTGGCCTGGAATCCCAGAAGCCTGCATCCTCTGGGCACCTCGGGGCCCTGCACCAGGCCCACTGTCTGGGCCAGAACCACAGAGACGGCGCAGGGGCCTGGGCGGAGGAACATCCTAGGGCGTGGCCCCACGCAGGGTTCCCAGGCCTGGCGGAGGCTCTTAGGCTAAGTTCTGCTTCCACGCAGAACCGTGGAGAGCAGTGATGCCCCAGGCCGACTCCGTCCTCCTCCTGCTCCTTCTAGACTGTTCTAGCAGCCAGGGAGGCAAGGCTCAGTCTTCGGTTGGTTTCCCCTCTCCCCTCCCTAAGACCTTGGAGGTTAGGCAGCAGCAGGAAAGGAGCCCCGGACATCAGGAGGTGGGGAGGCCGTGGCCGGGGCTCTCAGGGTCACCGTGCAGCGTGGCCTGGGTGGCGCCCAGCATGCCACTCCGTCCCTCCTGCTTTCTGGAGCAATGTCCCCAGAGGGGCTGCGGCTGACTCGGACCAGGGAGGCCTGGCGGGTTCCAGCTCCTGGGGCTTCCGATTGGCCACAGGCCCTGAACCTCGTTAGCAGAGTAGGAGCAAAATTTGGGCTCAGAAAAGCATCTTTTGAGCCTAGAAACATGATATCTTTTGGACCCTCCACCGGGTCTTCCGAAGGCAGGGCTACAGTCACTGAACAGTGCTCTGGCCCCCCAAAGCCCTGGCCCCAGACCCGCCCTTCCAGGCTCTGCTGGGGGCTTTGTCCTCTCTGCAGAGCCCAGAGATGCGCTGATGGAGACAGGGACATGAGACCCTGTGTTCATGTCGGCTCCCCATCCCTGCCCACACTGGGGACCCACCAGGTCTGTTTGCTGAGCTTCCTCAGTGTCAGGGGCCCACACCCTGCCCGAGCCGGCCGAATGCTCACAAGGGTCCCACGCCTGTCTGTGTGATGGCCTTGGAGACTTGTCTTCTGCTCGGGGAGCTGCTATTCCTCTCTGTACCTCAGTTTCCCCATCTTCAAATGAAGAGTTGGCATTAGCATCAGCTGCTCCCAGCTGAGCCTCGAGCAGCCTTGCAGGAGTGGGGGTGGTGGGGGCAGATTGGCAGGGGTGACAACAGCCGGAGTCGTGGCTTTCCCCTGACCATGCTGCAGGGTGAGGCTGTCGCCTGAAGCTGCCCAGTGACACCCAGTGGCCTCCATTACAGATGTTCGTCAGGTGCTCCCAAGACTGCCTGGCTCAGTGCTGGGCTCTGCGGACTCACACAGTCCACGATTCCCAGCTGGCCAGCCTGCAGTTCTGTGCTTTCTGGCTGAGAACCCAGCTCACTGAAGGATGGTCAGGGATGCCGCCCTGTCCTGGCTCCATCCCACGGCCTATGTGGGTGCCCACCTGGAGCCCTTTGAGGACTGAGCTGTGGTTCTGGGGCGGTCTCCCTGGCGAGCCTGTGCCAGGCAGTTGTCCACACAGCCTGGTGTATTTCCAAGGTGGGCCACCCGTGAGAGCGCACTGCCTGCCCATGGCCTCCCTTGGGGCTGGGGCTCTGCTCTGGCAAAGCCACGTTGCCCTCGGGCACCCCTGGCCTTCCCTGCTTGCCAACCTCTGGAGCACGTGGCTGAAGAAGCACCCATGTGGGAGCTCATCACGTCGCTGACCCTCTTCTTTGTCTCCAGGAGGAGAGGACGGGGTAGATTTCACAGCCGAGCCCTTGCCTGGCACACTTATTCAGGGGTCTCACCAAGCAGCAGTCACCCCCACCAGGTGCCTGCTCTGCTCTGGGTCTGGGGTCGCTGCAGTGGCGGGCGCAGGGCATGCAGGGGGAGCAGGGGGTGGCACGTGCCACCGCTGGGCTCCTCACCCGCAGGCCCCTGGCTGTGCCTGGCTCTTCATGGTCTTTGTTGTCCTTCTAAAACGGTGTATCAAAGAGCTGCAGGTCTTTCTAAGGACTTATTTCCACCATCTGCATTGCATACAGCTATTTTCAAAATATAATCATTCAGCAATGACAAAAAGTCCCCTTTGGGCTCTGACGTTATTAATGTAAGGCTACAGTTAGTCAGACACAACCTATTCCTGGTCTGCGGGCGCCTCTGACTCGCTCACCTGTTATGCATGCTTGTCACTTTAAGAATGTGACATAAAAACTCTGTTTTTCCTTAAAGAGTCATGAGAGGTGATTTATCACCCATAATTTTAGCGATAGAAATTTCAATAAAAATAGGATTTCTCTTGAATTTGTTATTAAATAGAAATTTGAAAAATTAGCCACTTAGACATACATATTTACATTTTTAAGAAAGAACGTTCAAGTGTGTCTGTGTACTGGGATAATTTCCATATTGCTCTAAGCAATGAAAAGAAGGGGCACAAAGTTGAGAGAAAATGATTTTCATGCCAAAATCCTCATGCGTAGATCATAGAATTGAAATGTTTTCATTAGCTGGTTAGTAATTTGTTGTGCAAAAGATAGTTCAGTGTTGAAAACAGAATTTAATAAACTGCAAGAAAATATTTGTTGTTTAAAAATACCTGATAAAAATGATATTTTGTTTTCCTTCTCCTACAGAAAAATTTTAAATATTTACAAACAGAATAAAGTGATGTTCCCTAGGACCCAGATTCAAACACTTTGAATATTTTTCCTATCTTGTTTCATCTCCTCCTGTTCCCCTTTTTTCTAAAACACTTTAAATCCCTAACATCTTGTCATTTACCTATAAACATGTTAGCCTGCATCTTTGATAAAAACTTTTTCCCTCCATAACCACATAAATATTATTGCCACTTCTGATTAAATTAACAAGACTTCCCTTATTCCATCAAATAATAGTTCATATTCTAATGTCCCTAATTATCCAGAAATGTGCTTTTGTGTGTGTGTGTGTGTGTGTGTGTGTGTGTGTATTTATTGCAGGCTTTAGTTTTCCAGTTACCCAAAGGTTCAAGGATAACTTCCTTAGTATTAATAGTTTATCTTAAATTGCTGATTACTCTATTTCAAGTACAATCTAAAGGTCCTTTTTTTCCTTCTTCTACTATAACATCTTTCATTTTGGATTTCATAATCTGCACTTTTTGGGTATCCCTTGACTGATTTTGTATATAGTTGTTGTTGCTTCTTGTTTTGTTTTAATTTTGTACTTGCTTGGTAACTAGTTGGTCTGCTCCCTTTACTGTGGGTTTGTTCTCACTGATGGCAGCTGTTTAGCCTTGGAGTCATTTCCATCTAGGCAGTCCCTTTGACATATCCTGTAGAACTGGCTTAGTGCTGGCAAATTCCTTCAACTTTTCTGGAAATTGTTTAATACCTGCTTCAAATTTAAATGATGATCTTGCTGGATAGAGGATTCTTTGTTGGAGGACCTTCTGTTTCAGTACATTAAATATATCATGCCACTCCCTTCTGGCCTGTAGAGTTTCTGATGAGAAGTCTGCTGATCGTCTGATGGGATTTCCTTTATAAGCAATCTTTTTTCTCTTTCTGGCTGCCTTCAACACTCTCTTCTTATCCTTGATCTTTGCCATTTTAATTATTATATATCTTGGTGGTGTCTTGCTGGGGTTCCTTGTTAGGAGATATCTGTGCTTCCATGACCTGCATGTTTATTTCCTTCCACAGATTGGGGAAGTTTTCAACAATTATTTCCTTCAGGAGACTTTCTATCCCTTTGTCTTTCTCTTCTCCTTCTCGTTACCCCTATTATGTGAATATTGTTTAATTTGGATTGGTCACATAACTCTCTTATTATTCTTTCATTTCTAGAGATCCTTTTTTCTCTCTGTTCCTCAGCTTCTTTGTTTTCCTGTTCTCTAATTTCCATTTCATTTACAGTCTCCCCTACATGTCCTAATCTATGCTTAAATCCCTCCATTGTGTGTTACATCTCAGGTACTGTATTCTTCAACTCTGAGTGGCTCTTTTTCAGGTCTTCTATCTCTTTGTTGAAGTCCTCTCTGAGATCTTGAATACTTTTCTGTAAATCTGTGAGCATGTTTGTGACTTTCATTTTGAAATCCTTATCAAGAAGATTGGTGATGTCTGTTTCATTTAGCCCTCTTTCTGGGGTTCTGTCTTGTAGTTTTGTTTGGATCATATTCCTCTGCCTACTCACTTTATCAGGGTTTCTGTGTTTCTTCCTTGGTATTAGATGTCTCTGCCCTTCCTTCTGGCCTATAGAGTGATAGATTTATGTAGAAGGTGTGCTGTGGTGGCCGGAAGCTCAGGAGTCTTCACTCTCCAGTGTCTCAGAAGCGTACTTCCAGAGTTGATCTGACTTAAGATGCCAACCAGCCCACATTTCACTTGGTTGTGGGATTTCTCTCAGTCCCTCTCTCCCTTTTATTCCCACCATGGGCTTGAGAAACAAGGCATGGACCCTTAGAGTGTCCTACTCCCTGGATTTGCCCAACTGTGTGCTTGTGGTGTCTTTTAACTTGTTCCTCTATCTCTGAGTTCCCTATAAATTGCAGTTAGAACTAGAGGCTGAGTTATTTTCAGGTTCAGTTTTTTAGGTGGTGAGTGGACTTTTGACGTCTGTGATATCTGGCTGTGCCACTTTTAATGAGGCCAAGGTTGATCAGGGGTCAGGTGGTATCCCATACAAGCCGAATATTGTTTTCTGAATCCTTATGGCATAGAATGCTCTGTTTTGCTGCAGATTGTAATAAGCACAGATATGAAATTAGACAGCCTGGTCGGGGGTGTGTCCAGGGGTGTCACGTGTCACAGAACTCTCTGTGAAATAGATATTCGCCTCTGTATTGCAGCAGAGCAGAGACCAGGCTGGCCGGTCCTGCTCAGTTCTCTGGGGTCCTTGTGCTGAGCACGGCCCGTACATGGAGAGCTCAGAAGTGCCTGTGAAAAACTCAAAAAATGGACATGGGAGGCCTCAGAGTCATCCTGGCCTGGGAGGATGAACACGTGAACTGGGCCAGTGATGGTAGGGATGGAGAAGAGGGGATGAAGTCAGGATTCTTCTCTTCAGGGAATAGCCAGTGTCCAGGCCAGGAGAGACATGGGCGAGAAGGACAGGAGAGAAGATGGGCTCCGGCGTTCTGTCTGGGTGGCTGGGCAGGTGGAGGGTGTGGGGAGATGGGGCCAGGCTCATGGGAGACCACTTCAGGTTCCATTTGGGACTTGCAGAGGTTGAGCTGCCTTGGGGACATTCCTGCAGCCGTGTTCACCATGCGAGAGGGCACCCCACGTGGAGGTCAGCAGCCTGTGTGTTTCAGTCCAGGCTATGAAAAAGATTATCGAAATAGAGTTGTGGAGGGAGAAGAGGCGAGGGCCAAGGGGAGGACTGTGGGTGGGGAGGTCTGAGGGGCGCCCATGGAGAAGCCAAGACAGGGCCTCTAGGCAGAGGGGGAGCAACACGGCGGGGAGGCAGAGGAGGCGCCCCAGAAGCCCTCCGGCCCCTGGAACTGGGAGGGGGACCCAGGCTGGAGTGGAGGCAGAAGGGATGGGCCTGGGGTGATCCTGATGCCGAGCAGGAGGGGCAGCTGGGGAGGCTGGGAGGGTGTGGGTAGGGGTATGGGCCGTGGGGGTACTGGGGTGTGCAGTGGGGTGGGGGGGCACTCGGCACCACGTGTCACTCCAGGCACCTGCCCCTTCCCGCATCCATGTGGATGCTACCTTATTGGTGCACTAGATTCCTCCCTGGTCTCAGCTGATTGGCTTAGAGAGGAGCACATGAACCACGCTGGGCCAGTCAGGGTCCTTCTGTGCAGGTCTGCCTGGTCCCTGCAGGTGCAGCCTGTTCTCCTGCATCTACATCCTGCTCCGGGAGGTGGACCGTGAGGCCACCATCCGCCTGGCCCCACCTTGCAGCCACCCTTTGGGCGGCAAAGCCCAGCAGGAGATCGTGGGGAGAGGGTGCCTCCCTCAAGGGACTTGTTCCCTGGCTCCTGCCCTGCTGGCTTCCTGCCACTGGCTGTCCCCCGGAGGTCACAGGTCCCCACGGCGGCCTCTCCTTGGCTCTCTGCCCTTGCCCCTCAGGCCAGGGGAGCTGCCAGCCTGCCGTTACTAGCCTGGGACACTACACTGTCCCATCTCCCTCCCTCCCTCCTTCCCTGCCCCTCTGTAGTGACTAGTGTCTTTGTTAGACCCCCTGTGCCGTCTGATCTCTGCCGGGACCCTGGCCCCTCAGTGGAATTGTCATCGGAGCTGAGGAAGGGAAGTCGGAACGTGGGTGGGTGGCTGGGGTGAGGCTGGCGAAGGAGCCGCAGAGAGAGCAGGAGGCTGGGACAGAGGTGCCCCCTCCAGCCCACGCCCAGTCCTTGCCAGCTGCCCCGGGAGCCCTGGGGTGCATCTGCTTTGCAGGCATTCCCTCGAGCTACCCCCAGTCTTCTGTTACATGCGCCCAAAGTCCTACCTCACACATGACCGTGCGACATAAACCTTGTGGTTGCTTCAGACGACCGGAGTGTTTTCGAAACAAAAGCAGAAGGGTTTTCCTTTCCTTCTAGCTATTAAGTTTTCCACAAATCCAACACTATAAAAGGTTAATTACAATTACTGTTTGAGAAAGGTGGTCATTAGCAGAGCCAAGCAGCGGTGACTCAGGCCACTGGAGAGGGGATGCCCTGTGACAGAGGGCAGGCATGCCAGGGGTCTTGGAGAGAAACGCTGATGGTCACAGCAGGGCGGGGAGCTGACCTGGCTGGGGTGTAGCCAGGATGTAAGCCAGGATGGCATCTAGCAGTTTCTGGGGTGCTCCTGCCTCCTCTTTCCTGCACCTCCCACCTGCTGGCCGGCCCCCAGCCTCCTGGGCCCCTGGGCCTTGCCGACCTTGCTCACGGCTGGATCTACATGGAGGCAAGGACAGCTTCTGCAGGCTGGCTTTGATCTGACATGTCCCTAACCAGCAACATTCACCTTGGACAGGGGACACTTTCACACAGAACATGATTCATTTGGTTCTGTCCTAGCCAAACTGTTTTTCAGGTACGCAGAAGGAAACCTCTTCTGATCAGTCTCCCTACGGGGCTAGCTATGCAGGAACACTTTCCTAGGCCACCTGCTGCGTCAGATTGGGGCTGTCTCTAAAGATATTAGCATGTGCATTCTATAAGCAACGATCAAACGTGAGCACGACTGCTTCATCCAAACCTTAAATGGACACAACAAAACCTGTCTGCTCTGCTGTGTCTGGACCAGTTTAGGGACCTGGGAGAGCTCTGACCTAGAGACTCCAGAGTCCCCAGGGACGGAATGTGCTGCTGGGTGCCAGCATACCAGGGCAGTTGCTGTAAACTCACAGAAGCACCTCCCCTGGGAGGCTCAGGAGCCCTTGGAACTAGACGGGAATGTTGGTGGTGCAAGGCTGGGATTGGAACATTCCTTAGTGCCACCTTCACACAGAACTAACTTCAGTTGCTGTTTGACATTCTCAACAGTCTTCTGTGCAACTGAAAAAAATAAGTGTGGCCAGGACAGCACCAAATACTGTAAACACGCCTGCATAAGCCATCCGCAGGTGCCAAGGCCAGCAGAGAACTGTGCCCGACGTTGCCCTATGCCTTTGCTTCACTTTATTTAAATGCAACAGTGTGTAGGTGGGGGATCGATATTTGCAGGGAAGCCTGCACCTGCTTGTTGCCCTGGAGGATGGGGCCCTGCTGCCCACTTTCTCAACAGCGGTTCAGGGTGTCCTCTGCCAGCCCTGTTGTAATTCTCTGCTGATTCCCCCATTGTCTTTACATGACAGAGTGTAAAGTTGCAGAGCTCTTTCTGGTCTTCCGTGTCAAATGCCCATCTTCCACAGGAGGGCCCAGCCTTCTGCTCCCCCATGTGAACTCCGCAGTGCCTCTGGCTGGAGCCCATCCATTTCACAGATGACACTGCCTGCTTGTGAGCTAGCTCATAGGGGGCAAGCTGTTCAGTGACCCCAGGTGGAAATCCTTGCTGCTTCGTGACCTGAGACTGTCGTCTTAGCCCCGATCCACTGGGAGGCCTTTCTTCCACGCTCTGAACAGGCGTCTACCCCCAGAGCTTGGAGAGCACATCAGAGCAGGGCCAGGCCCAGCGCAGTGGTGCTTCCCCACCTTGGCCTTCCGTGTGCCGCAGCAGAGCCCACAGTGGCTAACACGGGAGTGATGCCTCTCCCGGACCCCGCTCCTGATCTTGGGGGTATTGTTGCTGGGTGCCCCAGATGCAGGCCCTCAGCTGCTGTTAGGGCCCCTTGCTGCACACACTTTAATGTGTTGGTTCCAGGGAAGATGGGAACTTGTCCTCTGGTGTCCACTGGGGACTCCTGTGGCAGTCCTGGCCCCGGCCCAAGCCTGAGTCTCCCATGACTACTATTTGGAAATTGGTATGATGATCTGACATGAAGTAAGGTCCAAACGGGCCCCAGCCCGCAGGCCTGATGGTGGGCTCAGAGAAGCAGGCCCCTGAGGCGCCACCCCGTCAATACCCCACTCAGGAGGGTGGCGTCTGAGTCCTGCCCTCCCCACTCCTGCACGGGGAAGGTGGAGCAGGAGGGTGGGCTGCTGTGGGCACAGAGCTAGGGCTCTGACGGCCAGGCCAGAATGCCCTGGAGAGAGCCACCTTGGGCGTCTGGGGATGTAACTGCTGCCCTGGGGTCAGGGTTCTCTCATGTGGGGTTCAAGGCTGGCGTGAGGCCAAGTCAGACATGAGTGGTCCCGTGGACACCTGTGGGATGGGGCTCCAGGCTCACCATTACAAGTGGGCCTATGAAGCCAGGACCAGCTGGACCTTGGGGTCAGGCAGGTGCTCAGCTCTTTGCCCAGGTTGACTGGAACCTCAGCCAAATTCCAGCTGTCGCTTGGCCCCGGGAGGGCTGTGTGCATGCACCTGGCCACCCTCATGCTCTGTTACGCCCTGGGCTTTGCAGGGCTCAGTAAGCTCCTCTGCTGTTTCAGCCACCAGTTCCTTTGCTATGTGTCTTGCTGCTTTCATCAGCTCCACATCTTTGTATGTTTTGTGTGTTAGTTGTATAATTCAGTGGTTTCTAGTATATCCTCAGATACACGCAACCAGCCCCAGCCAATTTTACATTTCATCTCAGAAACCCCAAACCCTCTAGCGTCTTCCTCATTATCCTCCCATCTTCCCACTAAGCACCCACCGCTCTGCCTGGAGCCCACATGCGGTCGCCTCTTCTGGGCGTTCGTCTGTGAGTGGCTCTTTGCCTCAGTGTAATGTTTCCACGGTACGTCCCTGCTGAGGGATGTGTCAGCACCTCCTTCCCTTTACGGCCACGTGACAGCCCGTTTTATGGACGTGCCACCTTTTGTTTATCCCTTCATTGGTTGGTGGACATTCTGGGCTGTTTCTACCTTCTGAATATTATGAATAAGGCTGATATGAACATTCACGTACAAGTTTTTGCATTTCTTCTCATTTCTCCAGGGTTTTTAGCTGGGAGTGGAATTGCTGGGTGCTGTGGTGAATATCTGTTTAACTGTTTGAGGAGCCGCCAGACCATTTTCTCAAGTGGCTGCCCCATTTTACCTTCCCACCAGCAGTGCCCAAGGTTCCCGTTTCTCCTCATCTTCCAAACGCTGGTATTCCTCCGTAATCCTTTTTATTTCTGTAAGACTGGTAGTAATGTCCTCTCTTCATTTCTGTTTCTAGTCGTCTGGCATAGTCTCTCTTTGTATGGCTTTTTCCAGGAACCTGGCTTCGTTTCACTGATTTTTCTCTATTTTTCTATTCTCTATCTTGTTAATTTCCAGTCTAGTTTTTATTTTCTTCCCTCTGCTTCCTTCTGCCTTCCTAGTATGCTTTCTTTCTTTCCAGAGTCTGCAGATGGAAGGTTAGAAGGATTTGATACATTTCTTCTTTTTTAATATCGTTACTGCCTTAGCAGCCCCTCATGTGTCCTGATATTGTGTGTGTCCATTTCCATTTTTCGCAAAGTGTTCTGAGCTTACCTTTTGATTTCTTCTTTGACCCAGTAGCTATTTCAGCATGTTGTTTACATATATCTGCAAGTTTCCCAGTTTTCTTTCTGTTACGACACTCATTCCTCTGCGGTCATGGGGTATAGTATCACCTCTGTCCTTTTGCAGTCACTGGGGTTTGCTCTGGCCTAGCACCCCCTCTGCCGTCATGTGTGTGTCATACCTGGGTGTCACACTGGTGTCCTGTGTGTCACATGTACACCACAGCCGCAGCATACATGAGGTCACGGCCTGGGGGAGGGGGTCTGGCTTTCACGTCTGGCCACTTGTTTGCAGCCAGGACACCGAGGCTCAGAGCATCTCCCCAGGACACGCTACACGGCCCAAAAGCTGA
Source organism: Smutsia gigantea (assembly GCA_032199065.1). Classification (NCBI taxonomy): domain Eukaryota; kingdom Metazoa; phylum Chordata; class Mammalia; order Pholidota; family Manidae; genus Smutsia; species Smutsia gigantea. The sequence continues at coordinate 153,364 of JAVSCE010017203.1, read as the reverse complement.
TGTCGGGTTTCTGGTAGGTTGGTATCCTGCCCAGGGAAGGCCCTGTCTCCTGGGCACAGTCAGCCTCCTGGGAGGCGCAGGTGAGCCTCCCAGCGGCCCTCATCACAGTCGGCCCCTGTGTGTCCCTTCACTTTGCCCAGAGCCAGGTGACCTTGACCTTGTAGCACAGGGGCACCCATAACAGAGAGCCCCTCCCACTGGGCCTGTCTCCTTCCAGTTAACCCCCAGCCTTTGCTTAAATCCTGCAGCTGACAGGCAGCTCTCCGTCGGTGGGCCTCACCTTTTGCTTTCTGGGAAATGCTACTTTAGTTCGTGGTCCTCCCTCAGAGCTGCTCTGCAGGCCTGGACTTGGGTCACAGCTTTCCCACTGGAGGAACTGTGGAATGTCTGCCTGGGGGTGGTGAGAGGGCAGTTGTCCCTGTGCCTCCCAGCCTTTGGGACAGCCTGGGTCAGGGCTGGCTCTCAGAAAAACTGGCCAAATGAATGGACCCAGAGAAAACGTTCACTGGAAGCTCCTGCCCCTGTGGTCTTCCTCCCTGGACTGGCCATGTGGATCCATGACCCTCGGAAGGAGGGCGTGCAGGTGCACCAGCCACAGGGTCTGGAGTCAGCCCTGAAGCCAGCCCAAGACCAGAGGGCCTGCTGGGGTCTCCGGCACCCTCCACCCTCCCCATACATTTGGTCAATGGACTGTAGCGTAGACTTGGTAAGAAGAGGGTGACCTGTTACACAGGCCACAGGAGGGTCCAAACACTCACAGATTTCATTTCCTTTCCAATTACAAAGTACTTCACATGCTACGGATGAGAAATCCCATAGCTGAGCCGTTTCCCCCGCAGCTGGTGTTTCATTCCCATCGGGCACCACTCACGGTTTCTTCCTTTCTTTGTTTCTTGTGGATTACTTGGGGTTCATTCTATTTGGGGTTTGTTCATCACGGCATCATTACCACCAGCCTGAAAAACAGCCCACACCAAACAACAGGTCGCCTGCAGCCCGTGCGTGCCCTGAAGGTGAGTGTCTGAAGATACGGGCCGGCCAGTGTGTGCCCACCACCCAGAGCGGCCGGACTCAGCGCAGAGTGCATCTCACACCCTCTGCCGAGAGTCAGGGCCGGGGCGGCATGGAACCCCTCCCGGCACGCGGGCTCCAGGGCCTGGCGTCGGGCTTCCCACAGCTGGGCAGTCACCGCCAGGGCCACGGGTATGGGAATCGGGCCCTGAGTGCCCCTCACACTGGTCCCGGGCTCAGAGAGAACGGAGGGCTCCACATCTGTGCACACGGCCTGTCCCTTCTGTTTTTGCTGGTTTGCTGTTGTCTGCATGGCTGTTTAGGAGGGAGTTTGGCATTTGCTCCAGGAAATCGCTCTGGGCTCGGTTTAGGGAAATCAGACTCCACTTGGTTATGATGAGTGGAGATAAATCTGCCCAAGAGAAGCTAAATTTAACAGGAATGTCAGCCCTCCACCTCCATGCTCCACCCTCAGCCGCAGGCAGACGGCGTGTGTTGCTGTTGGCCAGACCCCAGACAACATCAAGAGGTGGAAAACAATCCCCAGAAATCTGAAAAATCTTGAACAAGGAAAAAAAGTGTTCAATCGACCAAAACAAATAGAGATATGATCTCACTGCTGGGTTTTTGCACTACTGGGTCTGGGAAAAAACTGAGAGACTGCAGGAGAAAAATGTGCACTGAAAGAACACAGCCTGTGACAGACGGCGAGCGCAGCGCGTCACTCAGAATCGCAGCCCCAAGGGACCCAGGCTCCCGGGACAAGCCCCTGGTGAGGTGGACACGGGGCGAATGGCCCGGGCGGCGCTGGGAGGACCAGAGCCCGTCTGTGGACTCCATGCGGGCCCTTCACACTGGGCTTCCTCACCAGCTTCTCCTCCTGCCTGCTGATATTCCAATGAACTTTGAGCCTGGAAAACACACTCCTTCATTCCGTCATTCATTCTAACGTCTCTGACGGTCCATGTAACGTGCATGTGTCCCCTCACTCCTTGAGCACCCCAGTGAGTTTAACACCTGCCTCAGTGTTCTGTCCGCTAATGTCATCATCTGGTCATGTCACTGTCAGTTCCAATTGCCTTTTGCTGTGATTATGTGTCTCATTTTCCTGCTTCTTGGCAGGCTGGTAACTTTTAACCGGGTCCAGACACCGTGACCTTTACCTCTCTGGATGCTTTGGGCTCATGCAGTGCTGGCTTCCTCAGCGCGCGCCCTCACCGGCATTCTACCCCACACCCGAGGGAGTACGCAGGCCCCCGCCGGCCGCCCTCCTCCCGGGCTTAGTCTCTGCGCAGCACAGCCTCTCTGCCTCTGTCTTATGACCTCAGTCCCCAAGCTGCCCCAGGCTTTGAGCCCTGGGAGTCCTGTGGGCTCCACCCGGGTCCCCTCCAGGGGCACAGTGGGGTTTCGCTGTGTGTGGTAAGCGGGGCATGGGGGGCTCAGCTGGGCTTTGTTTCTATCTCAAGCACAATGCCCCCCATTTCTGCATGTCCAGAGTCCTGCAGTGAGCCCTCCCTGTGTTTTGCCTGGTTTTCTGACTCAAGCAAGAGTAGGTCTAGTTCTTCCATCAGCCAGAAGCAGAAATATTGATACATATTTTGAGAAAAGAGAATCATGGTGTTTTGACACCAGATCACTATGCCTGGAAATTGAACTTTCAGTCCTTAAAGGATTGTAAGTCATGTTGACAAGCCTGTGGTCCCAGGAAAGCTCCACACATCACCAGTGGCCAGGTGAGGCAGAAACGTGCCCCCGATACCTGATGGGTGAGTAGCCCCACGTGTCAGAGCGCTGGCCGGATGGAGCGCGCCCTGGGTTCTGCTTGCTGCAGCAGAGATCGCTCCAAATGGTTATTTCCAGTCATGCCTGAGCTACCCTCTCACATCTGCTCTTCCAGGTGACTTCAAATGTTTTTCCAATTCCAGCAAGAATCTCCTCATGGGTCCAACTGGAACTGCATGTGGTGGTGACATCCATTCTCCTGTCATTCACAGTGAGCCCGAAATGCCCCTCATCCCTTTTCCCTCCCCCCAGGGCTGTTCTCGCCATCTGGCACTCAACACCAATAACCCCCAGCCCCCAGCCCCACTGACGCGCACATCTGCCTCTACAAAGGGAAGCCCATGCTTCCAACCGTGTGACCTGTGGTCTCTGCAGGGCCACGGGACACTTCCCCTGGCCAGCTTAGGGCTGCCTCCCAGCAGAATGCCCAGGCACTCACTGGCGAGCCCACCCACCGTGCCCTCAGGGTGCAGCTGAGCTCAGGTCCCGTCTGACACCCACGGTCCACCTCATCTGCAGGGACCCCCTGGAGGGACCAGAGTGGGGACAGGAGGGTGCACGGGAAACAAGTGGGGGACCGGCTGCCTCCGGGGAAGCACCCACTGGAGCAGTAACCGTCAGGAGCTGGACTCCAGCTGAGGAGGGAGGCGGCCGCATCCCCAGGGCAGCACCCAGCGCTCACATGCTCATGGGGTGGGTGTGAAGGGAAGGACTGTCGATGACCACGTTGCCTGGGCCTTTTAAATTTAGTGAGTGGATCATGTGAGTCTTACAACTGGAGCAAATCCGGCCCTTGGTCCCCCCGAGTTCCCGTCGGGCTGAGAGCCTGCCGCACCCAGAACCATGCGTCCCCGCAGGGCAGAGGCGAGGGACAGACGCTGGGGACCCTCACGGGCACCCCGGGGGGTTGCGGTCCTGAGGCTCCAGTGTGAGCCACCGTGTCAGGGTCACCCAGAGTAGCAGTGAGGCCACCCAGCAGGAAATCCAGTGTCAGTTCAGGAGGGAGACAAGCCGGCACTTCTGGTCAATAGAAGCTGGTCTTTGAGCCACGGTGACAAAACATTCTACTTGCTCTGTCTGGAAATCAAATGAGAAGTGACAATTTTGTAACGAGACTTGAATTTACATAATAAATGTTTATAAAATGCTATCCCAAAAGTCATAATCCTGTAAGTCTCCATTTGAGAGGTTGTGTCGTCACTTACATAATAGCAATGAAACCAAGTGAGAAAAAAACATCAGATTAATTTTAGAAGACAATAGTCTGGCTGTGTTTCTGGATTATTTTATTACACTTGTTAGCAATAACAAAGATACTGTAATCACACTACTAAACAGGATGAGATGTAAGCACACCACAGAGTTATTTAAATACTGTAGTTGTAGAACATTATCTAAAAATCGTATCTAAGAGATTTCTGTTCGAGCCACTGCACGACCACTTCATGGCAATAAGCAGGAGGATTTCAGTTGCGACGAAGGCGTCCTGGTGGGGTCCCGGGTCTGCGGGGCTCACTGGGAGTGACCCCCTGCCTCCAGGCTGTGCGGACCACGGGACTTCACTTGGTGTAGACGCCTGTCTCTGCACCCCCATGGAGGTGTGACATCAGGGCAGCCCTGTGGGGCTGCAGGCTCTCCCTCCTGCTCTGGAATCTGGAGAAGGACCACGTCTGTTTCTTCCCCTGGGGCCCCTGGCGCGGGACAAGGGTCTGGGGAAGGAGGGAGCCCAGGCGGGCTGGATCACAGGAGGCTGGCCTGTGATTTTCTACCGCTTACCCAGGGGTGACTCCCGCGGGGTCCCTGAGGCACCCGCTTCAGTTACAGTGGCACGCTGGGGTTCACCTGCTCAGGAGTTCTTCGGTAGGTGTCAATTTAGCCACTCAGGTGTCTTCAGAATCCTTTTGGTCACCTCCCAGGTGGCCTTTCCTGGTGTCCCAGGGGCTCCCACTCTATGAGGTCCTCATAGTTTTTTGGATGCAGAACAAGTCTTGCTGTTTCTGGACTTCTGAGGATGGGAGACGGTTCCTGCCCCCTACCCTGACTCTGACCTATGGACTGGCTACGGGCCTGGCCCTGCCCCTGCTAAGGGAAGCAGTGGAGCAGTGGTGTGTGGGCCACCACCCCATCCCCAGCCACTGAGCACCACAAGACACTCCACATGGATGGAAAACCAGGGAATGACCGCCTGGCCCAGGAGGCCCTGGGGGAGAGCACGGAATCCAGGGGGCTGGAGAAGGTTCCTGGGGCGCTCACCTGGCGGCCCCTTGGAGGGGGAGGGGAGACACGCCTGTGGAGGGCACAGCAGAGGTGAAGGGAGGCTGGGTTCAGGATCTTAGTGCCGCTCTGTCAGACCTCCTAGAGGAGAGCTGGGTCGGCGGGCCCATGGGACCGAGTGGGCCTGCAGCTACTGCCCCCGAGAGGCCCCGGCCTGTGGGGCTGGCCACGCACAGCAGCCCCGGAGAGCAGGGAAGCCACCTGCAGTCCTATTGCTTTCCCTCTGCCATTCGGCACAAAGGCCCCCTGGGGCCGAGGTCACACTGCTGCAGTGTGTGACGAGCAGCCCCAGCACAGGGACGGAGGTCCTGACAGGCTCAGGGCAGGACAGGCCCCTGGAAGTGTCTCAGATCCCTTTTCAGTGTCTTCGTCTGCGGTCGAGTGACATCATGCTGCTGGGTTTCACTCTTAGTTAAAAGCTAACAGGATATTTTTCTCTTTCTCCCCGTCTTGGGTAATGTTTTTTTCCAAATGAAACCCCATTTCTCCTCCGTTTCCCTCCTCCTCCCCATGTTTGGTTCACATCTGTCTTGCCAGTGGGTTTCAGTCCCAGACAAGTTCACTATGGATTCAATGAGACCAAAGAATGACAATGGAACATTCTTGGAGTGAAAGGGTTTTTGCCCAACTTTATTCCCATGGTGGCAGGTCAATCACCAGAATCCCGTCCACTCAGAGCGAGTCTGCACGCAGCAAGCCGGTCTCTGCCTGTGGGCCTCTGTGCCCCCGCAGCCGTCCCAGTCTCTGTCCTCAGCATGCCCACCACTCCAGTCTTATCTCTGCTCTCCTGCAGACTTGCAGCCATGCCACCGTGAAGCCCAGGGCACTGGGCGGAGCTCTTTATATAGTCAGTAGCAATGCATTGGCCACACGTGTGTAGTGAGCCAGCCAACCAGGGCCAGGTGAGAATCCCGGCCACAGGTACCTTCACTTTATCCACAACATTCAAGACAAGCCGACTGAGCCTGTCCTCCATGCCTGCTCTACGGAGGTCACGAAGGCAGCAGTGTGGCCCGTGCAGACGCGCATTAGTGGGGAAGCGGGTGAAATCACTGAATCAGGGGCAAGTCCCAGGGGGACATCCCTCCCTTCTGCCCAACGTGAGCCCCCGAGGGCCTGGCACCCTTGGACATGGACACATTCGGTAGTGAACTGAGCTCGCTGAGGGCATATGGTGCACTGTTTATCATTAGGCTCCTGCCAGCACTCCGGGGGGTTGCGCCAGCCTAGGTGCTCCGGGAGCCTGGAGAGGTGGCTGCCAGCATGGCAGGACAGGCCCAGAGGAGCCAGGACTCAGAGGGTGTGTACCTCATTAGTGGAGAGGTACAATCACCACTGCGTGTCCCCTGCAAGGCTGACCTCCGCCATCCTGTCCCCTCTGCCCCTCCCGAGGAGGGCTCCTGGGCCAGTGACGGCCGGACTTGCCTTCCTTTGTCCTGCATTGGGGCTCTTCTGCTGTTTCTCTAGGCTCTCGAGGTGGAAGTTTAGGTCATTAGCGTGAGACATTTCCTCCTTTCCGGCATTGCATGAAGTGCTGTAAGTGTCCCTGGGCGGTGCTCTGCTCTCACCCGCTGACACCAAGGAGCTGTGTTTTCTTTTTCATTCAGTTCAATGTTCAGTGTTTTCAGACATTTCCCGTGCGAATCCCTCTCAGACCCGTGGCTCCTTCTGGAGAATGCTGTTTAGTTTCCAAGCATTTGGAGGATTTCCTGTTACCTTCCTATATTGATCTCTGGCTGGATTCCATTGTGTCAGAGAACATGATCAATTCTTTTAAATTTGGTGCAGTTCGTTTTGTGGCATGAGAGATGGACCACCTGGATACTGGGAAAAGTATGCATTTTGCTCTCGTTGTGAGGTGCCGTATAAATATCTACACTGTCTGTAGGTTCTTCATTTCCTGGCTGATTTCTGCCTTGGTCTAGTTTTGAAGTCTCCATCGCTAATTGAGGCTTTGACTACTTTCATTCCCATGAGTTTTGTTCTGTTTACAGCCCTGCTTTGGGTGCATACACACTTAGGGTTGCTATGTCCCCTTGATGGACTGGGCTTTCCTTATTCTATGAGGACCCTCTCTGTTTCTTGTATTTTTCTTGCTCTGAAGCCCACTTTAATATTATGTAACCACGTAATGTTATGTAACTTACCACTGATAAATGTTTGGTGATGCATCTTTTCCATTATTTTATTTTCAACCTCTCTATGACCTCACATTGAAGCGAATTTCTTACTGTCAGCTTCTAGAGTGGGTCATTATTTTTTATCTGCTCTTCCAGTGTGTGCCTTCTAATTGGCATATGGCGCCGATGGGGTCACTGGTGTGTGAAGGCTGCGGTTCCCATTTGCATGTCTGCTCAGTCCACTGTTTTTTATTTCTCTGTTTCTTTTGCTGGCATTTTGTGGGTTACTGGACATTCTTTAGCACTGGTTTTGATTTATCTATTGTGCTTTTAGTGGTCGCTTTAAATTTATGGTTTGGACACATAACCTGTGAGAGTGGGCTGGCACCACCAACCAGCCAGCCTGAGCGAGATGCACAAACCCACTTCCCCTGCCACCCCTTTATCCTCCCCACATACAATAGATCATTGTCCTAAATATTTCCTATGTGTAAATGTAGAACCATAGCAGGCAGTTATAACTTACACTTGAATTGCCAAACATCATTTAGGAAACTGAAGGAGAAAAGGAAAACCCATTGCATTTACCCTCTTTCCCTTCCGTGTTTTTCTTCCTTCTTGTTTAGAGGACTTTGTTCAGCTATTCTTTCAGGGCGTGTCTCCGGGTGACCAGTTCTCTTAGTTTTCCTTCGTCCCTCACCTGGGTATGTCTGATCTGCCCTTCATCTCTGAAGGGTATTTTTCCTGGACGTGCGACTCTGGGCGGACGGCCCATTTATTTCAGCTTGCGGAAAAGGCTTTGCCATGTTTTGCCCCCTGCCCGCACCCCCACCGCTGGCTTCCGTGCTACAGATGAGAAATCCCGTATCTGAGCTGTTTCCCCTGCAGCTGGTGCTTCATTCCCGTCGGGCACCACTCACGGTTTCTTCCTTGTCTTTGGTTTTTGTGGATTATTTGGGGTTTATTCTGTTTGAGGTTTGTTCATCATGGCATCATTACCACCAGCCTGAAAACCAGCCCACACCAAACAACAGGTCGCCTGCAGCCCGTGTATGCCCTGAAGGTGAGTGTCTGAAGATACGGGCCGGCCGCCAGCCCTCCTCTGTGGGCAGCACATACCACAGACTGCAGGCCTGCTGCTGGGCATCCGGGGTCTTTCTCGAGACCCCACCCCAGTGCTTCATCTACAGAATCTGGTGCCATCCAAAAAAATGAGATACTTGCAAAATAATCCAGTGTAGAATCCATTTCTGTGGGCTTTTGACCAACAAGCTGTATGCTATCTTGCCAATGCATCATCCAACTGCTGTGTTTTTTTCACATCTCCCCTTTATTCGGACTTTCCGAGATACGCAACTTGGCTTCCAGAGTGATAGGTCCTTGCAAGTTGGTCCTTTATCAGGGCACCGTGACATGGTGGGTGGCCGGCCGTGGCGCCGTGGCAGGTGCAGCTGCCACCATGCTCCTGCCTGAGAGTCGGGGAGGAGGCCCCAGGAGCCCTGCCTGTAGACCCCCACCCTCCGACCTGCCCGCCAGCCTCTCACTCTCCCCTCCCTCTGGGGGACAGCAAGACACGCTCACAGTGGCCTGTGCTGTAGACTGGCCAGGGAGCCAGCCTGGCCGGGGTGTGCGCCTCCCCTCGCCTCCTCTCAGCCCCACCGGGTCAGTGGCCGGTTTCCTCGGCCCCTGAGGAGTGTGTCCTGGGAGGGTGTGCAGCAGGGAGGGGTCCATTATCAGCAAGAGCAGCTGGTCTGAGGGGCCTGATCACCCGCTTCCTTTGGGCCGCTGATCCTCTGGCCGCCTCCTCCAGCTTTAGGCCAGCTGTCTGCCATTCCAGGCGCCTTTGGAAAAAACTTTACATTTTCGCGGTATCAGCAGGAAAATAGGAAATGGCTTGAAAAATGGAGCTCCATGAAACAATGGCGTAAGGAGACCCAGGCTTGGGTAAACAGGCCGGGATGCCCTTTGGAATCTGTGGATTGAAACACACTCCGGAATGTGTGTGCTGTGCTGTGGGAGATAAACAACCTAAGAACGAAGCCTCTGGGGTCCTGCCCCAGCTGCAGGCTGACACTGGAGGGCCGGGGGCAGGGGTGGAGCCCGGAGGGCCGCGTGGCAGGGGAGCCCCAGCTGCTCTCCAATGCAGGGCCTCGTCCTGTGGCCTCAGCAGCAGAGGCCCAGCTGCCCAACGGGTGTGCTGCTCGCCTTGAACTGGGCCCGTGCTTGGGGCTGGGGCCTCGGAGGACAGAGCCTCACTGCCGGAAGGGGGCTGCACTGTGGCCTACCTGTTTCTGGGACCATCTGCAGGCAGCCATGCCCTGGGCTTTGTCTGGGGCTGTTGGAAGGGCTTCTGTGATTTTCTGTAGGATCAGGGGGTTTTAGACCTTGGCTTAAAGATTCAGTTACCCAAGGAATACAAGATCCTGGCATGAGCCCACTGGCTCTTCTGCACTCTGTCAGGCACGGGTCGCACAGCCGGGGCTGAAGGGCACCTGGTTAGCCGTGCGTTTAGTGCTCAGCATAACCGAGCCCAGGCGTCCTCACCATGCCGTGCTATCGAATTTGACCTCCAGGTCAGCCCAGGTGGTGGGGGAGGGCAGTGAGCCACTTCCCTTGGAGGTTAGGATGTGGACAGCCCAGGGAGGGGAGGAGCTGCCCAGGGCAGCTTGGGCCTCTGAGGCTGACCTCATGGGGGATGGGGTGTCTTGCTCCCAGAGCTGCTTTGGCATCGGGCCCTCTCTGCCACGTGGTGAGTACCAGGCTGACAGCTGAAGGGACGTCGTGTCCAGTCCGAAAGCTGTGATCAGTGCTGCCCCCTTTTGGAGTCAAACCCAAAGCCTTGTAGGACAGAGGACAATAGTGTGCAGGAGCCTTTGCGGCAGGCCTGGCCCTTCCCCCTGACAGGACGTGAAGCAAGTTCTGCCCTCAGCCAAGCCTGCATACCTGGGGGCCTCCCGTGCACCCAGTTCTCATCCATGAACATCGTGGGGAAGGGTTTGGCTGTGCTTATGTATATGACACTGCTTTTCCTAGTTCACAGTGGCTTGCAAATACGTCTTTGTAGTATTTCTTGTCTGTTCTGAACATAGGTAGGGAGCCTTCCATGACGTGCCCTCCCCTCCACATGTAAGGTTTTGTCTGGGGAAAACTAGGAAGTACATGGACGCAGAGCACTTGCCTGAGCTGAGGCATGACCGGACACAGAGCAGGGCCCCGTGGCCTGAGCCCACAGCCTCTTTTGTTCAGACATCGAGGAACCGTGATTTGCAGATCATAGAAAAGGAAAAAACAGGATGGGTCAAGAACAGGGAAAAGGGATGTGTAGACAAAGATTTAAAAAGGAAGTCGTGATGGCCTTGGAGTTCTGTGCCTGGGTTCTCTGTGGCCTGTGCGTTCCGTCCACACCGTGGGATCCCTGCTCCAGGAAGCAGCCAGTCCCCTGGGGGACCAGAGGCTCAGACAGCTCTGCACGTGGGACTCAAGCTCTTGGTGACACGGAGCTGGGAAGATGCTCAGCCGCTTGGGCTTCCTTCTCGGGGTGCGTGTCCTGTGTCCTCCATCTGGACCTCCTCCCCTGCCCTGCTTCAGGTGCTGGCTCTTCACCAGCCACGGTGCCCCCACACTCCGATTCATAGATGGACCACACTTCCCAGCATCCCGTGTGTCTGGGCCACACTTCCCAGCATCCCATGCGGTTGGGCGAGGCCCTGAGTCCTGGCCAATGGGATGTGGGGCACAGATTTGGGATCCTCCAGACCTGACTCAGGACGAGCCCCCTGCATGTTCCCCTACTCTTCGTCCATCCTGCTGACCCCAGGGTGCCCCTGGGAGCCTGTCCTGGGTGCAGACCCTCCCCTCCCGGTGGCAGTCATCCACCAATCGCCTGTGTCCGCTCCCAGCGCCTCGGCCGCCCCAGAACCTCCGCAGGCCGTTCTGGTGTCCTAGCTGCACACCTGAACCCTGCCCCGCCCGGGCCCCCCAGGCCCGCCTGTGAGCACAGCCCGGGCTGCCCGCTGTCCCCAGACAGCTTGCGGCCACTCAGCGAGGCCTGTGTGCCCTTCGGCTGGGACAAGATGCAGCGTGCCCACGGGTGGATAAAGTTCTTTTTCAGAACCAGGTGGGAGTGGACCACGCAGGCCGGCACCTCCAGTTTCAGGCTCTCAGTAAAAACAGGCCTCGTGCACTGCTTTTTCCACAGGGACGTGTCTCCACCACTGGGTTTTCTCTGGCAGGAGAGGGAAGCGTTTTACACGGGGGAGAGGCCGCCAGAACAGCAGGGTACCCCCAACTCCCTCCTCCCTTCACCTCACATGACCCTGGCCCAACGTTAGGCCGGTGACTTGGGGACACTTCTGACTTCCCGTTAAACGGGAATGAGCACTGTCCTAGCCCCAGACCCCTCGGCCTTCTCAAAATGACTGCCCTGATCCTTAGTCACCCGGACATTGTCATGGCATGAGGGTCCCTTGGTGTCGCCCAGAGCTGCTCCATCTCTGCCACTCAAACCTCCACGGGCCGTGCAGTGCCCTGCCCTTCCGCTCACCCTCTGACACCTGCTCCGGGGCCTTGCTGAGAACTCAGCTCTCGTGCGACTCAGGCACTTCGGGTTAGAGGTTCTGGAAATCCAGCTTAAGTTACTGGCTCACCTACCTGGCAAATCCAGAACTGATGGTTTCGGGTGTAGCGGGAGCCATGGGTTCCAGGGAGGCAGTCGGCTCTGCCTGGGTCTCCCCCTTCCCTGGCGGCGGGGTGGGCCGGGCGCAACCAACCCCAGCTGTGGCGGGGCAGGCTGGCCCCCCACTGAAGGTCCCTCTGGCTCTGCTCTCACCCAGTGGGCATTTTCACCCTGACACAGTTTTTGCTCCACGTTCATGAACCATCACACTAATCAGAATGATACCAACAGTGGCTGATGTTTATCAAAGAAGCATTTTCTGAAGCTAATTCCATTAACCCAATTTAGTTCTTGGACCAATTTCCTACACAGCATAATTAACCAAACTGCTTCCATTTCTATTTTTCAATGGCGACTTGACTCATCATTTTTAAGGGTTTCCGTTTCTGTTTTTTAGCCATGTCTAATTTCAACAACTATCTCTTCAGCTCTAATGAGTTTGCTTTTATGGCTATTACCTCTCCAAAGCCAAATTTCTTGGATAATTTGCATATAAATTTGTTAATAATTGTTTGTTCTTCTGTTGATCTAAATCTTAATAATCTGAAGTGTATTTTTATATATTGTCGGTTTCACTTATATTATCATTTCTGCCAACTCTCATTTTTCCTTATTCACAATTACATTTCTTCAATTTTTCACCAACAACAACTTCAATTTTTGTTGGCTTTGTTTTGTGTTATTTCTACCAGTCGTATTAATTTTGAATTGGCAAACAATCTAATAGCTAGTATTTCTTAGCAAGTCCGAGAAAATGGAACGCAATTATTGTTGGATAACTGCTCTTGACCACAACTGGTCTATTTTACGGCCAATCCCATCTTTCATAAGTTTGTAATTACTTTGGACTCTGATTATCTATCTGCTCTTGGCCCAAAGTGTTTGAAATGAGGTCACATGTCTCCAGATAAATGTGGCAAGGTCAGAAGCAGCCCTTTTATCCCTCCAGAGCCATGTGGGTCAGAGAAGGGAGGCAGTTCACCAGGAGAAGTGGGTGACTTGTCGGTAAGTGATGCATGACAATAGTATGATACGTGGTCCAGCCCATCCTTTCTTGAGATCTCACTTTCCCTCTGGCCTTGGCTGCTGGCTTTCTCCACCTTTCTCCTTGTCCACTAAGGCCCCAAGTTTGCTCGTTCCCAAGGGTTCTGGCACAGGCACTTACGGAGGGTGCACCCCACGACTGTTTCCTTATAGCACCACACACTTCCCTCTTCTGCCCATACTCAGCTCACCTGTCCTCTCATACCCAAGGCTTGTCTGCTGGCACCCGGCTCTCCCCTTGTCTGCTGGTACCCAAGGCTTGTCTGCTGGTACCCAAGGCTCCCCCCTCGTCTGCTGGTACCCGGCTCTCCCCTTGTCTGCTGGCACCCGGCTCTCCCCTTGTCTGCTGGTACCCAAGGCTCCCGTGCAGTAACATCCCGACTCACTTCCTGCAGCCCCAAAGAGAGCCTCACCTGCCTCCACACGTCATCTTGCATTTATCCTGTTTTCTTCTGGGTAAAGGTCACTCTCCTTCCTGTTCCCCGGGTACCCACTCCGGGGCTTACAGCCTGTTCCCCAGTGACCACTTCTTCGTCCCTGTTGTCTGCTTCTTCCCTGTGCCAGGGCTGGGCCTCCTGAGGCTCCCTCGGGCCCTTTACACCCAGGCTGTCTCTCCGCACCCCAGCCCTTCTCAGTGCATGTCTGCGTGTCTCCCACTCTCCTGGACCTGCCACCTTTAAGGATGTTTCTCTTCTTGTGCCACCTCATCTACATGAGGACTCCAGCCTCTTTGCTCTAAGGCTCTACCTCCCTGCCAGGCCCATCGTTTCCCACCTTCAGGTCTGGGTCGCAGGTTCTTATCCCAGGTAGGGTCCCTGCTTGCCCAGGAGGGGAGCTCTGCTCCAGGTTCTTCTGTTTGTTCTTCACCCCCAGGCCCTGCCCAGAAAGAGCCTGGGTCCTGCTCCTGACGGGGGCTGCTTCTTGCCCAGACAATGGTGCGGGCACTCCAGGGCTGCCTGCGTCAGCTGTTCACCCTCCATCAGTCTTGCTCCCTGGCCAACAGTGCCCTCCTCGGGCAGCTGGCCCTCCAGCGTGGAAGAGGAGGAGGTAAGGATGATGGGAAACAAACTCAGCTGGTGTCGCGCCCGAGAGCCACTTCAGCCCCTCCTGCCCCTGCTGGGGGGACTCCTGGGGCAGGTGGCCTTATCCCCCCATGTCCCTAGAGCTGGTGCTGACCACGTTAGGCAGGATCCAGGGTGTGGGGTGGAATGGGTAGCATAGGTGTTTCTTGACCTTGTGCTCAGGGTGGGGATAAAGAGGTTGGTCCATCTCACCAGCTACTGGGAATCTGCTGCTTGAACATTGCTGGGGTCATTCCAGACCCTGAGGTGTCAGATGGCCTCCAGAGCTCCAGGTCTGCCCAGAGCACTTCCGGGAGAAGCAGACGACTGAACATGTCTGCTGCCAAGTCCTTTGGCCCTGGTGTCCATGCCTCCAGGTCAGGGCTGAGGCCCCAGTGTCCAAGGCAAAGAGGCAAACACCAGCTGCCACTGAGCAGCCGTGTACAAGGGCGGTGTGCTCCCCACCGGCCACTGGGGTAAAGCCAGTCTCTACCCTGTGATTGCTGGCGGCCCGAGTGAGCTAACCCTTGTGAAATGCTTCATGTAGAAGCTGGCACAATCCTTCTGTCACGTTCCATTGGAATTATGCATGCTGCATAGGCCCTCTACTAGATGCGGGCTTGTGAAAATATTGACGTATGTGTCTTCTTCCCACTGCCCACAGGGCAGCACTGTGCACATTCTGGACCGTTGTGCTCAGGGCCTGAAGCTAAGGAGGGTGGCGAGGCAGGGATGCATCCTCGGCGCCAAGTGTCATATGTGTTCCTGACCCCCGTTGCCTCGGTCCCCGTGGTCCCCGTCCTTGCCAGCTGTCCTCTCGACTCTTCCGGTTTGGGCACCTTTGCACCCCACAAGGCTTCTCCATGGTGATGGCAGACCTCCACTCTCCTTCCTCTTGGGGTCGCAGTGAAATGTGCACGTGTCCCCACGGACACTAATATGCACGCAGGGATATTTGCTGGGACCCTTGCATGCATGTAGATGAATATTCACTTAGTTGGCATCTCTACAGCTCTCTCTGAACAGGGTCCCACCCCCTGACCCCCTCCTGGTGACCTGGCGGGCATCTCAAACTTCCCGTCTTCATGGTTTGATCATCCATCCAAAGCCCACCAGTCTGAGCCCCATTGGCTTGGCACTGGAGCTGCGGAGATGAAGCCATGCGTTCCTGCTTTCCAGAAGCAAGCAGGAAGGAGACAGAGACATAAAGATGCAGCCAGGTCACAGCACGGGCCCTAACCTAGACTAGAAACTCGGACAGTGACCCCCACCTGGGTTTGGCAGAAGGGTGAGAGCGGTGAGCCAGCTGAACAGATGGGAGAGGGGTTTCTAGGCGGGGGGGACCAGTGCGAGGCCCAGGTGAGGTGCAGTGCGGTCGGTGGTGACGTGGGGAGAGCGGTCCCCGCAGCCTGGCACCCGTCAGACCTCCGTGGGTGGGGTTCCTCTGCCGGAGGGAAACCAGAAGGTCACAGGAAGGCTGAGAGAGTGTGTGGCAGCCATGTTGGGGCCCCTGCCCCCACCAAGAGGCGGGGCCTGTTCTCCGGCAGTGTTGATGGGACCACGTCCCACTGCCCTTCCTGACATGCTTCTGAAGGTGGGGTGCAATGGGGTCCTGGCGCTTGGCTGGAGTCCCTCACCTAGAGTTTGAGTCAAGCTGAGACCTTTGCTCGTGATCGACACCTGTGTCGCCTGTCAGGGTTAGTGGGGCCCAAGCACCTCATGCACATTGCGTCGGGCCTGCCAACATGCTCTGCCTGTGCCTGCGAGCCTGTGTGTCCCTGGGTAACGGGTCTGGTGTGGTCACCTGCCTGCACGCGGTTGGGGGAACCTGTACGCCGGTGGGGGGGTCTGCACGTGGATGGGGGCCTGCACATGGATGGGGGGCCTGCACATGGACGGGGGGCCTGCACATGGACGGGGGGGCCTACACGCCCTTGGAGCGCTGGCTCTTGTGAGAGGAGTTCTGTGCCAGACAGTGCACTCATGCTGGATTTTAAGTTAGTTTTTTTATTATAACTAAAAGTGGAAAATCACACCCCTCTGGAGCGCCATTAGCCAAACCTTCCACGGTGATAAATCCATGCGTAATGGCTTGTTTCTGTGCTGCTGTTGTCATGGTGATAGGCCGCATTAACTAATAAGTTTGTTTTGAGGATTCTAACACCGTTTGCCACATGCTCTCTTTCTGTGGCGGTGGCTTATGCTTTCACGGTGCCCGCTGACGGGGATTAGCTTGGACTTCAGCCTCCTTCAAGCTCTTAAAACGGCCAGAGCCCCTCCAACAAACAGGGCTCCGAAGCCTGAGGAGACGTGCCACGTGTGGGCATGTGATACATAGTGGCATTCTAGAGACGCTTCGGAGAAAAGTACCCAGCGGAGCTGGGATCTGGGCTCTGGAGCACATTTCAGGGCAGGAATGTCCTGATGGAGCCGGGGAGCCGGCGCCTCGGTGCCGGGAGGTGGGCTCGGCGGAGAAGGCCCTGGTCCTGGTGCTCCATGACCCCACCTGTGCCGCCTCGGCCCCCACTGGCTGCCCAGGGGGCACAGGGTGTGGAGGCTGGGGTGGGGCCAGGGCCCGGCTGCTGGCAGCTCACAGGGAGGCCTGTGTGCTCACTGTGGATGAAACTCCAAAGCAGGTGCTGCCCACGCGGGGACACTCAGGGCATCGGAGGGCACTTGGACTAACCCAGACGCCTGTCGGCTCCATGCCTGACTAGTTACAAAGCTCTGGGCCGCAGGACCCCCGCCCTAAGGAAGGGGCCTCGTCTGTCCGCAGAGGGCGCCTCGTGGGGTGTGGAAACTGCCTGCTGGGTGCGTCCCCTGCCCTCCCACCTCCTTGATTGACTTGCTCCCTCCCTCCCCTGCATGGACAACACACCTGCCCAGGACTGCCGGGGTGGGTTCTGGTCTCCCACCGAGGTCCTCCCGCCGTCCTGCGCCCAGTTGGCGCTCGGTCTGCCGGGCCCTCACAGGGAGCCTGACGGATGGTGTCCACGACCAGCCCCTCCCGGGGGGGTCAAGCATGGCTGAGCGGTCCCCGGTTTCCGCCTGTTCTGTGGGGGTCTCCCAGAGGCGTGTCGTGTCACCAGTGCACCCCAGAGCCCTACCTCCTGTTGGTCCCTGACGCTGAGGTGCTCCGGAGCGAGGACCGTGGTCTTTGATAATGGACGGTCCTGGTGGCCAAAGGCCCCACCTGCCGTGGGAGCCTCCTGTAGCTCTGAAAGGAGATAATCATGAACTGATTTAAAGTGTGTTGAGTGCCTACCATGTGCTCGGCACCGTTCCAGGACCTGCTCTAACGGAACCCGGACCCCCAGCATTCCCTAACAGGGGCGCCAACAGTCTGCACAGATCCCAGGTAAGGACAGTGCCAGGAGGCTGGTGGTGCTGGAGCTGGGGGAAGGCGGGGAGGGGCTCTTTGAAAAGCTGGCCAGAGAAGCCCCTGAGGGCTCTTCCCGGCTGAGCCCTGCAGGAAGCGGGGGCCCAAGATTGGGAGCTGTCACTCGGCACCCGGGCAGAGCGCAGGCGGGGCTCCGAGAGCAGAGCTGTCACCAAGGGGCACAACATGCCACAGGTTCTGGTAGCAGAAGCTGAGCTCCTGCCTTTCAGGAGGCAGGGCGCCTCCAGCAACCGATGGGCCCAGTCCCCCCGGTCAGCACTGGTGACAGCCCAGCCTTCCCGTGGGAGACCACCTCGGCCCTCAGCATGACAGGACAGGAAAGGACGCTGCGCGGCCCCCGGCGTGATTCAGGATCAGGTATTCAGAGACCTTCAAGCACCTTCGGGAATCGTTCAAGGCACTTAACACACCTTCACAAAGTGTATGTAAGACCTCAGACAGCTCCCTCAAGGCCTTTGCCCCTCAGCCCCTTGGCTGTAAAATGGGTCAGGAGTGGCTCCTGCATCCTAGAGAATAGAGACTACTATGAGTGACTGAGGGTAAAGCGCTTGGAACGCTGCCGGCCCTGGCCAGGAGCTCAGGGGTGGGGCTGGGTCAGCTGCAATATGGAGCCGCTTAGCCTAGGGACCCTTTATTCTTTCATGATTTATGTGGTCCTCTGGAGACCCTCCCCAGTCCCCAGAGCAGCTGGTGCCCCCCCCCACCAAGTCCTGCAGTCCCCCAGGCACAGAGTCAGGGTGGATGGAGGGGAGGGGACAACCAGAGGGCGCGGAAGTCCCGGCGGGCAGTGGGGAAGGACTGGAAAGGGAGGAGTGGAGGCGCTCAGGCTGTGAAGCAACAGGGGAGGAGGCCGACAAAGCCAGAGGCTAGAGCTCACACGGCAGGGAAGCCGAGCACCCCGAGGGCCACCACCCCAGGGGCAAGGGCAGTGGTCCGGCTAGACTCCTCTCAGAAAAGTCCCCCTTGCGGCCAGAGGGAGGGAGGCTGGAGAGGGAAGGGGAGGCCCAGGGTTTGCAGGAGGCCTGAACCGAAGCAGCCCTGAGAACTGGGCATCTGGTGGCCAAGGGCTAGGGGCAGGGGCAGGAGGGAGGGGAGCATGGGTGAGTGACCCTCAAGTGTGGGCGCAAAGGGTGAAGCTGGACAGAGTGTGGAGGTGGGGTGGGTGTGTCTGTGGCACAGGTTAGATGCTGTCACCCAGTACAGGTTCCACTATCACCCACCATCCTGCTTTATTTTGGGGTGCAGAGGGGATATTATCTGACATGATCTCAAAGGAACCTTTGTCACATATAGTTCTGTATGTAATTACTGCTGAATTTTTACAGTGGGGTGTGTAATTGAGCAAAATTTGTCCCTGTATTCAGTGTAATTTCTAGATGGAACCTTGACTTTATGCAGGGAATGAGTTAACAACAGGGCAGAAACACTGTATCACTCCAGAGTATCTTTTCTATTAACACCACTTCCCGGACCAGATGTTTGAGTCTCCCCCCCAGTTCCTGTGCCGAAGCCCTGATACCCGTGTGATGATCAGGAGGGGGCACCGATGGGGGGCCATCAGGTTTGGATGAGGTCGAGAGCGGGGCCCCATGATGGGATCAGTGCCTCGGGAAGGGGAGACTCAGGGACACTGTGAGTGTTGTAGTGGGGTCAGAGGGCAGGGTGGCTTCCCCGAGGGACAGCGACCCACTGTAAGCTGGGGTGTGCTTGCCTCGCAGGGTGGTACAGGGACAGAAGCCAAGTCGAGCATTTTAACAGCGATTGAAATCCTGGAACTCAAGGCTGGGTGGGAGGACGTGCCACCACTGAGAAATGGAAACTCCGTTCTGTCTAAAGGAGAAAATCCATTTATAGCTCAGATCTTACGGCTTACGCTCTCACTGCCAGCTGATCTGAGAAAAGCCTGTGCTTTCCCAAATGCTCACGCACTCCACTTTCCCTAACACCAGAAATTCCTTGATTCCACTTCGAAGCCCCTTCAGATGCCGGTCCCCCTTGTGCTAAGCCTCCAGCCAGATCTGGGGGCTTGTCTCTGTGGCCCGCTGCTGCTTCCCCCACGTGGCCTCTGCCTCTGCTCCCAGGGCAGGAGCACAGTCTCTGCTTGGAGGCCCAAGAAGAGTTCGAAGGGGCTCTGAGACTGGCTGCTTTCCGACCTGGCTTCCTCCGGGTGGCGGGAAGAGACGGGCCACAATGTGGACAGAGCCTGAGAAGG
The DNA here is from genome assembly GCA_032199065.1 of Smutsia gigantea. NCBI lineage: Eukaryota > Metazoa > Chordata > Mammalia > Pholidota > Manidae > Smutsia > Smutsia gigantea. The sequence continues at coordinate 133,785 of JAVSCE010017203.1, read as the reverse complement.
AGGCGGCCTGCGGCCACTCACTAACCATGGGCGCTCCCTGGGGCTCTGTTCTTCTGAGCCAGGCTCGGCTTCCGGGACCTGAGGAAATGGGGCAGGTGAGCTGGTTTTCTTCTGAGAGGAGAGGGTGGCGTGGGCAGCAGTGTCCTTGCCCCATGCAGCTGAGGTGTCCGCAGGGCGTGTGAGGCTGCTGCCACTCTTCCTGCCTGAAGGGTGAGCACACTGCCTGCCTCCTTTGACATTATTTATTACCTGTTGCATCCACACAAAGCTTCTCAGGGCTTCTCTGAGCACCAGCTCAGCTGCCCTGGCTGGTGCCAAAGCTTCTTTGCTCAGCCGGGCTTTAGTCAGGCCCCTGAACGTCCCCAGGCCCATCTGCACACCCTTACAAAGCCGTTTCCGCAAGGGACCTGCTCAGTACCCCTCATACCTGATCACCCTGGGGTTTGAACGGGTGCTCACCGCCCACGCCAGTCACATCTAACCCCGTGCCTCCAGCAGGGGTCCTGTAGGCAGCTCAGCCGGAAGCCCTCTCACCCTGCTGCTTCTTCCTCTCAGTATTTCCATGCACCACCCGCCATGCCCTGGGCTGCCGCTCCCTCCTGGCCAGCTCTGCACTGAGGTCTCTTTCCTTTGTAGCCATGATTCCTGAATAAAACCCATTTACTGCACCAACAACTGTTTGGCACTGGGTTGTCTCGGATGACAGTTTCAGCTATTCTGGGAGCTATGTCAGCCCCCATTGTGGTGTGAAAGCACCAGATCTGAGGCCATGAGCCCGGCCAGCAATGCCCGCACCTGTGTGACCCAGGGACACAGCCCACTGTCCTGTGGACTGTCCACTCCGTGTAGCGCAGAGCCACCCCCGAGTCCGTGGTGGAACTCCTTAGTGACAGGGCAGCTCAGCTGAGCCAGGAGCTCTGATAGGACATTACAGCAGGACGACCGGATGGCAGGGACTCAGGGGCAGAGGACAACAAGTGAGAGGAGAGGAGCACAGGCTCCTGAGGTCAGCCCGCAGGCCCCTCCCAGGAAGCAAACTGCTCCCAGCCCGCCATCCATATGGATGCCTGCATGCTGGGGCCAAGACTGCCTAGGTCTTTGCTCTCCTGTGGGGTCCAGAAACAAGTGCATCCATCTCACCTGGGAGCTTGTGAGAAACACAGACAGGCTCTCGGGCCCCAGCCCGGCCCCCCAGGACTCCAGAGACAAGCCCAGCTCTAGACGGGGTGGACGACTCAGGCAGGCTCCCCACCTGCACGGCCTGACGCCCTCTCAGACAGCCTTGGCTAACGCCCAGCGAACCGACTCCTGCGGACGCCCTGAAGCTCACCTGGTCTCTCTTTGTGTCTAAACTGTTTGCTCTCTTCAGCTGTTTTGCATTATCAGAGGGGCCCTGACGCTCAGGGAGTGAGGAGAAGGCCTCCTGGGAGGGGTCTGCGCTAGCCGGTTTCCGGCAGGCACAGGCACCATGCCTTGCGTTGCCAACTGTCCAGGGCACACCGGCTTACTTCAAGGGCCAAGTCTGCAGAACTGGCTGCAGGAAAAAAAGACCTACATTGGCTCTTGGTGCCCCTCCAGTTCACTGGGCTTTGCTGGACTCTCACAGCCCCTGACACGGGCCTGGAGGAGAGGAACGAAGACAGAAGAGTGGGCAGACCCAGCCCTGCTCATGCTGGCCTGTGAGCACGAGAATTTACCGGCTGGATTTGATAGCACATACTGTGAAAAAGGAAACTGTTAATTCTATGTGACAAAGAGTCATGGAGGGCAAAGGGAAGACGTGAATATTTATAGGAACTATTTTGTTCCAAGCATCATGAAGCACATTTTCAGGCTGACTTTGCCATGAGACAGTGAACAGATCACATTCTCATTTTTCAGATCAGAAAACTCATGCTCAGAAGTGAAGTCATGCTCCTAGATGTCCATTTTTCCATCCATCCACCCACCCACACATCCGTCTGTCTATCCATCCATTTTTAACGATGTCTTTGTGGCTTATGGGAACTTAAACAGCTATAAGGTATTGCTCCTGACACTCAGGCACAAGAAACATAAAATCTGATTCTTCTTTCTGAAGGAAGGTAAATATGTTTCCAGTGCCCCACTCACTAGGTTGGCGAGGAGCCCAGGGCTGGCAGGTGATGGTCACAAGGCGTTCCCCATTCCTCCAGAGCCGTCCCAGACCCCCGAGGCTCCCGCTGGCCGTTCTGCATCAGGTCTGTCTTCCTGTCCAAGCCTTATACTGGGACTATGGTCAGGGCCCCCAAACCATGGGACTTGTTCCAGGCCCCAAAGGCACCTGCAACCCCATCTGAACCCTGCTGCCCCACCAGCCCCAATTCCTGTCCCAGGCTCCCTGGCTGCAGTGACCGCCTCATGACGAGCTGGCCATCTAGGACAACCTGCTCCATGGCCTTCGGATTACTCACCCACCTCCCACCTGCAGCCTCACGAGAGACCCCAAGCAAGGACTTCCCAGCCGAGCCCAGACAACGCACAGGGCTGCGAGAGGTAATAACACACTGCTGTTCAAACCACGGAGTTGGGTCGTTAGTTACACGTCGGTAGGTAACTTGGCCAGTGCCCAGCCGGAGACCCAGACGAGCGGAGTGCCACCGGCCCAAAGGAGCCTCCCCAGCCTCAGTCCGGGAAGTGCCAGGGCGAGCAGAGAGATGGCAGGAGCAGACAGCTCACGGACACGCACTATGGCTGTCCCTTCCACCACGCTCCAGAGGCCAAGCGAGCCACTGAGGCCGGCCCAGACTCAGGGGAGGGGAGGGGCCGCCTTCGGAGGCCCTGCACAGACCCAAGGCCTGTCAGTGTGGACCTGGGGTGGGACACAGGCCCCCAGCTCACAGGGCGGGGCTTGGGTGGGGAAGGGAGACTAGGTGGACAGGAAGGAAGGTGCCTTATAGCAAAGGGACCCAGAAAGTCACCGGAGGAATGTTTGTCCCGAGTGTTTCAGTTTGTGGATGCTGAGCAGAGCGGCCGTCGAGCCTGTCTGGGGTCCACTGATCCTGGGGCTCTGGGGTCCATGGCGATGCCACAAGGCTGGTGCACACGGACGCAGAGGGGACTCTGTGTGCTGATGGTTTATTTCTGCGTTTATTTGTTTAATGACCATATAAAATGGTGCTCATTATAAAATCCAAAGATTCCTCCCCAAAATGGAAAAAGAAGAAGAAAAACCACAAGCCTCGAAATAATAATAAAAATTCTAAATATGAGCCACGTCAAAGGGACAGCCTGTCAGGAATTCAACTGTCATTAAAGCTCCATCATTGAGACCAAATGTGGGTGGTGCCGGCTGGGAGGACAGACAGACCCAGACAGAAAGGCGGCTTTTCAGACCAAGTGAGGAAGAGTGGTTTGAGTTTTCAATAAAATGTTTTGGGACAAATGGCTTGGCTTTCTGGTCCCATGTCTTTAAAAGTCAGTACATCCATATCCATGAAAGAATTAAATAGTGAAAACCCGATTAGCAGTGTTCTAGAATCAAACGATTCTGCAAAGTTTTTTTTTAGTGTGTTCCCAGCTCTAGAAATCATAAAGGAAAGGACTGGTGACCTGTGTGTGAGCAGCATAAACCTCAGGGCCGGGGACGAATCTGGGGAACTATTTTTCACACACCTGCCTGACAAAGCCTGGTATACAGGGCTATTTATACATAAATTAGGAAACAACTTATTGCAGTAAAAGAAATGGCACAATTCTGGACACTCACAGGCAACACAGAGATACACATTGGGAGGCAGAAATAGCCAATGATTCCCTGAGGTGAAGGTAGAGATAACAGTAGTAACAAATCGTACTGGATTCAGAACTATCACAAAGATTGAAAAGAGAGTATTCAAGCATGGGTATAGTGTTCTTAAATAGAACTCTCTAGAAGCCAGCTTGGAAACAGGTGTCATAATGCAGAGTGTCTCTGACTTTTGAGTCCTTATTTGTTGCATAGAAGATAATTACACAAGGTTAAAAGAAGGTACAAAGATGCTGTGTGATGCTATTTATAAAACAAAAGTGGAAAAGAAAAACCAACCGACAAGAGCTGTAAATGGCCCCTGGCGGAGGTGGGCTGTGTGAGCTACAAGCCATTCACAGCAGAATCACGCAATAGCTAAAAGCAATGACGTACTCGCTTCCTAGCTGATACAACCTATTGTTGATGGAAAAAAGCCGATGTCAGAGCCACAGGCGCAGTGTGGCCCCGTTTACGGAAGACTGAAGGCTGGCATTCCCGGGGCAGTAATGTTTCCAGCCACGTCACCCTGAAGGGCATCTCCCTGAGTGACTTGGGGAGGGGCTTGCGTGTCACATCCCACGTCCCTTGGCATTCGTGGGGGCCCCTCGTTCTTCCGGGAAGTTTTGTCCAGGGAAGGAGGCTGACCCAGCATCTGCCACGGCTGTGCTGAATGTCCAGCTTGGAGGATTCCTACTCCCTCTGTCTGTTTTTAGGGTTGGTTGATTTTTTTTGCACTTTGGGCATGTACCATTTCTACAGACACAAACAGTAAAATTTTCAAAGATAAGCACAACACTGTGTGGACGCCTGTGCAGTGTTTTTGAAGAAGTCCAGAGCATTTCCCGAACGGCGGGATTTGGAAAGCATGCCTGGTTGCGTTGCGAGCAGCCAGTCCTGAGATCAGGGTGAGTCTTTGCAGCTGCCTCTCTGCCCTGGCTTTCAGAGCCCTGCACGCCCATTATCACCCCAGGGGCAGTGATGGCGTGGCGTTGCTCAGAGGCCAGCACACACTCCAGGAGGCGTGGACGTGGCTCGGGTCTGGCGTGGAGGGCTCTGGCCTCAGGGCCGCCTGGCTGGAGGGGGCTCGGGGGCCGATGCCATTCCCAGTTCCTTTCAGAGTAAAGCAGGAGCACCTTCCAGCCCCCGGTATGGAGGACTCTGCCCTGGCTTCATCCGTGTTTCCTCCTGTCCTTTCTCTGCTGGTCATGTAGGATCAAGGACGGGCTGATCTGACATGAAACCAGCAGGCCCATGGCCACCCCTGTGTGGAGGGCAAGTGGCTCTTGGGGTGGCCGGCGTAGGGGGTCTGCACACATCTGCATGGCCTGCCTTGTGGACACTGGCCTGGCCCTCTGCTCAGTCCTGGCCCACAGGCCTGAGGGCTCCGGCGCCCCGTGCCTCTGAGTTTGCCCTGGAGGGCCAGCAGCGTTGGTCAGGGAGCACGGCTTCTGGGAAGCTGCTTGCATCGGGCTGTCACATCCTCGATGGCCCTTGACACCTGCCTTGAGGGACCAGGGGCTGAGTATGTCTTGCGCCCCTCAATGTGGTTTGGAACCGACATCTGTCTGGACTCGATAGAGAAGCCAAAGTTGAGCCACGCCTAGAGTCCCATTCTCAGAGGGACGTTCTCAGTGCTAGGCCTGTGTGGGTCCATGCGCTCCCTGGGGCCATCCCCGCTCTCGCTGCAGGGTGTGGCTGAACCCCAAAGTTCCGGACTCTCTTCCTCGAGGTGGAACCAGCCAAGCGCAGGCACAGAATGGGTTCCCCTGGGCCGGGGCTGGGAGGCAGCGAACAGCAGGAGCTGGCTGCTTATTAGCAAGACTTCCGTTCCCTCATCAAGCAGAAGAGCAGAGCGGTAATAAAACACAGCACTGCTTAGCTTGGGGGAGGGATGCTGTGCTCCGAGGGAGTTGGCTTAATGGGCAAAAAGGTGTCAGGACGCACATCGGACAGTCAGCCAGCGCTGTAGGGTGGGTGGGGGGGTGGGGGGACAACTAGTAAGCCTGGAGTGGAACCGCAGCACTCCTGAGGCCCCCCGTGGCGCCCTGGAACACGCAGGGCTGCTGCAATGTGTGTTCTGGCAGCCAGTTCACTTAGTCGGGAGAGCGGGAATCAGCAGACACGCCAGCTGCCTCAGTTACTCATTTGTTCTTAAAGGGAACCTACAGGGAAGGCAGAGTGGCATACACACATCACCCAGGTGGGAGGCAGCTGTGCAGGCCTGTGCCCCACACCCGGACAGCCGGGCCCTGCCCCACAGGTCCCCACAAATGCCCAAGCATCCCCTCTCCTGCCCGCAAGACACCAGGAAACATGGGGCTCCGGCTACTTCGTGTAAAAGCAGGGCTGAGCAGATATGAACAGACATGGAGAGTCTGGAGGTCTGGCCCTTTGTTTTCACAGGGAGGGAAACTGAGGCTCAGAGAGGGGAGGCAGTGTGCAGTTTTGAGGGCCAGTCAGCAGCTGTGCCACGTGTGGCCTGTTCTCATGCTCACATGGCTGTGGCCAGTGGTTCTCACTCGCCGAGCCTGGGGGTCCTGTGTGGATGCCAGACCCTCAGCGCACGAGCACAGGAACTGGTGGGCGTCGAGGCTGCCGGCTCCAGGTGGACCTGGAAGGCCGCTGAGGGTCACCTGGTGTCCCTGGGACCACCCCGGGGCTGGCTCTGGGGACAGGGCACGGTGCTGGTGACTGCAGGCTGGGCTGCGGCTGGAGGCCGTGTGCCCATCACTGACAGAGGCTTGGAGGTGGTGGCAGGTTCCTGAGGACACACCTGTCATCTGCCCAAGTCACCTTCTCCTCCCATCACTCAAGGTGCTGAAGGCACCTGGGATCCCTTCACAACCAGAGCAGTTCGATTGCTTCCAAATACATGCCTTCCTCGCTCAGCCAGTATTTGTCCTTTTCTGGTGAAGTGAGACCCAGGTTAGCATTTGCTGTCCCAGCTCTGTGACTTGGGCCCTGGGGACACCAGGGGAACCTGCCTCGTGCTGACAACTTCCAGGGTCAGACTGACCAGTTGTGCAGCACAGTGGGGAGGGGCCCAGTGGGCATCAGGGGCTTCACAGAGGAGGTGTGCTTGGCTGTAAAGAATGGGACAGAGTGGACTGGGGAGGCAGGTGCCCTGGGAAAAGACACCAGGGGCCCACTGCTTGGTGTGGGGGATTGGGGTGCAGTGCTGGGGGCCCAGGGGTCATCTGTCCCAACTGCAGGAGCTGGAGCCCAACCTGAAAGCTATCTGATTCCTTATTTGTTCCGAGTGACAAGACCAGTTCCTGTGGGAGAGCAGGGAAGGGGCAGGGGCTGGGGAGGTGGGGAAGGAGACATTATCTTACAGTCAACATGCCCTTAAGACACAGACTCGAGGCTAATCCCCCCAAGCTCACGTGCCTCTCCCCAGGCCATGGAAATGTGGCGCCCATCCCCTGGGGCACGTCTACCCTCTGGGGTGCAGCAAGCTCCTTGCTCACCATGCATGTAAAGATACCTGTGGTGTTTTTAAACTTCTGAGAACGGGAGTGTGGGTGCATGTAGGCATTGTGTCATTTAGGGCTTGGCACACACCCCTCAAGTCCTCGCTGCAGCTCCGAGCCAGGTGCTGGTTGTGGTCCAGCCACCTTTGCTCCTGTCGGCCCCCTTGTCCTGGGTGTATCCTTATGGTCACTGTCCCATCTCTCTTTCAGGCCCGCTGTCTTCCCCACCGTGATTTTCCCTTTGCCCTCTGGTCTGCACCCCAAGTTGGGCCCGGGGTTGGTTCCTCGGTGTCACGGAGCATGCTCCCCACCTGCCGGGGCAGCTGGGACCTCCTGCCCCCGCCCTTCACCCTGCCCACCCCTCCACTCCCTGCTTCTCAGCCGACCCCACATCCGTCCTCGTCTCTCACTGCCTCCTTGCTCTTCATCTCTCTTCAGAGTCCCTTGAATTTAACGGAGAGCACAGAGCAGATGCTTTCTAAAAATTGCCTTTACCCTGTTGTGAACATGACTCCACTGTATATATTCACGCACGTGCACAGACATGGACATCATTTCCACCCCTTGTGCCTCGCAAGGGTGTGCGCCCTGGAGCGGGCTGTCCAGCCGGAGTTCACCCCCTCCGGTCCTTGGACAGGAGCTTTCCCAGGAGCCTCTCCCCGGCCCCACCGTGGAAGGGCTGACCATCCCAGCCGAAGACCAGCATCCGGTGTCCACGGTGTATCTGGAGCAGATGAAAGGGCCAGCCCAGCCCCCGCCATGCACAGGAAAAGCAGACCGTGCTCGCAGGAGGCTTGGAGGGTGGCAGGGACCCCTTTGCCCGAAGGGGCAGTACAGTCCCAGACGCCCCAGCTGCTCCCCGGCTCAGCCCTGGCTCCTGCCAGCTCCCCAGTCCCGGGAGGCATCCGCTCCCATCCCTCCCAGCCGGTGGTGGAACTGGGAACCTCCGCTGGGTGGACACCAGGATGGTAGAGTGTGGCGGGGTCTCACCCCGCAGCGCCCACCCCGGGCTGCCTCTCTGAGGTGGGGAGGCGCAGCTGCGCCCGGTTCCTGTCTCCACTTTGTGGCCCTGTTGTCTCACCTCTATGATCAGCAGAGAACTGAATCCCTCCGGGGACCCCGACCTGTGCTCCCGGCCCCAGGGCTTTTCCACGAGTGTTTCCCTGGGAAGACAGATGGTCGGGGCAGCGGGCAGATTTAGAGTCGGGTAAAATGCCAGCCTTACTCCGCGCTCTTCCTCGGGGACCATTTTCACAAGGCAGCAGGAGTGGAATGGGAACTGGGGGATTTCACTGCTGAAAGTGTGACTAATGCCTCACTGGCCGAGCACGACGGGCCTCTTCATCAGGGAGGAGGTGCTGTGCCCGCCACGCTGGGCCGAGGGGTGCGCTTCTACCCAGTCTCTTCTTGGCTTACAGCTGGGTGCAGGCGGCAGTCCACTGGGGTGGAGGCGTCATCTCCAGACCGCAGAAGGACACCGTGGAGGGGCCCCCAGAGGAGCCCTGCCTGTGACCTCTGTGTCAGTGGGTGGCAGGGATTGTGCCGGGCAGGACCCAGCCTGCTCTCCTGCCCTGGGTGCGGGGCGTGCCCTTCCCAGGTCCCTCCTTGAAAAGAGTCTTGACACCCACAGTGGCTAGATCAGGGTGGACTTCTTACAGCTGAACAACGGTGGGGTCCAGCCCCCATCTCTCATGATGACTCGCGCCCACTCAGGGCTCACACCATGCTTTGCTCTGAAGGTTTCTAAGCTCTTCCCTGGGACTTACCCCCTCCGGCCGTAGCTCGCAGCAGGGAAGTAGGCGGTGGGGGAATGTCAGCTTCATTTTCCAAGTGACGGAGCTGATGCTTAGAGGGGAGATGCTTTCCCTGGGTCTCACGGCTGGTGGCCATCCAAGCTCCGACTTGAGCCCAGGACTCCCTCCGCTGAGCCCCTAACACAGTTCTGCCTGCAATGACTGTAAGCTTTCCGTACATGCACGACTTCCGCAGGAACTCTAACTGCACCCAGAGGGCTTACGTTCTGTCCCCTGTTCCTCACAGCTGCGAGGTTGGCTCGTTATCTCTGCCCGTGGGCGCTTAGCGACCGTCTGGGGACTCCGTGGAATCCTGCCTCTTTGGAAAGCACGAACCGTGGCTGTGTCTTCCTTGAATTCTGAGGTATGGGGACCTGTTGGGAGGGGAGGCTCATTCTCTTAATGGGAAAAGAGAGAAATGAAATGGGGACTTTGATTATCCGAAGCAGCATCTGCAAATTCAGTCCTCACTCTGGGGACTTAGCACAGGAGCTGATTGTTTACCCAGGAAATTTAAAGAAGGAAAAGGGAGATAAGGCAATCACTGGTCGATCCAATGGCAGACATCCTAGATATACTTCTTTATTTTTGGCATGTTTTTCACTTTTTAGTGCATAAAATTATGAACATACACAAAAACCAAATAGAGTCCAATGATGTACCCTCATGCATCTACACCGGCCCATGGCCAGTCTTTCTTTCTTCTTTTTTAAATCTTAACCAACTTCTACTTCCCTCTTCCGTCATATTTCTTAAAAGCAAATCCTAGACATCATAAATCATCTTCAGTAAATATCTCTGCATGTACTTCTGAAAGATAAGGACTCATAATTTTAGGCATGAGAGTGGTTTTGTGGATATGTTTAAAAAAACCCTAATATAATCAAATATCAAGTCAGTGTTCAAATTTTCAATTGCCACATAAATGTCATTTTAGTTTTTTACATTATTTTTGAATCAGAACCCAATCAAAGTGTGATTGGCTGGTGTTTTCTGTCTCCTTCAGTCTGTAGATCTCCTTTTCATATATTTTGTCCTTTGTGATTTATCTGTGAAAGAAGTGTTCCTGACATATTCCATTTTGTGTATTCATTGTTCTATTTCAAGTTGAAGAGGAGAGCAAAGACAGTCTTGGTCCAGGTAACTGTCCTAGAATTTTGATAAATGTGGTTTCTTATGACTTTTGAAAATGGAGACTGCAGAAGAGAAATTTGGGGCATGTACATGCAGATCCTTTGTTCTTGATTTCAGCCTATATTTCAACTCTCTGTGACTGTCTGAAGAATAGGTTGAGACATAGTGATTCCCAACTTTTCAAAAGAACTGGGGACGGAAGACAGAAATACAAACCTCTGAGAAGGGCCCGGAAGTGCTTCACAAAATCAACAATAGTAAGTAACATTAATTAAGCACCAGCTGTGTGCCACATATTGGGTTTAGCGATTGAAATGCATTATCACGTGGATTATCATTCCCTTTTTAACCAAAGAAAATGGTGCCATCTAAACTGTCCTTACTCTGACACAGCGCATCCGCCTCTCTTCCTAATACTCTGACAGCTCCGTGAGGAAGGCTTTACCTCTAGTACCTTGTAAACAGGCTCAACAAATATTTACCGTTAGTGGTCTAGTAATCCACTAGTTTAGGAAGAAAGGAAGGAGAGATGACGTTCCCTTTTGTCACCCACCTACGCCAGAATAGGTATTAAAAGGGCAAACATCCCATTTCTATAGTGGTGAACCACATTCACTGCTGCTGCTGAGAATGATTTCTAAAAATCTGGGTAAAAGGCATTTTAAATATCAGTTTAAAGGTACCAGAGAGCTGCCATGGCAGAGAGCAACTGAAGGTCAAGGTCCCGGGGAGCGACTGAGGGTCAAGGTCCTGGAGAGCGACTGAGGGTCAAGGTCCTGGAGAGCGACTGAGGGTCAAGGTCCTGGAAAGAAGGGAAAGCCACAGGAATGAGTCCGACATCTGGCTCTTCTTCCATGAGGCCCCCGCTAGTGTTGGTCCCAAAGACTGACTCGCTGAGCAGAACCCCCCAGCCGAGAGGCTGAAGCCCCAGAAGCCCCAAGGGGCTGGGGTAGCCAGTGGAGTGAAGGGTCCCCCAAGAGGAAGGGCCTGGGAGAGACCCCAGCATTCTGCTGAAGCCGGAGTTTCGGCCTTCCCAAACACCCACTCAGCTCAATTCCACGTGGTGTGGGGTGACCTCCCTCCTCATTAACTCATGGAAGCCAAAAGAAATAGTCTCTTTGGAGGAAGATAATATAATCCAGAACCTCAAACTATGCCTCAGTATTTCATACATAATGGCAAATGTTCAATAAAAAATTACCAGATGTGCCAGAGACAACACTAAATGACCAAAACCCAGGCAAGAAAAACAAATGATGGAAACAGAGCCAGAGAAGATACAGACATAGGACCTATCACAGACCTCAACACCACTGACTAACGAGCTTTAAAAATTGCTGAGTACAGGGATAGTTTCAACAAGAGCTGAAAATTATGAAAACGAATGAAATGGAAGTACTACAACTGGAAAATAACTAGATTAAGAAGTTGTAAGAGAGACTTAATAGCGAATCAGACACAAGGAAGAGATTAGTGAACTAGAAGATGCCCGTAGAAAACAGCCAGGACAAGGCAAAAGGATGGAAAATGCAGAAAAGAACATAAAGGACTCGTGGGAGATGGCAAAAAATATTTAAAGTACATGCAATCAGTGCCTGTGGAGAGAGAAGATAGGACAGAGCAACCTCAAAGATATAGAGGCTGAGAACTTCCCCAGACACAAAAGCGTCAGGTCGCAGAGCAGGGAAAACTCCCCACCCCAAGTAGGCAAACAGAGAGCGGGGCATGCACAGCGAAACTACGGGAAACCAGGGACAAAATACAATAGTAAAAGGAACTTAGGTCACTTCACACCCATGAGGGTGGCTACTATACCAAGAACACAAAAAGCAAGAATGGAAAATAGCAAGTATGAGCAACGATGTGGAGAAGTTGGAATGCTGTTGGGCACTGTTGCGAAGTAGAATGGCGCAGCCTCTGTGGAGACCAGTGTGGCGGCTCCTCAGAGAATTAGAAATACATTTACCATATGATCCACTCTGGGTGTATCCCCAAAATAATTGATAGCAGGGTCTTGAAGAGATATTTGCACACTTGTGTTTATAGCAGCATTATTCACAACAGCCAAAGGTGGAACTCAGGTGTCCATCAACAGATGAATGGATAAACACCGTGTGGTCCATCCACACAATGGAATGGACATTCCAGCCCATGTACCAGTGTGGAGGGTCCTTGAGGGCATTATGCTAAGTGAAATAAATCAGTCACAAAAGAACACATACTGCATGATTCCACTTACATGAGGGACCTAGAATAGTCAGATTGATAGAGACGGAAGTAGAGGGTGGGTACCAGGCACTGGAGGACGGGGACCAGGGTGTTACTGCTTAACAGGGGCTGAGTTTTATTTTTGCAAGATGGAAGTGCACCGGAGAGGGGTGGTACCGATGGCTGCAGGACAGTGTGAGTGGGCTTAATGCCACCGCACTGCTCACTTAAAAATGGTTAGGAGGCTAAATTTTATGTTGTGAGTATTTTACCACAATAAAAAAAGAGAGAGAAAAGAGAAACTGGGGTTGTTGGTGGAAAAGACACATTATTTTCAAAGAAATAAACCTGACAGCTTACCTTCTCAACAGAAAAATAAAAGTCAGAAGACAGTTGGATTGGATGTCATCTGCCAAGTTCTAAAAGAAAATAACTGCCAACTCAGAATTCTATGCCCAGTGAGAATATCCTCTAAAACTAAAGGTAAAACAGAGATATTTTCATATAAAGTCTGGGAAATGTGCAGTCAAAGCACATGAACTCATAAAGGTCATGTAAAAGGGGATTCTTCCCATAGAAGGACAGGGGTCCCAGATGGACACACAGGAATGAAAGAGGGTTTAACAAAAAAGGGTAAATGCACAGGGCCGCCTACAGGTGTTCAGAGGGTTTAGAGCAAAGACAGTCTTGTCCTGTGAGATTTGAGTGGGATGTGGAATTAAAATACAATCAGCAGCATAGAAGTGGATGGAACCTAAGACTTCTCAGGCCTTTGCTTTGTGTTGAAAATAGGAACTTATTTGAGCATTTGTAGGCAAAGGATACGTAAGTCTCTCAGCCTTGGATACTGTCTAAAAGAAGAGCAGTGGATCTGCTAGAAATGAAAGTGAGGTGTGAAAAGCAAAGTTAACCCTAGGTAAGGTGAGGAGGAGAGAAAAGGGGGCAGGGAATTGAAGAAAATAGAAACAAGACAGTGAGAAGAGCTTTAGAAGCCAGAGGGTGAGAAGTGACATTTGCAGCACATGTAACCATGCTCACATCCAGAGTCTAGAAAGTGCTCCCGTTATGTCAGAGAGAAAAAGCCAGAAAGCCGGATAGCAGAATGGGTGGGAAACAGGAGCCTGTGCCTCACACCAAGGGTGCCCAATGGCCATGACCCTGGAAAGCATGGCCTTGCTGGCCCTCAGGGAAACAAAGTAAACCACTACGTGATGGAAAGGCTGTCATGGGAAACAGTGCTTGCCAGAGCTGTCAAGGATGGGGGCCTAAGTATGTTACTTTAGTGAGCATTCGGGGTCCTGCTGCCATGGAACATGCTCAGACCTTCTGCCCCCAAATCCTCCTGGGCACACACCCAGCTGAGGCGCCTACGTGTGCACACCCAGACATATGCACCCTGCGTGGAACTCCCCCCGCGTGGCATCCAGTTCAGCCCCAGCAGTGACACAAACAAGCTCCAGGTGCACACACACACTAGCAGGGCTGAATCCTGCAGACTCAAGGGTCAGACCCAGACCATGTGCTGATCTTTCCATTCACATAAATCTCAAACCCAGCAGAATTTAGCGATGATGTAAAAATCGGGACGATGGTTACCGCTGGGCGAGGCGGGCAGGTGGAACTGGGAGGGGCAGGACTCTGTCTGCATTGCTAGGAAAGCCCATCTCTACCCGGAGGCAGTTCAACAGGTGCGTCACTTTCCAAGCAGCCACACACCTCTGATTTGGTCATTTCCAGTGTGAAAGTTAAACTTCAGAGAAAGAACATGCTTAAAGATAATAAAAGAGACCAAGGGCCATTTGGGAGGACATGGTTATGTGGCTGCAGACATTCCAGGAAACTTTTATTGAAAGCATGGCCTAGAATAGAGGTGATAGGTCCCATCAGACCCTGCTCGGAGGAAACCCAGCCATTTGTGTCGTCAGATACGGTGCAAGCCTGGTGTGGTGTGGGCAGCTGATGGGCCGGGGGTGCTGGCCACGCCGTTACCTGGGGCCGGGGTGGGTGGAACGGCTGCAGAGATGGGGAGGGTGGGACAGGACCCCCAGGATGAGCGGCCCCTCCTTGCCCCTGAGGACCGCAGTGGTGCAGCCTCCTTCCTGTATTAGAGCCCCTGGGAGTGGGGCCTTAGTCCCTCCTTAGTTTTCTTAGACTGGCAGGTTAGCTAAACTGCGCTGTTGACTTTATCAATTCATTAAACCAGTGGCCCACATAAGCCCAGGAGGATCTGCTTTACGTCTCAGGCTCCAGGCACAGAAAGTCTCCTCTGACGAAACCCAGCCCAGGTCGGGTGTGAATGGGGCAAGGACCTGGGCTTGGGCTCCTGCAGGCCATGGAGGGCGCACAGCAGTGCAGAGCACACCTGGTTGGGCCCCCAGCTCACCTCTCAGGGAGGGGCCGACAGAGGCCAGGCTGTGTGCGCCAGGACTCCCTCCCCGGGGAAGGCAGCCTGGGGTGGGAAAGCGGTGTGCCTATGGAGGCCTGGCTCTGGGCCTGCTATCTGGGACCCCTGGTGGAGAAGCTGTGGGGAGGTGGCTCTTTTCTTTCGCAGTCCAACCCAGCAGACCAAGCCTCTGGGAAGCAATGGCCTTGCTCCTGGACCCACGTGGGGTGGAGTCAGGTGTGCTGCCCTCGGGACACCGGTGTCCCTTGCATGGCATGACCCGCTGCGCTGCCTGTGAGGGGCTGGGGGCCTCCTTCCTGGGGCTGCTTGCTCTGACTCTGATTCGGCCAACACCAGTCCCTTGCTGTGTTCCCATCTCTTTCTGCAGGGCTCCCCTGTTTGTATATTCAATCCCTGCCAACAGATTGGCAACAAGCAGTTCTAGGGGTAGGCACGTCCTGCATAATTGCATTTTTCACAGTGCTTCGAAATTGGCTGGAATTGGGAGCACAGGTCCTTGCTGGGCTCATGAACTCTGAATTGCGTTCCAGAGACACTTCTTAGGGTGGGTGATAGCATTCTGTAATGGAAACACTCCCGGGAGCGGCCGTAGCAGTTTTAATGGGGCTGTTTATAAAACGGTTTTTAATTAGGCAATGTTCGCTTACTATGCGGTATTAGGCTGGGGTCCTAATCCTTCGAATTAAGTGCCTAACTGTGAATAATACCGCTCACTGTTCCTGGAATGGCTCTGTTCCTCCCAGGCCTGGCTTCTTTTTTTTGGAACAAGGTATTATATAGTATTTATGTAACAGTGTGTTGTTGGAATTCCAATAGGTAATAGGGCAGCTGAAGTATGTTTCTGGGAAGAGCAATCCATGGTTATAAACTTACAATTTTAGTAGAACAACAAGCTCCATTCCTTTCGACATCTATCTGTAGCCTGTGCAATACTGTCCAGGGTCATGGAGTGCATGGAGGGGCTTGTGCAGCCCTGATCCAAGGTCCTTGTTTACAGGCAAGGAAACTGCGGCAGAGGGAAAGCTGCCTGCCCAAGGTGCATAGCCTTTTAGAGCCAGTGCCTGGACGTGCTCTGGCTCTGCCTCCCAGCCCACTGTGGAAGGACATGTCCATCTGTGACCTCTCAGCTTCGTCTCCATTTACAAGGCTGCTGTCCACATGCAGAAGCAAACTTCCAGGCTGCTTTCCAGTGCCTCTGGCCTCTGTGCACAAACCGGTCCTGCCTCTTCTGCATGTTGTGCAGAAGGGTGGTGGGATGACACTCGTCAGCATTCTTACTCAGAAGAAACCACAGAATCAACACAAACACTAATTTGGCCGCGGCCTTTGAGTCCCACACAAAATTCACACCTATCCATGGTGGAGTGAGTGTGCCCGTGTGGAGTGTGGGCAGTGGGGCGTCAGCCAGAGCTTAAGGGCCAGAAGTGCCTTGAGGGGACCCTCCACCTGGGTGGGTCCCGCCTCCCCTTCATCACCAGGCAGCCTGGGGGACTCCGATGCCTGGGCCCAGCTTCTGTGAATACGGGCAGGTGTCCTGTCCGTCCTTTGTGAAGTGATGGTCCTGAACTGGGTGCAAAGGGCACAGAGGTGCAGAGGCCCGGCCCTCAGGTCCCGCCGTGGGCCGGGAGGTCTCTGGGCCGCTCTCTCGAGCCGTGTCGCATGCGTTTCCAGATGCCTGGTCCGCGTCCCCTGGGTGCCTCCCTGGGATATGCTCTATGCATCAGGCTCTCTCTGCCTCAGGCCGCCTGAGGCCTGCCCAGACCAGCTGGGGGTGTGGTACCCCAGATTGGGGCAGGGTGAGGGGACACACCATCTGCCCCCTTCTAGCCAGACACTCATGGGGGGAGCCATGGTGGTCACAGCTAATATGGCCAGGAGGAGGGGAGTCCAGCTCTCACGCTGGATTAATTTTGGGCACTGTCAATATAACACACACTTTCACAAAAGGAAACTGAGGCACGGGAACCAGACCACAGTAGCTGGGCCACACGAGCCTTGGCTAGCGCATTCACACATCTTATCAGCTGTTTTCCATAGCTTATTTTTGAGGACGGTTTTTCCACTGATAGAATAAATACAGCTGGCATGGATAATGGTACCTCATAAGAAATGTGGAAATGTTCCTCCTTCTCCCCAACGCTTACAGGGTTTGTCAGGAGAGGGAGAGGGAGCAGGGTCTCTGGCTAAGATGCCCCATCCATCACTTCAATGAAAAGTGGGAATTTAAAAATATCTTCATGATTTCCTGTTTTCTGAATCTAGAGTCCCTAATTATTGGGCATTTCAATCTTGACATTTGCATCCAGACCGTATGCAAAGGGTAAAGGTAAACACATAGAAACCCGATCACTGGCTACTTGATGCCCAGGTGGGGTGAGTAAGCTTTTCCGTAGCAGAGGGACCTGCAGGTGGCAGGATGGACTTTGACCTCTGGCACCACAGATCGTTGATGATGCGCTTTCACCTCGGACTCACCTTCTCCATGAACGCCGTGCAGCGCTGGGTTTCACTGATGACGGAACACCTCATGCAGCTTACAAACGAGGTCACATCGTCAGTGTGGCTTTCTCGCTGCAACCACGGCTGCCTCTGCGACATCTGGTCACCTTGCCTGGCCATGCTGACGGTGCCCAAGGAGAAATGCACCTGGGTGGACTTGTGGAAACTGTCCCTTGACTAAGGTTTTCCCAGGGTCACGTCTTCCAACCCACCCATGTGCCTGGGGCAGGCCCACTGCAGGGACCTGATCCCACGTCTAGCTTGCTTCTCTCCAATGACATGCCAGTGCCCCTGAGGCAGCTGCCTCACCTGGTGACACACACGGGCTCATCTAAAGGAGCCTCGGCACTGGGCTTGCAGGGTCCTTCTCACACAAGGGCAGTGCCGAGGGTAAGGGGGATACTAAAAAGGATGAAAATACAGAATTTTTGAAATATGTGTTTATTGACCAACAAAATAACTACCTTACATTGCTGTATCTCAAAAATAGTTCTGTTAATAAGTTTCAAAAGTGTAATTCTTTGTTAAAAATAACATGTCTGTGTTTATTAAAGCAAAACAAAACTTTATATTGGCTATCAGAATACTAAAACAATATCATAAGCACATTATTCTTGATACATATTCACATACTAGCCACTCCTCTTTTCATGAAATTTATCTTATCTTTTTTCTCTCTTCATAAAACTGCAAACCTCTTCAAATTTTTGTGTTGCTGTTAATAAATTTGAAATCTTCTCTGTTGACCATACTATGTTTAATTGAGAAAATATTCTGTCTTATTGATGCTGAAGTATAGAGTAAGTCCAGAATAATTCTGCTTAGTGAATGTCTTGCCAGTGGGTTTTAGCCCCGGTCAAGTTCACTCTTGATTCGGTGAGACCAAAAAATGACAAAGGAACATTCTTGGGGTGAAAGGGTTTATATGCAACTTTGTGCCCATGCTGGCAGGTCAATCACAAGACTGTCGTCCACTCAGAGCGAGTCTGCAGGCAGCAAGCCGGTCTCTGCCTCTGGGCCCCCGCAGCCGCCTCAGTCTCTGTCCTTGGCGCTGCCACCCCTCCAGCCTCTGCTCTGCTCTCCTGCAGCCTTGCCGCCATGTCGCTCAGAGCCCTGGGCGGAGCTCTTTACATAGAGTCATTAATAACCTCCTGCCTACACGTGTGCAGTGAGCAAGCCGACCAGGGCCAGGTGAGAATCCTGCCACAGGAACCTTCACTTTCTCTACAGTAAAGGATCATCTTAATTTTATTTTTCATATGTAAATCTTTAAATATTTCAGGCCAAATGTTTTCATAGGTACTATCTTTATGCCTCCTTTCAGAGGACATTTCTTTCGCAAATATATTTGTAAGATAAAACTGGTCAAATATATAGTACGTAGGATTCCTTTGAATGTTTTGCCATACTTAGATCTTGCAAAAAAAGAAACTTCTCAAGTGAATTCCATTCTGGTAAAGGGCATAAATTTATCCAATTGAAAATAAATGTCTGTCAGCCCCAGACGAGTTCACTACGGAATCAGTGAAACCAAGAAATGACAACAGAACATTCTGGGGTTAAACGGTATATACCTGGACTTATTCTCCTGGCGGCAGGTCGAGCCCTAGGATCCCATCTGCATCCAGCAGCCTGCAGGTCTGTGATCCTCCTCCGTCTCTGCCTCCACCCAGAGGCCTGGGCAGAGCTCTTTATGTAGTGATCCGGTCAGTACCAGCCCACTGCCCACGGGTGTGGGAGCAGCAGGCAGTTCCATCAGCAAGTAGTTTAGGGCCAGGTGAGGATCCTGCCCACAGGAACTTCCATTTTCCCCACAGTGTCCCTCAAAAGATTTTCCCACAAATTGGAATATACCAAAGCACAGCCACAGAATTTCCACAGCCACCAGAACTTCTAAGTTGATGGGCTCTCCTCCCCCATCCCTACCCCTTTCATTTCAAAAGGTCATTCCATTGTCATCTGACTCCCATTAGACCATTTACTATTATTATTTGTCTTTCATGTTCCCTACATTTTTCTTTCTCTGTTTCATCTTGCGTATTTTCTATTAACTTATCTTCAAGGTTACTGACTGTCCTCTGGAGTGTCCAGGATATCTTAAACGTCATTGAATGAAATTCTCATTTTAGGTATTGTATTTTTCAGTTCCAGAATGTCTGTTTGGCCTTCTTTTATAATTTTCAGTTCTCTGTTGAAATATTCTGTCTTCCATTTTTAACATCTTTTCCTCCCACCCACCATGTTTATCATACATATGATCGATCATAACATATAGTCAACTATTTTAAAAACCTTTTCTGCTAACTTTGATGACGGAAACACCAGTGAGCCTGATAAAAAAATGTAGAGGAAGACATTATTGTCCTCCAAAGAGTTTAAATTTTCTGGTGTACTTTCTACCATTTCAGTGATCATGTCTCTCCTAATTTCCTCCTGATCTGGTTTCTCTCCAGTACTTTGAAAAAGTTAATTATAAACCATTTTTAGTTTTCATAATTATTATTGGCAGGAGAATCAGAGGAATAGGAGCTATTGTTTTACTTATTTATTTTTAATTTATTTATTATTTAGTTTGATGATTGAAATTAAACTCTCAGATAGTTAAATTTCAAAGACTTCCTGTTTATGGCATCGTTATGAATAATCATATTTGGTAAAATCTTAGCTTTTAGATAAAGTTCTTTGACACTACTTTCAGTTAGTACTTTAAATAAAGATTTTAAAATGTTATTTTTTAAAAGTACCATTAATAGCCCTGTAGGACACTTAGGTCCTATAGAACTCAGGTATTCCTAAAATTAAATTCATGATAGGCATCAGTGTCCTGTGATATGAATATTTTTATTCAACAGTAGCTTAATAACAAACATTTTATAGTTCACTATTCTAACTCCATGTGTGTGTGTGTGTATATATATACATACATGCATATTTTTATGTATATTTCATAGTATCATAAAATTTGATGGCAGTAGCTTCTGTTTCAGTTGGCAGACTAACCTAGCTTGACAAAATTATGAATTTTATTTTATTCATATAATTATAACCACTGCCACTAAGGGTCCTTAGTTTAGCAAGAACATTACTTTATCCACAAATTTTGGATTTTTAGTATCACTACCGACGAGTAACTTTATTTCAGTGTTGGAACTTTTGACTGAATTGCATTCAGTATAATATCAGATGTTTCCCTTTCAAGAGGGTGAACTTCTCGTGGCTTTTCTTTGATTCACTGAACTACAGTTTTTTTAGAAATGGAATCCTGTATTGGAATTAGCTTAGAGGGTTCTGTTTCTAGCATCTGGGGATGCTGACTAGAAAACTGAAAAGCAGGCATCTTTCACTTGTGAAGTCCTGCTTCTGCTAACGGAGCCGTGCAGGAGAAGCATATAGGAGCTTGGAATTTAAAGTGAGCAAACTAAGTCTGGAAGAAGAAACAATTGATCTGAATGAAACGCCATGCTTCACAAAGTGTATGTAAACCTACCTTCTGTACCTACATGTGCTGTGTTTTGACTTTTGGTTACAGTTTATATGAATTACAAAATAGTTTTTGAAGTCGAAGCAGATACTTCCTGCAGATTTGAGTCATCTGACTCTCCCCGGGTCCAGGTTATCACCACGGCCCACGGAGAATGCCACTTGTTGATAAACATTTAATGCAGTTTGCAAGTTTATCGTCAGCCTTATTGAAAGACAAATGAGGTAGAATTTTTCACTAATTGTATTCTCTTCAGTTAATGGCGCTGAAAGGATTCATGCCAAATTTAAAAGGTGTTGCCATACAATAAATAAATAAGTCGCTGAGTTGTGCTGCACTCAGAAATGGCAAAGCCACTAGAGCATGTGGGCCCTTAACAAGCAGGGCCGCCGCGGACCGGGGCGTGCATGGCCTCTCCTCAGCTTGTTTGGACTTGGCCAAAAGGCTGTTGAAGCTCAGAGCGAGGGTCCCAGGGAAGGTGTGTCTGCAGGCTTTGCACTGAGATCCGGAGAGGCGCTGGGAGGTCGTCCCTGGCCCCACAACAGCCTCCAGAGGGTCCTGCTGGCCTGGCTTGTGCGCACCCAGGGCGGGGCCTGTGGGGTCCCACCGCCTGAACCCCCGGGCCCTGTCCCACTGGGTGGAGGGCTGCTGCTGGGCTGGGGCAGATAAGGTGGAAGGACTGTGCGCCTTCAGCTTATATCAAATGCCCTCAAAACAGCAATTTTCTTCTGCCTTTTCACATCAGAATGAAGGCCAGACCTCCCCTGACATGGAAAATGTATTCTGATCAGCCAGCTGGGAGCGATTTACACACAGGCCTACCAGCTTCCTAGGGGCTGCGAGGGCTGCTGGCAGCAGCCAGGTGGGGCACTGGGTCTCACTCGCTCCCCTGACCCCTCAGGTCAAAGGCAGGATGTTCCTGTTGTCAGGTTTCGGCCGTGGCACCCTCAGCCTGCAGAATACTCAAGTGAGGGACAGCGCTCCGCGGGCCGCCTGGGCTCGGGGGTGGGGGCCCGGGGTGAGGCCAGGGGCGGGGAGCCTGGACCTCAGCACCCTCTGTGGTCTGCAAGCCACTTGGCGTCTCTGGGTCTGCATTTCCCCTATGTAGGGTCTTTGTTGGATGCTGTGGTATCCCAAAACCATTAAAGGAGATTTAAGTAAAGAAAAGAGGGACAAAGATTGAGGCTTACACCAGGGCGTTGCTGCCTCACTGGATGGTGCATTGGTGCGGGTTTCTGGTGGTCCATACCCAGCGTCCTGCCCTTTAATGGATGGGCAAGGTGGGACCAGAAGTGAACTCCCAGACACAGTCAGCACCACCCCCCCAGCACCGGGAGCTGGGCTCAGGGCACGTCCATGCACATTCACGAGTCCTCCTCTGTATCCCTGGTGGCTGGGCCACACGGGCCAGGAGACTCCCTCTCTCACGCAGGGGCACGTTCTTGCACGTCGGCAACTGTGAAGGTCAGCGCTGTTCGGGCCCTCACAGGGCCCTGGCACCATGTTCCCATGGCCCTCGTGGAGCATCTCAGAGGGAGGCAGTCTTCTCACCAGTTGCCAGCATTCAGCCACCGTGTGCTGGGAGCACGCCAGGGGGTGAGGATGAGTTCTGGGGGGCTCGCCCAGCCCCAGAGCCGGGGACACCCACTGCTCAGGAGCCACAGAGCCCGGAAGTCACATGGTAAGAGCGATGGGGGTGAGCAGTGGGGGAGGCAGGGCCAGGGTCAGGGCTCCAGACCAAGGACGGAGGACCAGGTGGAGGACGCAGGGGGAGGCGGGGTCGCGGCTGTGTGATGGGGTGGAGCAGAGTGACAGACCCGCAGCCTTGTCAGATTCGAGCTGCAGATACATTTCAAGTGGCTCGGCCCCATTTCTCACAGTTTGGACTGGTTTTAGACTTCCAGGAAATTTGGAAGTTCCGGCTTCTCTTGAACCCACGCTGGGCTCGCTGACCCGTGAGTCGGCCTGAGCTGGAGCAGGTGGTCCTCTGAGTGAGGCCATGGCTGCAGTCCTGCCATCCCAGCCGCAGCCAGTGTTCACCTGCTGAGCTGCTTGGGCCTGCGGGGAGCCAGGTGCTTTCTGAAAAGTGGTTCTGAGATTTCATAGTTGCAGATTTGTGCTGTTGAATGTAATCAATTTTTATGGATTCAAGCAATAATATGAAGTCATGCTTAATTACACGGGTGCTACTTTACAGGTGGGAAAGAGCAACTGTTTTTGAAAATCGTGAAAACTTGTACTTTATATATTTTCATGGAAAAAAATAAGCCCAAGTGTCTGTGTTCCATTTTAAATCTGCAGTTAACTATGTCTCAAGGGCTCAGCTATCGCCTGTTGGGGCGCCTTTGGTCAATAGGCTCTGTGTTATCCATCTCCCGAACACCCGTGCTCCTGGGGAAGGTGGTGCAGGGGTCCCGCACAATGCGGGCAGGGCTCAGAGTGGCCTTTGCCTTACCAGAGAAATTCTCAGCTACACAAGGCTCAGGGAAGATTTCCCTACAATGGACTCCTTTATCGTGACCTATTGACAGACGCAGCATCTGATGCCAGTGGACTGGGCGCCTGAGGAGGCATTCTCCCACCCGTGACTCAGTGCCCCTGAGTAGGAGGAGAGCTTCGGCCTGAGATGCTGGACAGTGGCCTGGGCACCAGAGGGGCAGAGAGACGTAAGCTGCAGATGAGGTCTGTCCCCTGCGTGCCGGCAGGTGCAGGTGAGGGTGGAGCCCAAAGGTGACCTGCTAGAGCCCGAGGTGGCTGATCCCACCTCCAGGTGTTAGTTGACTTGAAGCCGCTGAGGTGCACATGGGCGTCTGCTCTCCTCCCCACTGCCCGGCAGTGACCCAGGAGCAGGGAGCCCAGGCCCTGGTCGGACTAGCTCTATCACCCTGCTTTAAAAGGCAGATGGCCCAGTTTCCTTTCAGGGGGGTCATCTCTGCCCCAGGCCATCTTCTGGAGGACCATACCTGGGTGACCCCCCTGAAGCCATGTCCAGCTGGATCAGAGCATCCGCTGGCCCATCACTTATGGTCAGAGCTCGGGTAGATGCTAATCCTGGTGTGCCAGGGGAGGGGGCAGAGAGCTGTATGCAAAAGGCTGTTTTCCATGCCCACCCTTTGCCCTGGATGTGTCCCTCGTGTGCAAGAGGACATGATGCTCCCTGTGTGCACAGTGCAGAGCTGATCAGGGTGCATGGAGCGTGACCCGCTCCAGGCTCCTGCCCTCTGTTTGAGGGGCTCTGCCAGGCCCCCTGTGGGGCAGGGCGTCTGCCCCCTTGCTGGCAGGGGCGTGATGTGCCCTGCGTCCTCCCTCAACCCAGCCAGCCAAGTCTCCTGCACCAGGCTGCTGTGCCCGCAGTTACTTCCCCTTCTCTTCCTGTTGGGGGCTGAGCCCCTCCCCCCACACACCGGGCCCTGATTTATTTGCAGTTGGCAGAGCTCGCAGCCCTGCAGGGGACAGATGTCTGCTATTGTGTTTGGGTGAGGGACAAACATGTAATTTCCTCTGCATTAATCACAACCTTGCCAACCGCCTGCATGGCTGTCCCAGGGCCCTGTGCTCTGAGATGGCAGCCTGTCCCTCTGCCTGCTTACCGGCCTCACCGTCTCAGGGTGGGGGTGGGGGGCACAACCCCCAGGCACAGCCCTCCCGTGGCCGGCAAATCACAGCCCAGGATGCTGCTCTGGCCCCCAGCAAAGTTTTGGATATGTCACCTTGCTTCCAAAGCGCCCCTGGGAGGGACAAAAGCGCTCAGCAGAGCGGGGGCTGCAGGTGAGGGGACTAAGGGCTGGCCGAGGACTGGGGGGGCTTGGGGAGTGGTGGAAATGTTCCCAAACTGGAGTGTGACGATGGCTTGACAAATCTGTGAATTTACTTAAAATCGTGGGATTGTAGACTTACAGTGGTGAATTTTATGGCCTGTGCATCGCACCTCAGCAGAGCTCCCGGGCTCGGGGCATTCAGAGCTCACAGTGAAAATAGTACCAGACGGCGAGTCGGCTGCTGGACGGACTGTGCTCTCATTAGCTCCTGCCTCGGTTTCTTCATCTGTGAACCGAGGAGGGATTTCCAGAGAGCCGCGTGCCCCGCGCTCCTGGCCTCCTCCAGCGCTGAGCATGGCTGGTTCTGGGCTGCGGTTCTCAGGGCCAGCGAGGGCCGTGACCCTGTGGTGGGCAGGGGCAGTGCCCCCCCCCCCCAGCTGCGGCTGATGTTTGCTGGGTTCAAGTTGCCCTGTGCCAGGCAGCGCCCGGCCATCGGGTGTGGTGTCTGCTCCACCCTCTGAAGGCCTTGGCGCCCGGGTCTGCCGGGCCTGAGCCACGTCCCTGGGCACACGCTGCTCCGCTGTGGTCCCTGGATGCATCTGTCATGATGAACCTCCAGTGTTCAAGGAACATGTTAGAGACGTGGCTTTGCACTGGGACTTGCAGTTTCGATATAATTACTGAGCATTCCCTGTTGTCAGAGCAGCCAAGCAGGCGGGCAGCCCTGGGCTCACACACCTGGCTCTGGAGCTCCATCACAGGCCTGTGCAGACGCAGGGCACCAGGCCTAGGACCCTTGAGGGTAAAACTGTGAAATTTAAAACAGCAGCAGATGGGTGAGAGCGGGGTGGGTGGTGCACCAGCCCCGGCTCCTGCAGAGATGCCAGGAATCACCAGGCGCGGAGCGGGCACCAGTGCCCTTCCGGCCCAGGGGCCCCATGGGGGGCCTGGATCTCCGGACGCTGTCCCCAGCCAGAGTGCCTCTTGAGCCAACGCCCTGGAGGCACGGGCACCCCAGAGAGGGGCGGAGGGGGGCGCTGGCACCTCCCCCTAATGGGCCCACTTAACTCAGGACGTCAGATAAGGACCAGCCGGCTGCCCGGGCCCAGCGAGACCTGAGCAGAGGCAGAGGAGCAGAGGGGCCTCATTCCCCCTCCGTGGGAGGCCGTGGGAATACATCTGCACCCCCCACCAAACGTGTAATATGATTATTCAGTGACAAAAGGTGCTGGGGCAAAATTAATTGATTCTGATTAATTCTGAAGCCCCCTCCCCCACAGTGTCTGCAATGGTTTCTTTCAGCAACACGCTCTGGCTTATCTTTGCCAATTGGTGCGACCAAACCGATTTGGAAATGCGGGCCTACAGTGAGTGCCCAGAACAGGGCTGGGCCAGGAATCAGCCCCGGAACGGGACCCCAGCACTACGTCCGAGCCTGACCAAGTGGGGAGCCATGTCTTGCCTCGTGCCCAGCGTTTCTTGTGAGTCCAAATTCCTGTTTTCTCTCGGGGTTGCCGAGAAAGTGTCGCCTACAGCATGTCTCTCTCTTCTTTGGATTGAACCGGCTGTCCCCCAACAGCTGACGTTCTAGGCACCGATGGGAGGCTGAAGGGAGGGCTGACTCCACGGGGAGGGGGCGGCGGGCCCGGCCACTGTGGGGCTCTGCCTGCCCCGGGAGAGCCCTTCTCGGGGCCCTGAACCCTGAGGACCAGCTACACTCCTCACTGAATCACGGGCTGGCGGCACTACGGCCCCAGGGCGCCCAGAGTCACACCCGACTCTTTACCTCGGGTCGGCTGATTGAGCAAAGTGTTTGTGAGCTTATGAGATACCCAGTGCATCATGCTGGGTGGTGGGTGCTCAGAGGTGAATCTGATACAGCCCTGCCCCTCAGGCTCATGGGCTCAGGCAGTAGAAGGACACTGGGCGCCCACTGTGTGCTGCAGAAGCGCGCAGAAGGCCCGGGACACACAAACCTACCGTGCTCCCCTGGGCGAGGGTGACACACACCATCCCCCACAGGCCAGGAGTGGGCCGGTGCCCCCATCCGAGAGGCAGCAAGCAGGCAGCCAGATGGGGCACCCTTGTAAACCTGCCCCTGAGCCCAAATCAAGGGCGCTTAGGAATAAAGAAGTGCCCCCTGCCTGTGGGGGCTCCACCGTCTCTGCATCCAAACCAGCTCCCGCCCACTTGTGATGTCCACTATGAAACACATCTAAACACTCATCCCGTGGAAGCTGAACACGGTGGAGTGGGTGAACCCGCCTGTGCGGGGTGACTGTGACTGTGTCCAGCACAGGTCCAGCTCTGTGGGCTCGGGAAAGAGAGCATTGAAGACAGCCAGCTGGCACACAGACGGTGCTCAGTAAATGTTAGGTGAGCTTGACCCTGGGCAATAGGACGTCGAGAGTTTACATACCTACTGCCGGGTAACACTTCACCCGGAATTTGGTGGATTAAAACAACAGTTACTGAGTTCACACACCAGTGATTTGGACAGAGAGACAGAGGGACAGATATAGAGATGGAGACAGAGACTGAGTGGCAGAGATAGGAAGGGGGGAGGGGAGGGGGCCAGGGCACCTGCTTAGTTGCTTCACGGAGGGTGGCCAGCCCTTTCTGGGCCAAGCCAGGAGCCGCGGGGGCTGCTGACCGGAGCTGGGGGTGCCTTGGGCCACCTGGGCCAGGCCTCGCTCTTGGGGACCCAGTAGGAGAGTGGAAGGTCAGCAGGGGAGGCCAGGAAGGGCAGGTCAGGTGGGAGTTGCCCCAGGTAAGGGGAGAAGGAGCAGCTGAACACACCCGCCCCTCAGAGCAGCAGCGTGGAGCCGTGCAGGAGCCCCGGGACTGCCAAAGCCCTGGTTCCGACCCCTTCTGTGTAAGCTCCCCTGGCCCCTTCTGCCAGCCTCAGTTTCCTCCTCTAGAAGGTGGGACGATGACCACGCCTCCTCCCGAGCTTGGGTTGGCTGTGTGAAGCTGGTGCCACTGAGAGACACCGTGGCC
Source organism: Smutsia gigantea (assembly GCA_032199065.1). Lineage (NCBI taxonomy): Eukaryota > Metazoa > Chordata > Mammalia > Pholidota > Manidae > Smutsia > Smutsia gigantea. Next base: position 106,287 of record JAVSCE010017203.1, on the reverse strand, counting down.
CCTTCTCCAGCTGTGAGGCCAGCTCGGTTCACAAAAAGCCATGTGCTTTGTGCCTGAGATGGTGCACAGTCTAAGGTTTCGTTTGTCACCACTAACCCTTCAAAAGCTAGCTGGTGCCGGTCCTGCCGTCCGCACACTGGTGTGCAGTGGCCAGCGGGGCCTCCTAGCCCTGCTAGGCGTGGGCAGGGTCGCTTCCCCTCCTAGGCTCTGTGGGGTCTCCTTCAGCAGCGGGAGCGCCACCGTGCCCAGGAGATAGAGATGCGAGCTGGTAAAGGCCTCTGGATGGGGTGAAGTCCCCTGTTCCCCACAGACGTGTGTGGGCAAGGAGGCCCCCACTGACCCACTCCTTCGGTTTCCCTGGGGCCACAGAGGAGGTGCCGTGCCTGCTGGCTTCCCCTGCCGGGTCCCTTCTTTCTCCTGGAGCCCAGAGAGGAGCATCTGGGCTGTGTGGAGTTCCCACCTCACGTCTTAGCCTGCTACCTGGTTCGACAGGTGCATCACGGGGCTCCTTCACGGGCCCAGCTGGACAGTCATGGGCTCCAGAACAAGGGGCTATACCTTCCCAGGAGATGCAATCAAGGTCAAAAGAAACTGTGCTAAGGAACATTTTATAGTGCGAAGTGTGCTGCCCAAATCTGGGAAACGGAGAAAGTGGGGCTCCAGGGAGTCGGGACATTTGTAGGACACGTAGCTGCCAGGGGAGAAGTGCAGGTTCCGGGGACCCCAGGGCGCTTGGCACAGGTTGGGTGTGATTCTCTGCCTGGTCTGAGGGGGCATGAGACCATGGTCAGTGGGAGAAGGGCACCTGCTCTCTGGGGTGCAGAGAAGGAATCACCCGTCCCTTGAGCTTGAAATTATACCTAAAAGAAATGTCCGCAAGGGAAGGGGTCCTCAGCCGGATTCCCCTTCAGCACGAATCTGTCTTCTGGCCAAGGAGACATTCTAGCTGATCAAAGGAATGTGTGGAGCCCCTCTGCTTCCGGCATGTGCCCCTCTTGGCCGCACGCCCTTTGTCCCCCACCAGCCTGCCTGCCATCGGACGGGCCGCGTCTGCAGGGCCCCTCAGCCTGGGGGGTTGCCGCTCTCAACTCACCTCTGGCCTTTCCCAGTGGGCTTTGTTTTCTGATGCATGTAGATCGATTTCATCCAAACTCTATCTTCTGGAAATAATCTAGTTTTTAAAACTTTTCTGATTTATTCTGCTTCTTTCCTCTTTATTTCCATGCCGTCTTTTCAGCATGGATCTGGAAGTTTCCAAATTAGCCGATCCCTGGAGCAAATTCCAACCAGGTCTCTCTGTGCATGAGCATGTCCAGACATGTCACATTTAATACCAGGTTGGAAGGGACGCTGACTCTCCGCGGCTGCCCCTTGGCCTGGTTTATCCCAGGAAAATGGGCCCCAGAGAAGAAATGAGAATCCGTCAAACTGACTAACACAGTCAGTGTCTGAATGGACTGGAAATCAGGCTTCCAGGCAGCTGTCCTCTGCTGCTTGGAGGGAAAGGAGACATCGTCAGCACCAGGGGCCCAGAGCCACAAGGTGGGCGAGTGCCCTGTGGGGCCGTCAGCTGAGGAGCCCGCCTTCTGCCCCGGGAGGCAGCCAGGGCTGCTGAGGCTCCCAGCCCTGGCCCTGCAGAGCCGTGGGGACCCACTGAGCCACATGGGCGTCCTGTCCCCATGGGAGCAGCCCCTGAACGTGCGTCCTGGGGAGGTCGATGGAGCCTGGGGCAGCACCAGGCTCGGTCGGGGACCACCGACCCCTGGGGTGATCTGAGGAAACACTCTTCCTGGTTGGAACCAGCTTTCTGGGTGTTTTATTACTCATACCCAGTTCCCCCCTAGATGACACAGGCCCTCTGCTAGACACGGTGCACAGCTGCCCACCCTGGATGAGAGGAGGGGTGTGGGGCAGTGGAAAGGGTCTTGCGTCCCTGACTGCCGGCCCTGGGTGTCCCAGGCTGGCCGGAAGCCTTCCTTCATGGGCTCTGCCCCCCGGGGATGGAGCAGCGGGATTTAGCTGGCAGGAGGGCATGTCGGTTTAATCTGCTGCACAGCGCGTTTCCCCCAAAATGCAGGAAAACACACACTCGCTATCCCAGTTTCTGTGGGTCAGAAACCCATGTGCGCAGGACAGCCTCTGTCTCACACGGAAGAGGGAGGCGCAAGAACCATCCCATGCCTGTCCCTTGTCCCACAGTGACACACACCTCCTGCAGACCCCTGTGCCGGGACCACACCCCACCGTGGGGAGGCGGGAGCGCCATCCAGCGGGGCGTGCGTGTAAGGGGCTGTCTGCCTGTGCTTCAGGACCTGGGGCTCCCCGTCCCCATCACCTCCCCGCCTGGAGGAGCTCTGTCTCATTCTTAGGGAAGGACTTCCCCTTCATATTTGGGGCTAAGATTCTCTGCTCCTACTTCTTAGTCTTCCTCTCAAATCCTTGGAGTTTTGGAAGCAAAATCCAGAGAGTCTCGAGGTGGGTGAGAGTCCTGCTTCCTCCGAGCCAGTCCCTGCTCCGAGGTGATGGGTACAGCCCTGCTGGCCACCTGCTGGAACTGGGGCAGGGGCAGCGGCCAGGCAGTCTGAGGCAGCTGAGCAGGAACACACGTCCTCCAGAGAACAGGTGTGAGTCCAGGGAGAGGAAATCCCGGGGCAAAATACCTCTAAAAACCGAAATCAGTCCAAGGGAGAAATAAAGTTTAAAACTTGTTTATTGCTTACAAACTGCAGTCTGAGGCCATATCTCTTTCCTGCTCCAGCAGAAGCAAAACCGGCCCTCCCCTCCCCTCTCAGGTACAGAGAAGCCCTCCTGCCCAGGTAATTACCTGTTGATATGGAGATGAACTTCTCTCCACCCCTGAGGAATGATGCAAAGGCACTAAAGCCATACTTCTCTCCACCTCTGAATTCCTATTGCTATGCAGATGTACTAAAGCCAGATGAGATATTCTAGAAATGTTACAATTTTACCCACAACAGGGTACCCTGATTCCCTGGACCAAGACCGCGAGGATATGGGGCTGCCGTGCCCTAGAGACTGAAACCCGGCAAACACCCAAAAGCCATTCTCCACATGCAGGAGGTGAATCTCGCCCGCATGCCTTTCCCAGCAGTCGCCTGGGAGGGAGAGGGATTCAGCCTGCCGTGGGAACTGAGGACCTACCGAGTGAGCACCTGCTGGGCTGCACCGCTGGCGTCAGGGCCGCCCAGGGCCAGCATTCGAGGAAGCCATTGAAGGCCTGTCCCCCAGGCAAACGAGCCATCAGGTGAGCATGCCCAGCCGGGAGAACACCCCAGGAGGCCCAGGAGGTCTGCATGCTTGGGGCGGCCGGCTCCCAGAGGGCAGAATGTGGGGCCTGCATGCCCTTCCCAAACTTGCCCTCTCCATTGAGGGCCGAGCCTCTCCTTTGCTCTTGAAACGTGAGGCCCGTGGCTGCCTGGCTGCATGCTATGGATGGACCCACATGACTTCCAGGGCCAGGACAGCAAGGCAGATAGTCCCTCTGGCTTCTCCTTCTCAGGACACCTCCCTATTAAACTTGTTTATTGCTTACAAACTGCAATACAAGGCCATCTCTCTTTCCTGCTCCAGCAGAAGCAAAACCGGCCCTCCCCTCCCTGGTAAGCTGGTGCAATGCCAGGAGGAGCCCAGGCCACCGGTGAGGCCACACCATCCAGGTCCCAGCTGGCAGCTAGCATAAGCCTCCAGCTGTGCGAGTGGCCGTCAGATGACCCCAGGCCCTCACCCCCAGCTGGTGGCTGGGGTGCAGGGATGCACTGTGCTCCCCACATCGCAGATCCATGGGAGAAATAAACATTGCCATTGTTGGAAGCATTTTTTAAGCTGTGGTGTTTTGCAGTGTGGCACTAGGGAACTGGGACACCTACCCTCCCCGCCCAAGATGAGCAGCTTGAAATGTGCACCAGGAAGCAGGGCCCATGTCTGTGGGGCTTTGCTCCAGCCGTGACTGAGTGAGGGTGGGAGGTTGGTGGTCGTGTTCAGGAGGCAGCATGTGACAGCCCCATGGAAACCTCCACTTCCCTGTGTGCGGCTCCGCCGCCAGGCTTTCCGATGGCCATGATGTTTCTCTCTGTTCTCCTGTACTCATCCCCACAACAGCAGCACAGGGCATTCAGGAGAGGACAGAGTGAATTGTACATTCACGGGGCCCTGGGAACAAACCCTGCCATCCCCCCTCCTGCTTGGAGGAGGTCATTGCCAGCAGGTCAGGCAGGGCCACTTCCTGCCACCCCAGCTCCTGCCCGTGTACCCACGGGCTCTGTCCCCATGCTCGGCCCCTGAGGATGTGCTGGGCCCTCCCACCTCTGTCGGCTTCCCTGGTCTCCATTCTCCATCAGGAGCAGGTGAGAAACACCCTCCACTCTGGCTCTGACACCCCACCTGTTCAGGGGTGTTTCCAGGTGCATGGGGCCTCAAGAGTTTATGACCTTGGGAGCCCTGTAAGAAAAAGAGAGGAAAATTGCAAATACAAATTTAGGTGAAAATGTGAATATTTTTGGAAGGAGAAAAAGATTGCAACCAATTTTAATACTTTAAAAGCTGCCACATACCACAAGTATCAGAAAAACCATAAGAAAAACATCATTAATCATTAATAATTACCTGCCTGTCATGCCTTCTGTCTACATACTTTCTGTCTGTGTACTTCTGATGGCCTCTTCATATAATTACATAATATCATTTTCTTTTTTTTAAATATAACTTATTTTATTATCATTAATTTACAATTACATGTGCAATATTACGATTATTAAACTACCCCTTCATCAGGTCCCCCCCACCAACCCCATTACAGTCACTGTCCATCAGCGTAGTGAGATGCTATAGAATCACTACTTGTCTTCTCTGAGTTGTACTGCCCTCCCCGTGCCCCCCCAACATTACATCTGCTAATCGTAATGCCCCTTTTTCCCTCTTATCCCTCCCTTCCCGCCCATTTTCCCCAGTCCCTTTCTCTTTGGTAACTATTAGTCCGTTCTTGGGTTCTGTGAGTCTGCTGCTGCTTTGTTCCTTCAGTTTTTTTCTTTGTTCTTATACTCCACATATGAGTGAAATCATTTGATACTTGTCTTTTTCGGCTTGGCTTATTTCACTGAGCATAATACCCTCTAGCTCCATCCATGTTGTTGCAAATGGTAGGATTTGTTTTCTTCTTATGGCTGAATAATATTCCATTGTGTATATGTACCACATCTTCTTTATCCATTCATCTACTGATGGACACTTAGGTTGCTTCCATTTCTTGGCTATTGTAAACAGTGCTGCGATAAACATAGGGGTGCATCTGTCTTTTTCAAACTGGGCTGCTGCATTCTTAGGGTAAATTCCTAGGAGTGGGATTCCTGGGTCAAATGGTATTTCTATTTTGAGTTTTTTGAGGAACCTCCATACTGCTTTCCACAATGGTTGAACTAATTTGCAGTCCCACCAGCAGTGTAGGAGGGTTCCCTTTTCTCCACATCCTCGCCAACATTTGTTGTTGTTTGTGTTTTGGATGTCGGCCATCCTCACTGGTGTGAGGTGATATCTCTTTGTGGTTTTAATCTGCTTTTCTCTGATGATTAGTGATGTGGAGCATCTTTTCATGTGCCTGTTGGCCATCTGAATTTCTTCTTTAGAGAAGTGTCTATTCATGTCCTCTGCCCATTTCTTAATTGGATTATTTGCTTTCTGTTTGTTAAGGTGCATGAGTTCTTTATATATTTTGGATGTCAACCCTTTATCAGATACGTTTTTATGAATATATTCTCCCACACTGTAGGATGTCTTTTTGTTCTACTGATGGTGTCCTTTGCTGTACAGAAGCTTTTCAGCTTGATATAGTCCCACTTGTTCATTTTTGCTTTTTGTTTCCCTTGCCCGGGGAGATATGTTCATGAAGAAGTTGCTCATGTTTATGTCCAAGAGATTTTTGCCTATGTTTTTTTCTAAGAGTTTTATGGTTTCATGACTTACATTCAAGTCTTTGATCCACCTTGAGTTTACCTTTGTGTATGGGGCTAGACAGTAGTCCGGTTTCATTCTCTTACATGTAGCTGTCCAGTTTTTCCAACACCAGCTGCTGAAGAGGCTGTCATCTCCCATTGTATATCCAAGGCACTTTTATCAAATATTAATTGACTGTATATGTTTGGGTTAATGTTTGGATTTTCTATTCTGTTCCACTGGTCTGTGGGTCTGTTTTGTGCCAATACCAAATTGTCTTGATTACTGTGGCTTTGTAGTAGAGCTTGAAGTCAGGGAGTGTAATTCCCCTGTTTTATTCCTCCTTCTCAGGATTGATTTGGCTATTCGGGGTCTTTTGTGGTTCCATATGAATTTTAGAATTATTTGTTCCAGTTCATTGAAGAAAGCTGTTGGTAGTTTGATAGGGATTGCATTGAATCTGTAGATTGCTTTAGGTAGTATAGCCATTTTGACAATATTTATTCTTCCTAGCCAAGAGCATGGGATGCATTTCCATTTGTTAGTGTCCTCTTTAATTTCTCTTAGGAGTGTCTTGTAGTTTTCAGAGTACAGGTCTTTCACTTCCTTCGTTAGGTTTATTCCTAGGTATTTTATTCTTTTGATGCAATTGTGAATGGAATTGTTTTTCTGATTTCTCTTTCTGTTAGTTCATCATTAGTGTATAGGAAAGCAACAGATTTCTGTGTGTTAATTTTGTATCCTGCAACTTTGCTGAATTCAGATATTAGTTCTAGTAGTTTTGGAGTGGAGTCTTTAGGGTTTTTTATGTACAGTATCATGTCATCTGCAAATAGTGACAATTTGACTTCTTCTTTACCAATCTGGATGCCTTGTATGTCTTTGTTTTGTCTGATTGCTGTGGCTAGGACCTCCAGTACTATGTTGAATAACAGTGGAGAGAGTGGGCATCCCTGTCTTGTTCCGATCTTAGATGAAAAGCTTTCAGTGTCTCGCCGTTAAGTATGATGTTAGCTGTGGGTTTGTCATATATAGCCTTTATGATGTTGAGGTACTTGCCCTCTATACCCATTTTGTTGAGAGTTTTAATCAGGAATGGATGCTGAATTTTGTCAAATGCTTTTTCAGCATCTATGGAGATGATCATGTGGTTTTTGTTCTTCTTTTTGTTGATGTGGTGGATGATGTTGATGGATTTTCGAATGTTGTACCATCCTTGCATCCCTGGGATGAATCCCACTTGATCATGGTGTATGATCCTCTTGATGTATTTTTGAATTCTGTTTGCTAATATTTTGTTGAGTATTTTTGCATCTACGTTCATCAGGGATATTGGTCTGTAATTTTCTTTTTTGGTGAGGTCTTTCCCAGGTTTTGGTATTAGAGTGATGCTGGCTTCATAGAATGAGTTTGGAAGTATTCCCTCCTCTTCTATTTTTTGGAAAACTTTAAGGAGAATTGGTGTTATTTCTTCTCTATATGTCTGGTAGAATTCAGAGGTGAATCCATCAGGCCCAGGGGTTTTGTTCTTGGGTAGTTGTTTGATTACCAGTTCGATTTCATCGCTGGTGATTGGTCTGTTTAGTTTTTCTGTTTCTTGCTTGGTCAGTCTTGGAAGGTTGTATTTTTCTAAGAAGTTGTCCATTTCTTCTATGTTTTCCAGCTTGTTAGCATATAGATTCTCATTATATTCTCTTATGATTCTTTGTATTTCTGTGGGGTCCGTCGTGATTTTTCCTTTCTCATTTCTGATTGTGTTTATGTGTGTAGATTCTCTTTTTCTCTTAATGAGTCTGGCTAGGGGTTTATCTATTTTGTTTATTTTTTCAAAGAACCAGCTCTTGGTTTTATTGATTTTTTCTATTGTTTTATTCTTCTCAATTTTATTTATTTCTTCTCTAATCTTTATTATGTCCCTCCTTCTGGTGACTTTGGGCTTCATTTGTTCTTCTTTTTCCAATTTCAGTAATTGTGTCTTTAGACTATTCATTTGGGAATGTTCTTCTTTCTTTAAATAGGCCTGGATTGCAATATACTTTCCTCTTAGAACTGCCTTTGCTGCGTCCCACAGAAGTTGTGGCTTTGTGTTGTTGTTGTCATTAGTCTCCATATATTCTTTGATTTCTGTTTTGATTTGGTCGTTAACCCATTGATTAATTAGGAGAGTGTTGTTAAGTCTCCATGTATTTGTGAGCCTTTTTGATTTCTTTCTAAAATTTATTTCTAGTTTTATACCTTGGTGATCTGAGAAGTTGGTTTGTAGGATTTCAATATTTTTGAAATTACTGAGGTTCTTTTTGTGGCCTAGTATGTGGTCTAGTCTGGAAAATGTTCCATGTGCACTTGAGAAGAATGTGTATCCTGTTGCTTTTGGCTGTAGAGTTCTGTAGATGTCTGTTAGGTCCATCTGTTCTAGTGTGTTGTTCAGTGCCTCTGTGTCTTTACTTATTTTCTGTCTGGTTGATCTGTCCTCTGGAGTGAGTGGTGTGTTGAAGTCTCCTAAGATGAATGCATTGCTGTCTATTTCCTCCTTTAATTCTGTTAGTATTTGTCTCACATATGCTGGCGCTCCTGTGTTGGGTGCATATATATTTATAATGGTTATATCTTCTTGTTGGACTGACCCCTTTATCATTATGTAATGTCCTTCTTTATCTTTTGCTACTTTCTTCGTTTTGAAGTCTATTTTGTCTGATACAAGTAGTGCAACACCTCCTTTTTTCTCTTTGTTGTTTGCATGAAATATCTTTTTCCGTTCCTTCACTTTTAGCCTGTGTATATCTTTGGATTTGAGGTGAGTTTCTTGTAGGCAGCATAGAGATGGGTCTTGCTTTTTTATCCATTCTCTTACTCTGTGTCTTTTGATTGGTGCATTCAGTCCATTTACATTTAAGGTGATTATTGATAGGTATATACTTATTGCCATTGCTAGCTTTAGATTCGTGGTTACCAAGGGTTCAAGGGTTGCTTCTTTACTATCTAACAATCTAACTTAACTTTCTTGTTAAGTTATTGTAAACACAGTCTGATGTTTCTTTATTTCTCTCCCTTCTTATTCCTCCTCCTCCATTCTTTCTATAATAGGTGTTTTATTCTTTGCCTTTAGTTAGTATTTGGATGGTCTGCTTTCTTTGCTATGATTTTATTTTCTCTGGTGACATCTTTTTAGCCTTAGGTGTACTTCCATCTAGAGCAGTCCATTTAAGATATCCTGTAGTGGTGGTTTATGAGAGGCAAACTCTCTCAACTTTCGTTTGTCTGGAAATTGTTTAATCCCTCCTTCATATTTAAAGGATAATCGTGCTGGATACAATATTCTTGGTTCGAGGCCCTTCTGTTTCATAACGTTAAATATATCATGCCATTCTCTTCTGGCCTGTAAGGTTTCTGTTGAGAAGTCTGATGATAGTCTGATGGGTTTTCCTTTGTAGGTGATCTTTTTTCTCTCTCTAGCTGCCTTTAATACCCTGTCTTTATCTTTGATCTTTGCCATCTTAATTATTATGTTGTGTTGTCTTCCTTGGGTCCCTTGTGTTGGGAGATCTATGAGCTTGGGTGGACTGCGAGACTTCTTTCCCCAGTGAGGGAAAGTTTTCAGCAATTATTTCTTCAAAGACACTTTCTATCCCTTTTTCTCTCTCTTCTTCCTCTGGTACTCCTATAATGCGAATATTGTTCCGTTTGGATTGGTCACACAGTTCTCTTAATATTCTTTCATTCCTAGAAATCCTTTTATCTCTCTCTGCCTCAGCTGCTCTGTACTCCTGTTCTCTGTTTTCTATTCCATTAACAGTGTCTTACATCTCATCCATTCTGCTGTTAAGCCCGTCGATCGCTTGTCTGATTTCTGTATTGTCTTTCCTCAGTTCCCTCACTTCCTCCCTCAGCTCTTGCACATTTCTCTGTAGGTCCATCAGCATGGTTATGACTTTTATTCTGAATTCTTTTTCAGGGAGGCTGTGCATTTCCATCCCTTCAGACTCCCTCTCTGGGGTTGTCTGGTTGATTTTGGTGTGAACCATATTCCCTTGTCTTTTCATGGTTATATAATTGGTCACTGATAGTTGCCACGTATATCAGCTGGGCTCTTTAAGACTTTAAAAAGAGAAGAAAAAAAAGGGAAAGAAAAAGAAAAAAAAGAAAGAAAAAAAGAAAGAAAAGAAAAAACAAAAACAAAAACAAAACAAAAAACAAAACAAAACAAAACAAACAGAAAAAATGCCCACCGGACGTAGATTCTGTGGGAATGCTCTAGGTGGCGGTATTGCCCCACTATTCCACAGCTGTGACTGTGCCGCTCCGCAGGGCCCTTTATCGCTCTGGCAGTGGTGGGAACGAATAGGAGGCTGTTGATCTCAGTGAGGAGTGTTAAGTATGGCTACGCTTCCTCAGTCGCCAGCTAAGGCGTCTGAAACTCCCCAGGACTCCCAGCCTGCTGGGCTGAGTGTGCTGGGGCGATCCGGCTCCTCCGCTGGGCTCCTGTCTCTTTAAGACCGCTGAGGAAAGCGCGCTTTTTTTTTTCCTTCCCGGGAGCCGGCTGCAAGCCCCCTGGCGCGTTCCCCGCTCAGATCCTGCCCCTCTGTCTCTCCAATCTCCGCTACACTGCGCAATGTGGGTCAGCGCTCCCCGCGCAGATCACCGGGGCTGGCTACTTCGCAGGGTGCACTTCCACTCCCTCCCGGCTCTGAATCCTCTCCTCCCGCCGGTGCGCTGGGGTGGGGGAGGGCTCGGGTCCCGCCGGGTCGCGGCTCCGTATCTTACCCGCCCCTTGGGGTGCCGAGTCCTCTCGGGTGTAGCTGCACGCTGTGCGCTTTCCTGTGTATTCTCGTCTCTCTTTTAGGAATAGATGTATTTTCTGTGTTTTCGTAGATAAATATAGTGTTGGGAGGAGATTTCTGCCGCCCTGCTCACACCGCCATCTTCCCGGAAGTCTCGAACCATAATATCATTTTCTATAAAGAATATAGAAAGGTAATTCAGTCTTCCCCAGTGAGGTTGACCCACGTTTTTTAATTGTTGAAAGTTGAGAGAAGTTTATTTTAACTATGCCACTCATTATTGGTAATGTGAAGAGAAGTTTTAGTATGTTAAATTCAGAAAAACAGCAATTATGTTTCTCCCATGCCTGACCTTTTAAACTGTCAGCATGTCCCACGTTTTCTTGGGTGGTGAGCCCTGTTGAATACTCTTTGAACTGATGACGCTCTGAACTGTCTTTGCTCTCCTGAGCAGAGAGACAGCTCCTGGGAGGTGAATATAACATATTTCTCAAGAGGGTCTTTCCCCCTTGGTGGGCACCATGTGTGTGGGAGGCCCTGGAACCAAAGCTCTGTGTAAATGTGCCTCAGGTCCTGTGTGTCCTGGGTGGGTTGATCAGCGGAAAGGTGCGGCCTGGCGACACCTGCATCACGGGGCTCAGGTGGGGGGATTCAGGCGATGACGCAGGAGCCAGACCACTTCCTGTGCTTGGCAAATGTGAGCTTTATTTTATTGTTATTACTATTGCTTGCTCTTTGATAATCCCGGCAGGTTTCTGCAGGAGCCTGTACAGGGCACGGTGGCCTGTGTACTGAGTAGGCTGGATGGATCCCCTATAAAACACAGGCCTTAGAAACCTCACCAGCTAAAATTATATAAAACGATATAGAATTAGCATCCACTAGGAGACAAGTCATTAGTTAAACGAACGGGCTGTCATGGCGGCAGCCTGTTAGTGTGAACAGAGGAGGCGGAGCAGGCGGGGCTCGCATGCTGTGCTGGGAACGCAGAACGGTATAGCCACCGCAGATGGTGGCTTAGAGATTAGCCACGTATTTACTAGTGCCTCAGCGTCCACTGGGGGGTTTGCCCTGGAGAAATGGAAATGACATTCACACAAACCGGCATGCAGACGTCTATAGTGGTTCTGTTCATTACCACCAAGAACTCGAAAAGCCTGGATGTCCTTCATCACTAAATGGGTAACCAGCGCCAACCGCTACTCTCAGCAGCTTGATAGCCCTCGGAGGCATCCTGCCGAGAAGGGAGGCCAGTCTCAAAGGCTCCACACAGCTGGATTCCAGCTAGACGGCATTCTCGAAATTCACCATGGTGATGCCGGGCAGGGTTGTGGCTCCGGGGGGAAAGTGGCAGGGAGGGTGGGGCTGCACAGGGCGGCGCCAGCGGCCTCCGGGTGGTGCAGAGGGGGCAATGCCATGTCCTGACACAAGTCTACACATAGGCCTCCCAAAGCTGCAAAACTGCGCTCACAAGGAAACCAACGTTACCCTGCAACCGAAGCAGAGCTGGAGAGCTGCACTCCAGGTGCGGTCACCCAGAGCCTCACCACACGGCAGGCGGGGAGGTGGGGCTCCCATGCAGAGCAGGATTCAAACTTTGCCTCCTTCTGAAAGCGCCCAGGTGGTGGTGTGGAGGGAGACTGGAGGGGGCCATGTGTGTCTGCGAGGCACAAACCCCACCCAGGCCGATGGGAGGGCATAGGGGCCCTGGCCAGGCCGCTGTCCCTGTGCCCGGGAGGCCTGGCCTGGCGGGGGTTGATGCTGAGGGCCGGGGAGGGCCATGTGCCCAGTCCTGGGAAACACCGCAGTGCATTGCTGGTCTGGGACGGGGGGCTGCTCGGGAGGTGGCCTGGAACACAGGGTCCTGCTGCAAGCCCGGCCCGGCTCCTGGGCTTCTGTCCACACCCCGGGGCACTGGGAGGAGGTGTCTGCAGGGTGAAGGGAGCACAGTGTGCGCTTGTGGTCCCCCCTGGGTGGAGGAACCCCACGGGCAGCTCAAGGGGCAGGCCAGTGGGCCCACGAAGGGCAGGGCGTCTGATGGCCTACAGCCTGATGCAGGGAGACTGACCTCCAGTCCAGGCAACCGGCGAGGCAGCTGGAGCAGCTCTTCCCACGGTGGCATCCACCCCCTGGTCTGCCAAGTTTCTAATTTTAGATCTCTGTTGTCATGGCAACAGCTGTGAGGGCTTTTGTAAACTATAGTGCCGTTCCAGTTCCTCGTGCCCTGTGGACGGGAGCATGGCTCCTTTGGAGAGCCGTCGATGCTGTGCGGGTGGCAGGATGGGAGAGCACTTCCCCAGGGAGCCAGGGCAGCCGCGTGACGAGCGGCACCTGCAGGCACCGAGGGGCCCCGGGTCTCTGAGCCAGGACCACGGGTGCAGAAGTCCAGGCTCGGGCCCAGGTCCTGGTGCCCACTCTGGGCGTGGTAAGTGAGCTTGAACTGCAGGACAGTGATGGCGCAGCTCCTGCCTCCCTGGACATGAGGCCCCAGGGTCCCTCCACCCACCATGCAATGCCAAGGCCAGAGCACGTCTATGAGGGCAGCTCGGCCCTTTCCCGACCCTGCACTTCCAGGAGGAGGAAGGCTGGCCGAACTGTCACCCAGGCCTCCCGGGTGGATATGGGGGGCTGTGCAGGCTGGGCCCAGCGCCACCCCTCGGTTCTCCTTGGGATTTCCACCTGCAGGAAGCAGACGGTCTCTTCTGCTCGTGGACAGGATCACAGGGCAGCCGGCGTGGTCCAGGCGTGCAGGGGATGGGGACACGCCTGCTGGGCTCAGAGCGGCGGCAGGAGTGAGCCGTGTGGCCGGACCCAGTCAGGTGCCTCGGCGGCAGGTAAGCGGCGTGCGGACCGCGTCCTGATTCACGTGCTGCCTCTCGTTTGCCTCTAAATTCTCCTGACTACTTGGGGCGAGTGGCCCTTGAGCCGAGGAGGAGCTACACTGAAGGACTCAGAGTTTCCTCAAGGGTGGGGCCCTGAGGGCAGGAATGGATGCACATTATTAGTAAAAACTAGAGTATTTCTGGCTCCCTGCAACTGCAATGGCCAGTGTGCTTGCCAGGCTAGGACTCAGCCCCCAAGAGCCATCTTCCTGCATCCACGGTGTCTCTGGGGCCTGCACGCCCAGGACGTGGCCTCAGGCGCCCTGTGGGTCCTCATCAGCCGGTGGACGGCACCGTGAGCACCGGGTGCCTGGGCCGCCATCAGAAGGACTGAGAATCAGGCCTGAGCTAACTCCACGTGAGTGCTCAGACCTCACAGGGACCAAGAGGTCAGACGGGGGCTGGTTATTCCACACCAGGATGGAAGCAGGGGCCTTCAGAACAGATGTGTAGAAGGAAGCCACAGGCCCTGCCGGGAGCAGAGCCCACCTCCATCACTGCCCGCAGAACCGAGCCACGGACCATGGAACTGACCCATGCCTGTCATCTCGTTGCCCTAAATCTGTATCCTGTTTCTTTGCACTCAGTTGACTTCTGTTTTCCACTTATAGATCTTCTATAGGAGGATTACATGAGCAGTTACGTGGCCAGTTGTGCTGCAAAGCTTCATTAGCTTTCTCAAAATTCCCAAGTCTAAGCAAAGTTAAGGTTGTTACTCTGGATTATTTGAGGCAGAGAAACTAAGATATTTGAAGCAAGTAAACTAAGCTGCATATGAGCGTCAGGTTCCTGACAGGGGCTGAGACTCAGCTTTGGCAGCTGGTGTCCCCAGCCTCTGCCCTGTCGGCCCAGCAGGGGTCCCTGAGCCTACCGGCCAGGGATGGGGAGCAAGGGAGAGGCGGGCCTAGCTGGCGCAGCAGGTCACTGTGCCCCACAAAGGTGGGGACAGGAGAAGATGCCAGGTGCCAGGAACCCGGGCCTCCATTGCCCCCCAGGCCCAGAGCTGGGCAGCGCGCAGCAGGCACTCCGGGAACCTGTCGGGATGGTGGTGTCAGTGAGTCACGGGCTGTCCTGGTCTCTTTGGGATGGACAGGGTCAGTGCTGTACACACCCCATGTGGAGGCCACAGGAAACCAGGCCTTCTCCATAAGCTGTAGGAGCTTTATTTGTGTCCAAGGAGGGACTTGAGTTTGCCCAGGTCTGTGGGGACAGTAGGCACCTTGGGTATGAAGATGGGTGTGTGACACACACACATAATGCCATCTGTCCTTTCACAGGACAAGGTGGTCCCTGGAGATGTGGGGTAATCAGGACGGCCTTGCACCACGGGTGTGCGACCTGACGGGGACAGCCCGGGGCTTCTGGGTTCACAGTCTCTGGGTGGGTGGGACAGTCTGAAAGGCTGATTCTGGTAGACCACTTCTGCGTCCCTGACTTCCAGCAGCCGGTAACTGCTGTAAACCTGGCTTCCTCTCATGTACAGTTATGGGGATAATTAAATCAGAGACCTGTCTTCCTTGTTAGTTCGTCCTGGGCTCTGTGCTGGAATCACAGAGCCTGAAGTCAGGTCCTGGACCCCCTTTAGGGAAGGTGGTGCCAATGGGGACGGGGGTCCAACACTTTCTCGGCTTGGGGAGAAGCAGCCTTCCCTGGCTCGGCGGCGCCTCTGTCTGGGCTCTGACCTGTTTCTCAGGAAGGTGAGTCTGTGTATGGGGAGATTTCTTTGTCAGCTGGGGCACCTGGGTGCTGGCTAAGGATCCTGGAACCCTGCACACCCTGAGCAGTCAGCTCCCCGAAGTGGATGGTGGGGGGGGTCCCATGGGCCCTGGGGCCGCATCCTGGCTGGAGTCACAGGACTGGCTCTCACCTCCATGAAGAAGCAAACCCACCAGGCCTTTCCACACGGTGGCGGGCAGCGCAGGCTGTCTGAGGGGCCGCTGAGCACCTGCTGTAGATGGGGACGTCCTTGCTCAGCCGGCCAGGTTGGGTGAGACCCAGGGCTGGTTTCCAGGGCATGGCCCCCGGTCAGGTCCCGGGGCAGCTTCATGGTGAGGGACTCCGGGCAGGGTCCTGGCTCTGCCGTTGGGTCACTGGGTCCCTGTGGGTAAACGACATCATCGTTCTGTGTCTTACCTTCCTGTGAAGTGCGGACAGTGATGTGGCCCCACAAAGTCCTTACAGTATTAAAGGACATACCGTAAAAAGCACTCGTCATGTGACTGGAGTCTGCCCAGTGCTTGGCGGGAATGGGCGCGGCACCGCATGAAGTGAGAGACGTGTGCTGCCCCGTCTGCCGTGCGGGTGCCTTCTCCTGAGCGAAGCCAAGTTTTCAGAGCTGGAGGGCATTTGGGGCCAGCTGAGTAGCGCCTAGTCTGTGTGAACATTTCTGTATTGGTGGTAAACTCATAAGGTGGAGCAGATGCCATGTCCACACAAGCACGCCTCGTCTCCCAGCCAGGCCTGATGCCAGGGACACCCTGACCTGCCCTAGACCAGAGCCCTCGCCCTTCCTGCTGGCCAAGCCCACGTACCGAGCACCTGCAGCATTTCTTCACCATGGGCCCTGCGGGGATAGGACCTCAGCCCATTTCCAGAAGCAGTCTTATTTCCCCAGGGTCAGCCCATGCTGGGTCCCTTCCAGGATCTAGACTCTAGAGGGGGTGCGGAACCCTAAAACAGATTCAAATGGAAGGGAGGGCAAAGAGATCATAGCATCAACAGGCTTGAACCCCAACACTGGTCATGTCCCCCAGGCATGTGGGTCTTAGCTTGCCTACAAGGATTCCAGTTTCTTCCTGGGTTCAAGACTGGAGGCTGGTTCAGTAGACACAGAGCTGGTTTGAAAACTGAAAATATCTTCTGCTTGGTTTCTTTAATGTTTTGTTCTGTTGGTTTGCTGGGCTCTCCAAGTGGCTGAGCCTCGGTCGCTGTAAAACGAAGGGTCAGAAGTTGGGGGCTCAGCGCACCTGCTGTTTCTGTCAAGGGCTCCGTATGGCAAGTCAAGCCAAGGCAGGGCTCCCAGGCTGAAGAGACGCACTGAGGAGGGAGGCTCGTGTGGGGTCGCAGCCGAGGGGCCCGGGGCCTGCCCAGGTGGGCGAGCTGCTGGGTCCGACGGGGACCTCAGGTAGGGACCACCCGGGGTGCAGGTGCTGTGAGCCAAGCTGGGATTTCAGCCAAGACAGTGAAGACACAGCCCCTAAGTGGCAACGGCAGCAAGTGGGGCATGGGGCTGAGTCCACCCCCTCCCTTTGCTCTGCAGACATGTGGGGTTTGAGGGATCAAGAGGTGCAAAGACCCCAAAACAACCTGGTGGACACAAACGTGCAGGTACTTGGTCCAGCCTCGGGGCTCCTGCCCCACACCCCACTGCCTTCCCCTACGTGCTTCTGCAGGGTGTGGACCCAGTGCCACGCAGGTTGGTGGGAGAGCTGCTCTGCCCTCTGGGAGCACAGGGGGATGTGGGGGCACAGGGCAGCGAAGCTTCTGTTGTCAGGTGAGGTCACGTGAAGACATGGTCAGTATGTTGTCGGGTGGAAGCCGTCGCCCGGCTCTGGGAGGGCGGGGGCTGCACCACCATTCATCTTCTCAGCAGCCAAGGGGCAAGGAGCCCCGTGACTCCAGGACACCTTCCTGATTGCTTGGCTTCATCCTAAACCTGGGAGCAAGGTGGCAAGATGATGTCCCAGAAGGGGAAAATGACGCTCTGCCAAGAAGACCTGTCAGATATTTTTATGATGGAAAATGTCAACCACAGACAAAGGCAGAGCAAATTACACAGTGAACCCCTGGGCACCATCACAGTTTCAGCAATTATCCTCTTCCTGTTAAGTCATTGATAGAAGTCCAACCTGCTTTTATCAATATTCCACACATGTTCCCACCTGCCCTTCTCACCTACTATTTCCACGTTCGCAGAAAATCAACACCGCTTCCTTAATCTCCGTGTTCACATTTCCCCAGTTGTCTTTGATTCATTTTATAGTCTTTAAAAATTTGAGTCAGGAGACAATGAATGGTTGTGCATTATGACTGCTTGACATGTGTTTAGTTTATAAGGTCCCCCCACCCTGCCCCATCTCTTTTTTATAGAGTGAGGCCTTTTTAGTGGTGACATTTGTTAAGGGAAGTGGGTCGCTCTTCACTGTGATTTTGCCAATGACATCCTCAGGGTGCCGTTCCACTTGTTCCTCGGTCCCCTGTAGTTCCTGAAATTTGGTAGTTAGGTCCCAGGGCTTCATCAGGTCCCCAGATAATGTGGCTCATCCCTTCCGAGGCACATGGTGGGCAACGCCTCTCCTTCTCAGATGTGAGCAGATATGAGCAGCCAGGGCTGGCCATGGCCTTGACCCCTAGGGGCTGTGATGCCACCATGTTCTGATCCCATCATCTTTTCTTCCTCATCAGCTGCAACACTTCCACAAAGACAAATGGCCCCTTGATGGTTTGGTTGCCCGAGGGACAGTTTGAATAGAGAAGTAGGACACATGCTTCACTGCTGTCTTTATTTACCAGTTTTCAGGATGATGAGGTGGTTCTCTGGCAGTAGCTAAAGTGACCACTCAGAGTCTCTTCTTGTATTATTATAAACACATGGATTTAAATATACTTGATATGTTATAAGCCATTGCAGTTTTTACCTTGTTAATGCTCAAATTTTATCTGATGCTCCTGAAAAGTGAGGAAATCTTGTCTGGGGTCCTCTGGATGAACCCCTCCCCACGCCCACTGTCTCACTGGCCAGAATCAAGTTGGACATGCAAGCAGGCAGCTGCCAGGGAGGAGGACCCAGCAGTCATTTCCCCCCAGCACCCTCACCACACGAGCTCGGGAAGTCATGCAATGTCTCAGAGTTGCCTTTTGTCCTCTGATCTGGCATTAGGGCTTCCATCCAGCTTTGGGGGCTGAAGGCCATGGAGGGGAGGTGGCTCACCCATGGGCACAAGGTTTTAAGTCCTAGCTTATCTGGTTCCCAGATGGCAGGACTCAGGTGCCGCTTTACACAGACCTCGCTGGTGGGAAAAGATGCCCAACTTCACTAGGGAAGTTCTCTGGATGTGCCATGTGACAGCAACACAACATCTCTGAACATTCCTGTCTGTCCTGTCACAAGCCCTTGGGCAGAACACGAATCCCCTGCTAGCCACCCAGCTCTCCTCCCTGCAGCCTCAGGGCAGACAGTCCCATCTGCTGTCTTAAAATGCATGCCAGGTGTGCAGATTCATATTTGTATAGATATGGATACACACATATAGATGTACATGACTACATCATATTTATATTACATATGATCACTGCTTCCCAGAAAATCATGACTATATTCTTCCAATGTGTTTTCTATGCATATAAATATACTTAGATTGTACACACACACATATGCACATACAATACACACAGATTTTTATATATCTACATCCACACATACATTATGAGTGTATAATATTTATATTTGTTTATAAACTGATATATTATTGGTTATATAAAACATCTGTTATTGGCATGGTAATAAATATGTCAGTGGACCAAACTCCTTGTGTAACTGAAATAATAAAAGGCAAAGATGAGTATATCAGAACAGAGGGTAAAAGATCAATGAAGGGTGTGTGGGCAACTGGATAGTAAAATGTCATTCACTCTGCACGACTCTCTACACCAGAGTTAATACCAGATGACTGAGCATCTGATCAAAAGAACAGAGAGGAGGGTGTCATGTAACCCCCAGCAGAGAGTCTCCCTGAATCCCTAGGCCATAAAGGAAGAGGCTGGAAATTTTTGATCACAGAAAATTTTTAAACTTCAATACAATGAAATCCATAGTCACTAAAACTAAAAGATAAGTGATCATCTAAGAGAAAATATTTGCAACTTAAGTAGTAGACAAAGTACAACTATCCATAGAGTGTAATAAGCTCCAAAACAGCAGTAAGAAAAAGACAACAAATTTAAAATGGACGAAGTTGTATTCATGGACCGTTCATACCCAGGGCAATGCAAACTAGTGCAAAAATGAAATGTCAGTTTTTACCTGCCAGACCTGGAGAAAGGACTGGCTGGTGTGATGCAGTGTCAGAGAAGCTCTTCCCACCATGGGTGGGGCATGAATAGCAAGGGCTTTGTCAGGGAAAACTGGCTTCTTGTCTGGGTTACACACTCACAAGCCTTCCGTGCCAGCAGTTCAAGCTGTAGGAGTCAAATGTTCAAAAGCAAGTGCAGAAAACTTTCTGCAAATTCAGTTTATTCTTGTATATTTGTAAAAGTGTACAAATATCCATCCATCTGTCAGAAAATGGTTGAAGAAACTCTGGCTGTCTATACTATGAAACACTACACACATGCTAGAACAAAACAAAATAAACATATATGTATTCACATGGAAACAGTCTAAAACATTATCATTAAGTAAAAATGCTATTTATGAAGCTATACATATAGAATGATTCCATTTATGTAAAAACAAACTAATGTGCCTGTATAATGATTCTGGTGTTTTATCTGCATGTGTTTATAAATAAGCACATAGCAAAAACTCTGACGGAATACATACCAAATAGATGTGATGGTGTTGCAAAGGGCAGAGTAAGGCATAGAGTGGAAAATGACTTTGCTTTTGTTTGCAGTTCTTAACAAAATAATGCATTTACTTAATGTAATTTTAAAAAATTAAAGAAGCCACAAGTAAAGTAAAAGTGGTACTTAGGTGAATATTTTTAATATGTTGCAAATGGTAAAAGATATTTCTGAATATAACAAGAAAGGAAGAAATTATGACCATTGTAAACATTTAAAATTTCAGTAGCAAAACAAACAACCCAACCACAGTACACCTAAAAAACAAAAAGCAAGTGAGGAAATTATTGGCAACACATGTGCCAGATCATAGTTAGCCCTAAAATATAAAGAGCTCTTACAAATCAATAAGTTGCCATGTTCTTCTTCTATTCAACATAGTGGAGGAGAAATTTGAAGTCAAAGATGTTCTTTTTTCTGTGCATTTCTTCTTTTTTTTTAAGTTTATTTTGATAACATTAATCTACAATTAAATGAGCAATATTATGGTGATTACACTACCCCCTTCATCAGGTCCCCCCAACCAACCCCATTACAGTCACTGTCCATCAGCGTAGTGAGATGCCATAGAGTCACTACTTGTCTTCTCTGGGTTGTACAGCCCTCCCCGGGCCCCCCCAACATTACATCTGCTAATCGTAATGTCCCTTCTTCCCCCTTGTCCCTCCCTTCCCACCCATCTGTGCATTCCTTCTTTTTCTATTTCTTCATCTCTGCATTTAAACAATGTCAGCAGGTATAGCTCAGTCATCATAATTTCTATTTTATTGCATGATACTCAGAAAATTCTTTCTGCAAATTCAGGTTTTCCTTACCTCTAGGTATGTGTTTTTACACCACTGACATCTTTTACTACTGCTTATTTTTAGTCTCTTATGTTTCCTCTCTTCTTGAAGAATTATTATATATATATATGTAAATTTTCTTCTAAATCTCCTTTCCTCTCCCTCCACATAATAAAACATCACTGTTTTCTTCTCTTTGTCCTTTTCTTCTGAATTCTGAAAGCGTGTCCCCAGAGGTGTATCAGGCACATCTTTGATTTGATTTTCTGCCTTATCAAAGCTGCTTTTGTTGGACCTGATAATCATCTTATTTCCTATATTATAATTTTAATTTCTTTACAATCTTTTTTCCATTCCTGACTTCCAGAGGCATCAGATGATCTCTATTTTTAGTGTTGTCCATGCTTTCCTGAATTTTGAAGAGATATGGCATATACCCTAAAAATGTCTTTTGTTTTCTGAGAAAATTCTTTTGCACATCTATGGTTTTGTTTTAAATCTCAGGTGGCTGGAAACCTGTATTAAGCTCTTGGCATTCTTAGTGCAGGCTAAGTGCTGCGTGGCTATCCCCCTGAGTGGGAGGGTCTCCCCCTGAGTGGGAAGGAGGGTCTCCCCCTGAGTGGGAAGGAGGGTCTCCTCTTGAGTGGGAGGGTCTCCCCCTGAGTTAGTGAGAGCTGCCGCCCCCCCCCCCCCTTGGCTTCTCCACCTCTGACTTCTGTTGGGCGGGCTTCACATTTTTAAGCTGAGTTTCTGGTGGCCATGTTGCACTTCTCCAGTCCAGTCCCTGGGGCGCCTAGCTCGTGTCGAGGACAGGGGTGTGGTGGGTCCTTGCCGGAAGAAGACAGGCCTTGGAGTTGCTCCCCCAAAGGCCTCAGCTGCGGGGCCCATGTGGTCATCCACTCCTGCTTTCTCACTTTGGGATATCCCCAGCACTCTGAGGCCTTCTTCCACCCCAGCCCCTCAGCATGAGCTGAGCAGGAGCTCCTGCATGTCCAGGTGTGGGGGAGACATCACCCGTGAGGTTGCACCCAGGCAGTGTGCCTTGGATTCCCCAGGAGTTGCTGTGGTGACCAGGACAGCAGCTCCCTGCAGGGTAACTTCTAGGTGACCGGCCCTCCCCTGCTCCTGGTTGGGGAGCCCCCCTTCCTCCTGTTCTTGCCTCCCCCAGAGGCACTTTCTCCGCTTTCCAAAAACCCTTTCTTAAACTGTGTTATGAAATCATCAGACATGTAGAAATGGAGAGATTCTACCCAAGTGAAACAGAGCCCGTGTGGCCACAGATGTGCGCATGAAGCTCGTGGCCGCACCATCCCTCCGGCGGGAGCAGGGCAGCCGTCACGACTGGTGCCCAGGGACCGATGCCCTGACAGACCGGCGCTGCTGGGGCTGGAACGGCTCTGCTGAGTGCGTTTACTTTGAGAAGCCTGTGTTTTGAATGCCTGTCGTCACTCCAGGTGTCTATCAAGCCAGTTCATATGAACACAGAGTGCCTTGGGGACCCACGGCTGCTGTGCCCACCAGGGGCTCCCGAGGAGGGTCTGGGCCAGGCCTTGAGACCAGCTTTCTCCTCCAGGCCATCATCTTGGGGCCATTCTGTGAGCATGTGACAGAGGGGCATATCTGGCCTGACCCTGTGGTACCCCATGATAGGCGGACTGGGGTCCCAGTGGACCCCTTCCTGCCGGGGGTCTTCCCTGGAGCCCTCTGTGTGGTGGGTGCCCACCCAGCGCCCACGCTCTGGGAAGGCCTCCAGGGTCCCTCAGTCTGGCCACGATGTGTCGCGGTATCCGTCCTGAGTGGTCTAAGGTACCAGAGACCACACACCTCACCGAGCATCCACCCCTCCCAGCCCACACCACCCAGTTAGAGAACCAGACCTCACACCCCCCGGAATGACTCCCTAAATGTTCCCTGTGCATCACCCACCCCACTATTACCAGCCATGATAACTGTAAAGCCCTCTCTCCGGGGCACTTGCTGAGTGCCCCGTGTGACACCACCTCCACCCCCAGGAGAGTGAGAGACTCAGAGAAACTGCCTGGGAGGGGCTCTGAGCAAGAGCTTACTTACCTGCCAAGTGAACACCCCTGCTCCGTCGAGGCACTGAAACAGATGTGATCTACACACACCCACACCTTACCTGACCATGGACCTCGAGTTTCTGTCTTGCCCATTGTGTCTCCATCCCCATTTCACCGCAGCCTCCCCACGGCGCCGCAGCCTCCTGAGTGCAGAGGTTTGGACTGCTTGGATGCAGCTGGGGCACCTAGACCAGCGTCTGGTCCAGCGCCCCTCCAGGGTGGTGATGAACGAGCAAGTCCACACAACTGAGCTCTTTCCATGGCAGGATACACATCCTAGAGCCAGGAAGGTGCCGTGGGTGCTATGCATTGATAGTCATTTCTTCAAATATCTTTGTGAAGTTTTGCAAATAAACAGAGAAGTTGAAAATATTTTATAATGAACACGCGTAGGCCCATCACTCAGATCCTTCATGGTCTGCTCTTCTCGCATGATCATGTCAACCCATCCATCCATCTTTCTATCCATTCATCATCCCATCTTTTATTTTATGCATTTCAAAGTGAGTAAGGGACATCAGCGCCCATCTCCCCGAGTAGCTTCCTGATCATCATTACCGAGAGTGCACAGTTAGTTACAGGCTTTGTGCGTGTTCTGCAAACAGGGAGATGAACGAACCCTTTTGTTCTTGTCAGCCTGGCTGAAGGCTTGTCTTTGTCGATCTTTGCAAACAAGTAGCTCTGGGTCTTGTTCCCTTTTGTTCTGCTGTGCACTGTTTCATGTCTCTCTGCTCCCATCTTTCCTGTTCTCTTCTTTCTCCTGGGTTTGGGTTTATTTTGCTCTTTTTTTTTCTTCTAGCTTTTAAATGCAAAGCCAGGCTCCTGATTTGAGGTCTCCATTCTTTTTCTGTGTTGCTGTTTGCAGCTGTTCATTTCCCTCTGAGCACAGTCTTCACTGCATCCTGTGAAATTGTCATTTGGTGGATCTCAACAACCCCCCGACCAGTGTAGACCAAACCCAGTAAGACGCAGAGCACAGCTGTCCCCCAGGCAGGTTCTCTCAAGCCCCTTTCTCCCAGTCCAACCTCCCTGTGCCCCCAGTGCCCCCAGCATCACCACTTGTCCAGTTTGTCCAGTGTCAGTGGAGCTTTACCTGTCCCGGCACATTGCGTAAAGAGGGTCCTACGGTCTGTGCCCTTTGGCGGGAGGCTCCTTCTGCTCAGGGCAGCACATTGGGGAGCCACTCACTGTTCTGCATGTATCCCAGCTTGTTCACATGGCCCATGTTGAACGCGTGTCTGTCCTCTCTCTGTGGAAGGATGCCCGGCCTACGCCTGGACTGGCCTGGTCTTTGGTCCTTATGACACAGCTCTGGAACATTCTTGGCCAGGTCTTCTGCTGGAGTTCCTCGGTCATGCAGTAGGTGAGCACCCAATTTTAAGAGACGGTCATTTTGGGGATGGGCGCTGGCTTGACGAGCTCTCCCGAAACTGCGCTGTGGGCCATTCCATCTCTCTGTTCTTGGGCTCCCCTCACCCTAGACCTCAGGGTTTCAGCTGGAAGCAGTCGTGAAGGTGATCCTAAAGTCCACTTGTTCTGCAAACACGGATAAGCTCTTTGCCCATGGCAGGCCCCGTGCAAGGCTGGGGCGCCCTTGGGCCTTGGGTGAGGGCCACAACCACCACAGGCCACCGCGGAGGCCAGACCCTGCCGGCGCTGAAACTCGGGGCTGGAAAGGGCTGCGCTGCAGCAGTGCCTCAGGTCACCTTTCAAGGACATAAGGCTCTTTGTCTTAGGAAAATGACTGTAATAGGCCTTTTGCTTATGTGAAGGGAAAGCAAATATTACACTCTGCTTGGAAAAGCTCTAGTCAGCAAGGAGCTAAATTGCTCTGCATAATGAGGTAAATGGCTGTCTTCCTGGGGGTGGAATTGCATCTTTGTTGATTATGTTTCTTTAGGAAATTTCTCCTAAATATGGACTTAATCTGCACTGTTCCTGAAGATGGTTGTTAGAGGAGCTAAGTATCTGAATGTGTGAGTGTATGTGAGTGTGAGAATGCATGAGTGTGTGCATGCATGTGCGCACATGTGTGCATGTGAGCATGTGTGCGAGCACAAGTGTTAGCATGTACATGTATGCGTGTGAGTGTGAGCATGTGTGTGTGAATATATGTATGTGCATGTATGTATGTGAGTGTGTGAGCAGTGCATGCATGTGAGTGTGTGCATGTAAGCATATATGTGCACATGAGTGTGTATGTGAGTGGGTGAGCATGTACATGCATATATGCATGTGAGTGTAGACATGAGAATTGTGTGAGCATATGCATGTGTGTATATGTGTGTGAACATGTGTGCATGAATGTGCATATGTGTATGCATGTGTGAGTGTATGTGTGTGCGTGCATGTGCATCCCTGTTCCAGCAGTGGCCACAGGGATGGAGGTGGAGCCCCAACACCCCGCGAGGGGCCTGCAGTGGCCTGAGCTCACCCCCTCCAGCGAGGGGCCTGCATGTCCCAGTGCCAGGCTGTTTCCTCCTGGCTTGTCCTAGAGGGGCCGGAGGGCAAAGTCTACCTCTGAGTGGAGGGTCCCTCACGAAGGGACAAGTCGCATTTCCAATCTGGGAAAGGACAGGTACAGTCAGGAAGAGGGGGCTGAGGGGTTGGCCTTTTCCAGAACACAGGCACATCATTGGAGACGGGAGGGCTGACCCCCAGAAGGGCAGGCAGGGTTTAGGCTTGGTGTAGACCCTCAAGGAAGCCAGAACAAGGGATTCTGGAGGAACCCAGACCCAGGACAAGCCAGGGGGCTGGGCTCCAGGGAGTGGCTCCTCCTCCCATCCCACCAGGGCGGCTGCTCAGAGAAGACCTAGGACCCCAACCATCCCGTTTGTGGGGTCTGAGGGTCTGCAGGCTTTGAGACTTCTCCACTCTGCAGGGCCCTGGGGAGCCCCGCATGGCCCCCCCATCACAGTGCAAATTAACATAGGAGGAAAAGAAGTGTGAGATGGAAGCTGGCACAGACAGACTCTGCTGGGTGGGCACCACAGGGCAGGGGCTTTGAGCCAGAGGCAGGGGCCTTTCTTTCCTCAAGGGGACAGAGGAGGGCAGGGGACACAGGGACAAGACGGGAGAGAGGGACAGAGGGGGGAACCTGGGCAGGAAGGACAGCCATGCACCCCCAACAGAGACTCGGGGCTGCTGTCACTACATGAGCCCCAAGGGGCTGGGGGGCCAGGAGTGGGAGAGAGGAAGGGGTGAGGGGCTCATGCGGGAGGAGCAGCTGACAGCACGGGGCTGGGGGCAGGGGAAGGCCGTGAGCCATGCAGTCTGTGTGGGGTGACAGGGGCTCATCCCACGGGCACAGCTGGAACGCAGAGAGCACACCCTGTGGAAACGTGAGGCTGCCCTCTGAACTGCCCACTGCCCGGGGCCTGCTAGGCTGGGGAAGGGATGGGTTGAGCCCTGAGGCCTGGAAGGCAGCTGGGAGGAGGTGCTCAGGCCCCCTTGCCTGGGTCTAAAGGGGGTGGTTCTCCATTTTCCTGTTATTTGGGTCATGAGGTTTTGAGGGAACTTCTCCCCTCACTAGCCTGCTGACTGCCCCTCTTCATGGTGGGGAGTGGGGCCACCTTTGCTGGGTTCAACCGGTGTCACCGCTTCTGCAGCAAAGACTGGGGTGCCCTTCAACGCTGGCCTGACCCAAATGCAGCTATTTCCATTTGGGAGCCACCACCCACCCGTGGGGCATCCTGCCTGTCCTTGATGTCACCTGGGGCAGGTGGGACCCCCAGGTCCCTGCACAAGGGGCACACTGACCCCAATATGGCACTCCAAGGAGAGACCCACCTCCCCACAGCTGGACCTGCCCTGCCCACACGTGGATGCGGTCAGTTCCCAGAGTCCCACCAGGTGGACTTCCCACCATCTGCCTCAAGGCAGAGGCCCTCAGTGCCTTCCTCATCGGAGGCCGCCTCAGAGACCCGAAACCGTTGGTCACCCAGCACACTTCAGGACCTTACCCTGCCCACAGACATCACTGCCTGGACGCTGACCCCGGGCAGCTGGGAGTGGCCCCAGCCTCGGGGGCAGCCAGGGCCGGACTCCCACACAGCCCTGATGGCTGGCTGTGGCCTCCTGGCTTCCACTGCCCTGTGGGAACCTGGGGGTGGGCATGGCTGGGAGCCCACAGCCCGGTGGCCATCAGAGCTGCCTGTCTCTGGGCCCTGTGGGCCCTCAGGGGGTCACCTCGGCACTCAGCAAGTCCAAGGAGAGTGGCAGGGACATGCGGGGCTCCCAGTGCTGGGGCCACACCTCCAGACCTCTGCTGTCCTTCCACCTCCACGCCAGAGTCTACGGGGCCCTGGGGGCCGGGAGCCTAGCAGCAGAGGAGGAAGCGTTCTGGGGTGCCCACACCCAGGCCTCCTCCCCAGATGGGGCTCCTCGCCTGCACCGCTCATGTGAAGTGAGCGTCCTGGGCTCCCAGCCACCCTGCCCTGAGCTGCCATCAGTCCAGAGGGCAGAACACTAGAGGCTGTGTTGGTCACGCTGCGCTTTCTCTCTGCAGTTGGTCCAGGCTGTCGGCCTTGCTGGTTCTGAGCAGACCATCTACTCCCCACGATTGTCTCTGTGAGTCACAGCTGGCATTAAAGGGGCAGCTGGTAAGAGGCCCAGCGTGATGCCGAGGGGCTACGGGGTCTCGGGGTCCCCCCATGGGAGCAGCTGCCCCAGGGCTGTGCTGGGACGGGAGGCCTGCAGGACTCCAGGAGACAAACCACGTGGCTGGTGAGGGAGGACGCGCATCCTCCCCGCCTCACTGTCGCGTGTCCCTGAAGGCATGTTTTATTTATTGAGACAGGAATGACTTGGGGTGACTGGCATGCTGCTCCTGCTCCGTGGGACAGGGGGCTGCTCACCAGCTGCACGCAGGCTTCATGCTGTGTCCCCACAGCTGCAAACATCCGCCACGAGACGGCTGCCTCTCCATGCTTCATAAACCAGCCCCTCTCTCTGCCGCCCAGACAGAGGGGGCGCCAGTGAGCTCCAAGCACTACAGTCGCGAGGGTGAGCCCGGGGTGCTGGGCCCAGGGAAATCTCCCCCTCAGACTGACTGTGGCCCCCTGGTGGCTGCTTCCAGCCGGTTCCCTGATGGACCCGGGGAGAGTGAGCCCAGGTCTAAGTCTGTGGGGCCTGGAACCCGGGTGGGAACTGGGCACATGGTGCTGCAGTTCAGGCCAGCCTGTGTCCTGGCCTCTCCCGCCACTGAAATGTCTGTGTACCTCTGTCCTGTGGGAGACCTGGGCCTGGCAGAGGTAGGGCAGGCTGCAGAGGCCTCACAGGGAGCCAGCCAAGCCAGGGTCCGGGCGCCCCTCCCAGGGCGTCAACCCCACCCAGCCCCAGTCTCACCTGGAAAGGGGGCTCACCCCTCTGCATCCACTCCAGGAGAGCCAGGCTCAGGGTGTCAACCCCAACAGGACTGGGGAACTTGGGCTGCCGGTCCCCAGGCCTGTGGAAGCCAAGGGCCTCTCCTCCGCTCACAGACCCTGCAGAGCGAAAGCAGGCTGCGCGCCCCCCAGACCGCAAGGCGGGCAGCAAGGGCTCCCACTGCTCGGCTGCTCATTTAGTTACTGGGCTTCTTCCTCTAGCCGAGGCTGCTCCGGCCCTGACCACAGTGACCACTCCCCGCAGCCGGGTCCTCCCTCTCCTCACGGCCTCGGCCCCCCTGCAGGTGCAGGGCCAGCCTGGCCACCCCCACCCACCCCCCGCCACATGGGGCCTGGGGTCCTTGGTGAGTGCCACCCGGCGGTCCCTGTGGTTTCCAGCACTGGGCACACTGCGTCCGGTCCCACCTGCTGCCAGGGAGGAACTAACGCCTAGGGGCGGGGTGGGGGGGTGACAGCCACAGGCGCACAGCGAGTTCATCAGAGCTGGGCAGGAAGCCCCCTGCCCCTCCCCAGAGCCGCCCTCAGCTTGTGGAGCTGGTGTGGGGGGCTTCTGAGAGGCCAGAGACCAGGCAAGGGGCGGAGGAGGGAGGCTGGCTGCCTTTTACCCTGCTGGTTGGAAATCAGACGCTTGGGGAGAGTTGGGTGAGCCGTCCTCCTTCTGTGCAGCTGAGCCCCGGAGGGCACTCGGGACCCCTGTCCAGCCCAGGGAGGAGCATTTGCTGGTGTGGAGGTGCAGTCACAGCGGCCACGTGGGCCTCGCTGGGGCACATGCCCTGGGGACATCAGCATAGCCTCAGCTGGGCACCAGGACATAAAGAAGGGGACGCCTGGGAGCTGGCCTACAGGACCCAGCATGGCCCATAATCCCCAGGTTGCACGCTCCTGCCCGTGGGCCCCACGCTGCCTCGAGCACCACCTCCCCTGCCCTCCTTACCCGCTTCCACTAGCAGGTTCACCAAAGTCCCTGTGACAGGAAGGCCTGGTGGAGGTTCAAGGATGAACCACGTGGTGGGAACCACGCTGTGGGTGTGACGACTGTGACGCAGCATGGGACGGACACACAGCTGTGGGTGTCTGGAGGAGGGGAGTGACCCCTGTCAGCATGGGGACAGCTGCTAAATAGGCCCCATGGAGACGGCGGCTTTGGTAATGGGCTGGAAGAAAGGTCAGGGCCCAGGTTTATGGGGCCAGCCTGCGGCAGAGACGGCTTTCCTGCAGAGACCAGCAGGGCAGATGCAGGAGGGGTGGGCCTGCCCACAGCCAGCAGGGGCTCCAGGGACAGCAGGGGAGGATGGGCCACAGGGCCTAGCAGGCTGGTGAAGCCTCGGCTCTTTACCACAGTCAACAGAGAGAGACTTGGGCAGGACCAGACTTGGGACAGTTAGGGAAGAGATGGAGAAATAAGCAAAATAGCATTATCTGATTGTTGAGCCTGGCAAGGCGCAGGCATTGTGCCCACTGCTTCACAGGCATGACCTCAGTGGGGTTTTATTATTGTTGCCTCACAGATAAAGACGCCATGGCTCTGACTGCCCAAGGAAATGTCCCTGGCCACACAGCCATCGGAGAGCTTGCAAAGCCAGCCCAGGCCCACCCTGGCGGTGAATGTGACATGGCTTTGTGCTCTCCACCATGCCAGCCTGGATCCCCTGCGCACCCCGACCTGTGTTGGGGGCGGGCTGGGTAAACATGGCCACCCCATTGGATGGCCGGTTGATGGAGAGCAGGGGTCCCTGGCCGAACTGCGCGTCCGAGGGGTGGGGCTGGGTAGGCTGGTTGGTGGCTGCACTGAGGGCTAACCACCGGCTTTTCTCTACCTGGCCCCAGAGCCCCTGGAGGAGCCCTAGTCCTGCAGGAGCTCACAGCGGGTGGCTGATGCTTGGGGCCGCTCTCTTGGCAGAGGCCAGGATTCGCTCTGACCTTTCCCTGGCCTGAGAGGGGACCGGTTATGTCATTAATGTCGAGGGCTCAAGATTTCGAAAACCTGATGGTGGGTGGGAGAAAGTGACACCTTCAGGGTGTTGACATGGGGACGGGCCTGAGCAGGGCCGGCTTCCAAGGCTGGGACTCGTCTGCGAAGCCGCCCCTGGGGCGCTCGGCTTCCGCACGTCCCCGGGTCCCTTGCTGGGGCTGCGCATGGATGCCGTCTGTGTGCGACCCTGCTCACCTGCAGCCTTCTTGCTGGGGGATGTCAGGCCCCTCGGGGAAGGGAAACTTTCCCATTCTAATGCCTGGAATATGACCAGAAGTCACGTGATTTCTCGATGAGCACAAAGAGGTCCACACAGAGGAGGGTGTTCCCAAGGGCAGGGCGCGGCAGTCTCGTTGATGTTCATAGGATCAGGTGAAGGCTGTGGGGTTGCAGGGCAGGAACAAACTCCCTCCCCAGGCATCATCCTTTCCATGCAAAGCAGGCTGCTTCCTCCGGCGAGCATGCCGTGCCCAGGACCTGCAGTGTGGGGCTCCTGGCTGGACCTGTGGGATGCGGACTGCTGCACAGTTCACACCCACTTCTCCGAACACTCAGCTCACGAGTCCTCTGCACACACCCCCACCCCCATCTGCAGTTTCCTTGTGTGCTTAGTAACAACACTGGGGGTGCTGGCGCGCCAGCCCCACTCAGATCACCTTCCCCAGCAAGTAGGGACTCCATCTGCCCTCCTGAGCTCCTGCTCCTTCCCGACAAGATCAGAGCCATCGCTGCCCGTCCTCCCTGCTCCAGGATGGAAGGTGACGCTGGTCCTGCCGAGACACACCATCATGGTGTCACCACCCACCCTCACCAAAGGCAGACAAGGCAGGAGGCATCACTGACCTCACATTCCAGAACATCGCCAGCTTCTCCCAGGATTCTGCAGGACTTAACTCCATATGAGCTCCAGGGGGACGCGGAGGAGGGGATGCGGAGAGATGCTCACATACCCAGGCTCAGCTGCCAATCTTAGGTGGAGGCGACAAAGGGAGGCAGGCATGGGGGTGGGTTAGTGACCGCTGGCATCCGGGACGCACCTGGCTGGCAGCAATGGATAATGTCCGCACACTTGGGGGCCTGGCAGGATTCAGCTGCCCTGTTGGGGGTGCAGACCTCTGTGGGAGGGTGGGGCCTGCCAGGCATTGCCTCCCAAGGACCACGGGCCTCCCCTCCAGAGCACCCCAGGCCCTCTGTGCAACCTGGCATAAAGCACCATGCTGCACACGAGGGCCTGCCACCCTCCCAGCAGGCATGAAGCTGGCCTTCCCACCTGGGGGCACTCTGGGCCTCTGTTGGCGGGTGGCTGAGGGCTTGGGCACCAGCAGGGTTGGCAGGGAGAAGCCAAGCTGGAGAGCTGCCTGGAGGCTCATGGCTTCCTAGGGTCCTGCTCTTTTCCTTTCAGACCTGGTGCTCGTAAGACCAGCATCCCATCCAGAGGGTGTCGTGGGCTCCCGTGAGCTGCAGGTGGTGCCCAGAGCCACACGGGGATGCGGCTGCATCCTGGTCCCAGCCCTATTGCCCGGGGGAGGTGGAGTGCACTGTGGCCCTGCCCGGGCCCACCCCTGGGGTACCACTTCTCATCACCGGTCAGGGTCCAGACCAGCTAAGGGGCTGCCGGGAAGGCGATGCTGCAGGGCTACCCTGCACGACCGCCAGATGCCATGGGGAGTTCCCTCAGCCTCGGCTGTGACCCCGAGGGTCAGCTCTGCCCTGAGCCCCCGACCTGGGCCCCAGCATGGTCCTCACCCCAAGGGCTAAATCCCACCTCATGAGGCCGGCTCGCCTTAGCCTCGGGAGACAGGCTGAGCCCGGAGGCTGTGGGATCCAGGTGGGGGCGGCATCACAGCAGGTTCCGGGACAGGGCTTCAGGTGGGGCTGCCTCCGCTGGGGAGCCCTCCCATCCCTGTGATGGGCTCGGGTGCCCCTCCCAAACCGCCTCAGCTCCTGGGCACCCCCGTGGCTGCTCCCTGAGCCCAGGGCACTGTGAGGAACAGCTGCCTCCATCTCTGGAGGAGCCCCAAAACTGATGCTAGAGGGGCCTCCCCAGAGCCCCCAGCCCAACAAGCCTGCAGACAAGCTCTTGTAATTCCACATTTCCCAAGCTGAGCCCACCAATCAGCAGCCCATTCCTTCTTTAGATATAGTGGTCCGCTTAGCTCAGCTCTGGACAGGTTTGGGGGGCACAGCTCTGATGTACCATCACCTACAGAGTCAGACTCATCCTCTGGATGAGCAGTTGGTCCAGAGGAGCTGGGGTGCAGCTCCCTGCTGTGGGCGGAGGGCAGTGGGGGGTCCTTCCCAGCATCTGAGGGGCCCGCTGTGGCCCAGGTCACACACTCCTCTCCTAGCCCCGGACGGGGGTCCTCGTCAGAGCAAGCTGGGGGGGACCTGGTCACGGGGCAGCCAACCAAAGCACAGTGGTTTAGGCGCCTGGGCAGGTGGCCCCACTCAGGACCTGGGCAGGTGGCTGCATCCAGGACCAGGATGTGGGACATGCCACCACCCAGAGCAAGTGCTGGGGCCAGCCCATCACTGGGGTCAGGGGGGAGTCCCAAACCCCCAGGGGGCCCCGCCGGTGGGGTGGCTTTCAGTCTAATATGCCACATCCCGCCCACACCCACGGTTGGCTCTCCACTGCTCAGGGTTATTCTGAGGGGACAGCACAGGGGCTCCACGTGGGTAGACGTCCCTCCCTGCTCATTGCCCACTGGTGCCCACTGCTCAGTTGTGCCATCTGTTTCAGGACCCCAGACCCTTTTAGATAAATGAGAACCTCACCCTTGGGAGGCACCCGGCAGTCGCGTCTGCACTCAGTGGGACTTGCAGGAAGTTCTTTCGGGCACCTGCCGGCAGGTTAAATGGGCATAACTGCCCACAGCTTGGGACGCTCCCTGAACTCAGGGCCTCCTGTCCTGTTCCCTGGTCTCTGCCTACCTCAGCCTCTCCTGGCAGTGGGGAGATG
Organism: Smutsia gigantea; assembly: GCA_032199065.1. NCBI lineage: Eukaryota > Metazoa > Chordata > Mammalia > Pholidota > Manidae > Smutsia > Smutsia gigantea. Next base: position 72,933 of record JAVSCE010017203.1, on the reverse strand, counting down.
GCACGGCATGCACGCCCTGGCAGAAGGGCAGGACTGAGCCATTCTCAGAAACTGTTGAGAAAGTGGGCCAGCCTCTCTGGCATTACACGAAAGGGCCAAGCTCACAATATACTTCAACCAGGAAGAGGAATGTCATGACCTCCTACCGAGCGCCCAGCACTGGAAAACTCCCACGGGGGGGTGAGAGATGCCAATTAGCCTCCCCTCTCAGTGGCTCTTTGGAGCCAAGAACCTGCGGACAAACACCTGCAATGCCCACCTGCTCCTGGGAGGGATTCCCTGCTGTGCCGGCCCTCGGCTCGGGACCCCCAGGCCCGCAAGCCTCCCCGTGCTCACACCTCCTGCAGGAAAGTGGGCGGCATTTCCGCCCTTCTGTGCTTTGCCCTCAGCCGAGAGGAGGGGCCGGGGCGCTGCTGACAGGAACCTGCCAACCTGCAGGAGCACATTCTCTGCTTGGAGCCCCTCTGGCTGCCCCTCCGGGGCAGGGTCTGTGAGAGCAGCTGGGCAGCCCCAGTGCCCAGGTGAGCAAGGAATTGGAAACCGCAGTGCTTCAGGTGGGCTGCCCTCCCACTGCAGGCACCCAGGCGGGCCACCCAGGGGTGAGGGGTCCGAGCCCACCGAGGCTGCCATCCCAATGTCCTCTGCGGGCCACCTCGGACACTGAGGCCTTGCTGTGGGCCTGGGCCTCTGCCCAAAGCCAGGCAGGGGCCACCTCCTGACCCCACCACGCAAGCAGTAGGATGGGGCATCACATGCAGCGCCAGCCTGGGCTCCTCACCTGAACGCACACCCCTGGGCTTCGGGGACCGGAGGTCTGTGCAGCCCCAGCCTGCTGCTAGCGCTGTGTAGGCTGGGCCGGGGGTCGGCTCCTGACTCCTCTGAGGAGCCGGAGGGCTCTCAGCGGCCAAGGATGTCCTCCACACCCCACTGGGGTGCTAGCGCTCACTGTAGCCGCAGGGCCAGGGTGGCTCTGTCCCCGTCACACACGTCTGCCCCCCTGGTCTCCTCTGCAGAGACCTACCTCGGCGGAGCACGGTCAGCATGGCTGTCTGTGGGGACATGGTCCAGCACGGGCCGTCGGTCTCAGCCCAGGGTGCACCCAGCCCTGTGCGCCCAGCCTCTCCCACCCCGCGGGGCAGCCTGCCTGCCTGGGTCCCCGTGGGAGTCAGTGCATGCACTCAGCCCCGCCACACGCAGGCATCCCGGGAGCAACTGCCGGTCCCCGCCTCAGTGTCCTCACCTGTGACGCGGCCTCCCAGCCCTCTCCAGGGTTTAAATCTTCCTCATGCTGATGAAACGAGGACACTTTCTTGGAGAGCTTGTAACTCACAGCTTAAGATGCGCCTCTGAATTTTACCCCAGTCATCGGAAACTAGTTAAAAACAAACAAGATGAGATTGACAAGGGTGAGTCCTTATCTCAGGGCAGGCCAAGGGGAGGTTATTACTTACTTCTTCACACTCAGGAGCAGCGGGAAGGGAGCGGCAGAGGCCGTTGGCTGGGGTGGGGGGCGCTGGCCACAGGGGCTGAATGGCTCCACAGTTGTTCCAAACTGAGGTGGGGGTGGCTTGGGGCCTTGTGCCTCCACATTGTCCGCTGCTGGCCCTGGGCGGCTCATGGGACATAACCGAGGCCAGGGAGGTCCCCAAGGTCAGCAGCCCGCACTCCCAGCAGCAGGGGCACCAGAACCCCCCACCCCGAGGGCCGATGCAGTGACCTTTCTCCCAGTCACAGGCCGGAGTGGGTTCAGAACCGTCAGCTGGCGCACTGGGCCTGGGACGCTGTGGACACCCTCTGGGGTGCGGCCTGCCGGGAGACACACCTGTCTGAAGGAGTCACGTGGCAAGAATTGAGATGAATTTTTCCTGGAACATTTCCACCACTGTTTGCTCTTTCTTTGGCCCCAGAAATGGCAGCTCCACGTGGGCAGCGGACACTTTTCAGACCCAGGAGCATAGGCCAGCGGCCTCCTTAGTGTCCCAGCCTCCTGGCCCTGCCCCTGCCCCCCGTCCCTGTCCCCGAGATAACGAACCCTCCCCGGGCCAGCCTCAGGGACACTCCAAAGCTTCTGGAGTCCCGGGCCGCTCGTCTCCAGGGTAGGAGCAGGCACGCTCGTCCACGGCAGCAGCATCGCGGGGTGGCCGCTGGCCCCGTGACCCCTCCTGCACAGTCACAGTGGCCTCTCAGGAGAGGGCTGCCCTGCAGCTTCCCGGGACCAGACTCTCTTTCAGTCCTGGGCCAAGGTGAGACCAGGGCAGGAGTCCCATCTGAACGGGAAACCTGGACGGGCCTGCGCATTTTCCCGTTCAGGATGCACTGGCATGGGTTAGCTGGGCCCTGCTCTGGAACCCGCTCTGGAATCATGTTAAAGGGCTTCTAAGTGGTGGGCGGGAGGAGACGCGTGGGAGGCTGCAGTGGGCTAGGCGGCGGGGGCCGGTGGCTGTGGGCTGGCCTTCCCGGTGACTTAGACTTCGCAGGTCCACCTCCATGGAGCCTTCCAGGAGGAAGGGGTCCACAGCGCCGTCTGGGTGCTGGAAACAAGGGCGTTGCTCATCTTTCAGTGAGTGTGGCCTATGCCCGGGCCAGGCCTGTGCTCAGCGCCTGCCTTGCTCCGGCAGGACACCCCCGAGGTGCTCTTGTCCTTACTGCTGACGATGGGGGGCACAAAGGTCTCCCAGCTGCAGCTCTACTCCCAAACCCTTGCTTTCCCCCTCCAGGTCCGAGGCCTTTCCTGCACCCTTCATGCTTCCCACTGAAGCACCTCGAGTTGATGTCGATTTGCCTGAGTTGAGAACCAGGCGGCGTCAGGACCTGGACAAGGGAGGTGGCTCTGCGTGGACATTTATATGCCACACGTACATCCATTGCCCCAGTTTGGAAACACAGCTTTCCTTCCTATTTTTAAATCTTTGAATGTGTCTTAAAACTAGTATGTGAAATTCACCTAGTCATGTTTCTGCTGGGGTGCTTTTTCCCTGAAAAATCCTCAGGGATGTCTTTAAATTGAAAGCATCTTAAAACCTTGGACATGTGCTCTAGGACTGGGAAGACCCCTGTCTGACCCTGACCCCACTATTTGCTGGGTGACCTCACAAAGCATCTCCCTTAGCTGAACCCCGACCCCCGTCAACATGATCAGTTTACGTGGAAAACACAACATAACGTCATCAAGAAAAACCACCGGTCCTGAGGCAGCAGCCCCTCTGGGCCCCCACGCACCTGCTCATGACGGTGCTTGACACCCTAAGCTGATCGTGGTGCCTGACCTGCAGGCCTCGTCTTAGAGATGAGGAGGCAGCAAGGTGAGCCTGGCCTGGCCGGTGGAGGATCTGCGACGACCCCAGCTTTCTCCCCTGTGGCGGGCCAGCCACCACGTTGTCCCAGCCCAGTTTCCTTGGCAGAGCAGGACGCCAGGCTCGATGGTCAGAGAGGCACGTGCGTGTCACGTCTGCATGCCAGTCACTGTTACACGGTGGGCTTGCTGTCTGCCGGGCCCTGATACCTCGCTCCCTTGTGAGGCTCTGCTTTTCCAGTTGTGGAAACCGAGGCTCAGACAGTCGGGATGCCAAGGCTAGTGGGGGACAAGCAGGCGGCCCAGAGCTCTGCCCTTCTCTCCGGACCCAACCACTAGCCAGTGCTCCCTCCCTTGGCTCAGGGGGAGCTGGGGTGTGTGTGGCCCTTCCCGTGGGCCGGCCCAGGGCCCGCAGTGAAGGACTTGGACATGGGGTGGGGGCCGTGGATGCGTCTCCTCCTTCCAGTACTTCCTGTGGCAGTGCCACAGGGCTGCACTCTGGACATAGAAAGTGGGACCCTGGGCCTGTGGAGTCAAGTCCAAGTATGACCACAAGTACTTGGTGCATTCATGTGGGGCTGAGACCCTGCCTTGCCAGGAGAACTGCATGCAGCTCTGTGGCATCCAGAAAAATGAGAGAATCCTCTCGGAACCCATGGCTTGGCAAGATAGGCAGGCGGTTTTGATTCAAAACACACCCATGGCTTCAGAGAGAATAACTCATGAGCAGCCTGGGGACGGCCAGGGGCAAGATAGAGCCGCTCCACTTAACATCTTCAAGGTCTCTTTTAAAAAACAATTATTAAATTCATCTGAAACTCAAATAAGATCTGCAAATAAAAACCAGAATCAACAAGCAAGAAGCCGGCTGTGGAATTTGATGTGTCTCTGGGGAAATGCACAGCGTCTGCTCCCGCCCAGGCTCAGGTTCCTGAAGCCTCCGGGGCCCGGGTCGGGCCTTCCGCGCTGGGTCCCGGAATCGGACGTGATGCTTTCAGGCAGGAACGAGGGTAAACGCCCAGCCGGCCAATGTCAGCTTGCTTCTGAAACTGTAACGCTTCAAAGAAAACCAGCTACCAGGTCTTTGGGGCGACTTCTAGGTCACCAGATCTACTGGAAGCCAGTGTTTCGAGGCCCTTGAGGCCCCGGGAGGCTCCTCCTCTGAGTTTTCCCAGGTGGTGTCCACCTGAGGCGGTCTTATATCTGAGGATGGCTGTTTGCTCCTCGCTGAAACCTGTTCATAAATGCCCACATCGTAGTGCCAAGGGGCAGCGACACTGAGGGTCCCGGAGGCTTCCTGGTCGGAGGCCACATCAGCACGACCAGCGCAGAGATGGGAGTCCCACGCCCGTCCAGTGACCCACCACCTGCGCAGCACATGGTCGCCCTGGGCTTTGGTGTTCATGCTGGTCTTGCTTTGAGGAGAAATGTTTCCACTGTAAGATGCCCCCCACTTTCCCCATGTTTTCCCAGTTACTTGTCGTACACATACACACACATACACGTGCATTCACACTCACGCACACGCTCTGTCCCGGGGTCACGGGGCTGCTTCAGGCTCAGCTTGCCTGGTTCCAGCGCTGGCGTCACTCAGCCACCCTGGAGAGATGACAGGGCCGGCAGGTGCCACGCTCTGCTGGCAGTACCACAGGGCTGCACTCTGGACATAAGCAAGTGTTTCTTCTGCACACCAGGTTCTTGCTGTTTTTAATACTAAACACTTGTAGAACGCCTGCCCACCACCAGGCTCCGCCCTGGGTCCTTGAGGCCCATTCCCAGGCCCGTGTGGCTGTTGGCCAGCTTCTGCGCCTCTGTCCTCAGACCAGAAGGCCAAGTGAAAAGTCTCCATCGGGGAGGATTGCAGGGTTGGTGCTGTGGCCAGGGAGAAGGGCACACAGAGGTGGGAGCAGGCTGGTGTAAGCAGGGCCAGCTTTTCCGAATTCCAAAATGGCCCTAACCATGACCTCTGGCCCCCTTTTGGGTGAGCTGCCCCCAGCTTGCTGACAGTGGGCTGTGGCGCCTGTGGACACATGTGCCCAGATGAACACAGGGGGCCACTGGTGACTTCAACAAACATATCCTAAGCATGTTCTGTGTGCCAGGAGCTCCCAAAGGGCCGAGAAACAGCTGTGAACAAAACAATTCCAGCTGCAGAAACTTTGGGCGGCTCTGTTTCTAGGGAGAGAGGTGGACCGTGAGCGGTCAATGATGACGATGGTGTGTGGTCCCGATGAGGACCGTGGGGAAGCGGCAGCCGGGAAGGGAGCCAGGCCCTGTGGCTGGCGGGGCTGCAGCACGACCGTGCGGTCAGGGCCCGCCTCCGGTGGGCGGCACAGGGGCCTGGGGGAGGGGACGCAGGAACCCCAAGCCTGGAGAAGCCCCTTCCCCTGTGGGGTGGACGGCACTTAGATGTCTGCTTTCTATCAAGTCTGCGCCGTGGTGAGCGGCCCTGCCTGGTGATGCGTGCGTGTTCTGGTGTGTCCGACAGAAGAGCGTTCTCAGCTATCTGCCTTTCTCTGTGTTTGTTGTGTTGTGGATTGTGGGAATTTTTGTGTTTATGCAGTAAAACGCATTAATCACTTTCTTATTGTTCCTCCAGTGTTTTTTGTTTAGAAAGGCCTTCTGCATGAGATCAGACACTTCCTGGAGTTACTTCAAGTTAACAAACACTTCCCTTTCCAGGTGTTCTCTTTAATCAGTCTGCAAGTTCTGGGGCGGGGCTGAAGGAAAGCCCTTAGGTTTGGGTTGACCAGTCATCTGGACAGCATCAAGGGCAAGAGTTTGTTATGCCATTTCTACAGTTTTATGAAAGCATTAGTCCTCCTCAGGCTGGAGGGAAAGCAGGCCTTTCCCCATGAGAAGCCTGGCCCCCTTCAGCACTGAAGCTGACAGCATGTGCTACAGATGTTATGTGGATCTTTTTGTCCCAGTTTAACTTGCCCTTATTTCATTTACTTCCTGTCAGATTTTGAAATGAAAGGGGACTTAGTGACCAGGAAAGTGGTCTGTTGGGTGGCCTTCTCATCTTTCTGACCTTGTTTCAAAATTCTTGTTTTTTCCTTTAATATATTTGAACATTCAGCTCAGACATTTACTTATTTTCTATAATATTGATATGTGGATTCCCTTTTGCAAAGCAGTAAGAAAGGGAAAGGTTACCAATAACAAAAGGGCAAAGGACATGAATAAATGGTAATAAACACAGACAACAGTTTTAACATCACTAGAATTTAAATAAGTACAAAGCAATGCATTAAAAATTGGATAATACTGTTTTATCTATTCCACGGAGAGAAGCAACTGCAAGACTCAAGCCCTGCTTGCAGGGACGCATCGCCGTGGGACCTCGCCCGCCCAGTGTAGACGTGTGCGTGAGCACAGCATCCAGCACGGCAGGAAACGACCTGACCGTGGAGAGCAGGGGAAGAAACAAAGTGTTTACTCTTTGTCCTGGCATTTCTATGTTAGGAATGTGTGCTAAGAAAAGAACCAAAGGACAGATACAACTTCAGTACGGCAAGTTCCTCAGGGTATAGGAGAGCAGAACAAACAGCGAGGAAGAGGTAGATGCCCTACAGTCAGGAGACAGCAGGGCGGTCACGCTGCCCCACGTCAGTGCGCTACGTGTAGCCATTAAGCATCATGTGAAGGGCCCAGCACAAGGTCGGGCAGCAGGCTGGGGGCGTTCCTGACACATGGACATAGTGGACAGTTTGATCACACCCTCTCCTTGCTGCCCACTAATTCACGGCTGAGGCACGGTAAGTAGCAGTTCCTTAATTTTTTATCACTCAGCCTATTTTCTGATGCCTGTGTCTCACTTCTCTGGGCTGATAAGTATGATTCTGACCATTTAACTTCAATTGTTCCTGAGGGTTGTCTCAGTGACCTTGTCATCTCTGTTGTCAGCTGCCACCTGCCTGGGGTTCTGCAGGCTTCATGTTGTGCCTTGGCATTGGGGTGAGGGGGCTCTGCCCACCAGCCCTGAGTGCCCCCGTGACTGGAGATGCCCTGCCCCTTCTGTCTGCTGAGGAGGGCTACGCGCAGTGATGCCACGGGGGCAGTGAGCATACCCAGCGACCAGATCTTGGTCTCTAATAAAAGGACCCAGAGCTGATACTAGGATGGCAGCAGGAAATGCAAGAGGAGGGCTCAGCATGGTGACTTCCTTCCAAAGAGTCCAGTATGGAATGGAGGGAAGAAATAGAGACTTTAGCAGAGAAACCTAATAGATGCTACTTCAGCCAGGTGATCGACTCAACAGAGATGTGTCACGTGGGTAGTGTGGACCCCTGACCGTGGCATGGTGAGAATGGCACCTTACTTTTGTGGCCTTTCTACCGAAAACAGGCACAACCCCAGTCTACTCATGAGAAAAACATCAGACCAAGTCAAGTGGAAGGTTTTCCTGTGAAGTTCTCGATCAGTCCTCCTTAAAGCTTCCACTGTCATCAAGAACAAGGAGAATTTGAGAAACTTATAGCCGAGGAAAGCCTAAAGAAGCATGAAGAATAAGTACAGTGGGGGCCCCGGGTGGGGCGCTGGGGCAGAACCCAGTGAGGAAGAGTGGGGGGACAGCGGGTGTGGACACAGCGTGGCCGGGGTCAGTGCCGAGGTGCCGGTGTTGCTCATCCCCTACCTGCCAGGCGTCCACAGCAGGGAAACTGGCTGAGGGGTATACAGGACCTGCTTATAGCATCTTGGAGACTTGTCGGTAAATCTGAAACTGTTCTAAAATAAAAGGCTTATTTAAAAAAAGCTGAAAGTGGTTACTCCCTGATAAAATATGTTTTTTCTCTTTGGAAGCAAGCGGGATCTAAAAATAAAGAGAAGTGGTAGTGTGGAGCAGAAACTGGAGCTGGAGGTCCCCGTGGTCAGGAGAGAGGAACGCTGCTGGGCTGGGGTGGCCCCAGTCCACACTGGGGTGGGCAGCCTGCAGGCGGGTGGGCATCGGGGCCGCAGGCAGGCCAGGTCCACCCGAGAACGGCTGGCTTGGTCTCTGACTCCACCTCTGTTGCCCTTTCCTGCTGGCCTCTCCTCTTACTGCCCCTTCCCTCTGTCATCAGCTTCCTTCTTCCTGCGCTACAGGTGTCCAGAGCAGGTTCACAGAGGAGCTGGGCGCCAGCATCCCGACAAGTCCAGCAGTGGCCGCCAACACTGGTCTTAGCAAAGTCTGTTCTCTACGGGGTGGTGAGGCCTTTCTGCCCCATAGTCGTGTGGGTGCCAAGCCATCGGCAGCCACTTCTGCCGTGGCCGTGTCCCACGGAGGCCACACCCCTCACCCATCTTAGTGTCTGTGGACTGTGTGAGGTTCCGTGAGGCCATGACAGATTACCGCAGACGGGTGTCTTAAAACCACAGAAGTTTATTCTCTTGCAGCTGTGGAGGCTGCAGCCTGAGATCAAGGGCCATGCTCCCCACAGGGGCTCCAAGGGAGGGTCTCTCCCAGGCATTCTGTGGCTTGTGGCTGCATCTCTCCCATCTCTGCCACTGTCTCTGGTTAGTAGAACACCAGTCACTGGATTTCGGACCCACTCAGCTAATTCTAGATGATCTCATTTCAAGGTCCTCACCTTAATTAATCTGCAAAGACCCTTTCTCCAAATAAGGCAATCGGAGGTCTGGGGGACACATCTGCTGGGGCCCACATTCATCTCACTCCGGCTAGCAGTGTTTTTACGAATCTAAGTCCCTGGTAGGAGGCTCTGGATGAACTGAGCTGTGCTTTAGAGGACGTCTTACAGGATTTCCCTGGTAGGTCAGGGTTGCAGTGTTAAGAACTGACCTCTATGATTTTTGAAAAATGAACCAGCCTTAGGATATTAGAAATTTGCAGAAATAGTTGAACAATAATTTTTGGCAATTTTGCATAAATCTAATTTCAAATTAGCTCCAGCTCAGATTGCTGGAGGGAAGGCAGTTTCATTCATTGTGCAAATATTTACCTAGGCCGAGGGATATGATGGTGCATGTATGCATCCAAGGAGAGGACAGTCAGTGGGGCAGGTGAGGAACACAAGGTCAAAATAAATGCAGAGGCTGTTACCGCCTGCAGAGCTGATGAGCTCAGGGACAGTCAGGCCGGCTTTCCCTGCCCCCCAGCCCGTAGGGCGCAGACCCTGAAATGCTCTGGTCACTCTTGGGTGACACCAAGTTCAGTGGTTTGAGACATAAGCCACCAGGCCGGCATGTTGACCTGTCCTCCAGTGTCCACTAAGCCTTGCCCCGGCCACCCTCCACTCCATGAGGACCACTGGCTACTCATGTGCAAATAAATGAAGTGGGACTCCTAATCCCACCACCTAAAAATTCACTCAAAGTGAAGAAGACCTAAATTTGAGAGCCAAAACTCTTAATTCCTAGAAGGAAGGGACCTAGAGAAGGAAGGAGGGAGGGCGTAGGTGGGAGGGAGAGTCAGAGAGAAAGGGAGGAGGGGAGGAGATGCCAGCTGGGCCCAGCAGGCAGGACGGGGAGAGGAGGCTGGCAGGAGAAGCAGTGGCGTTCCAGTCTGTCCTCCTCCGACCCCACCACTCTCCCCACACCCTGTGCTTGTGGATTCAGGGCATCCTGCTGAGCGTGGTCAGGCCATTCAGAGCAAGAGGAAGGATAACTTGTGCCATGTCCCTTTCCTGTTGTCACCAAGAAACAAGTCCTAGAGGGCCAGTGAGCACCCGTGGCCACCTGGTTAGACAGTGGTGCACGTGGGACCCTGCCTGGGTCTCCTGGGTGCATCCAGGCCTCCCTCCCCAACTTCGTCCGCCTGTTCCGTCAATCCTTCCCCATATGGACACATGTGAGCACATGGGTTGCCAATTCTGAGCAAGTGCTGTTTGCAAGACACACGCTGAGATGGCTGCCACCCTGTGAAACTTGACTTTGATGCAGTGCGGGGAGGGGCCGCAAGAGGCTGGGGAGTCGCGCAGGTCAGAGAGGGGGTGGGACTGGGGCACGGAGGGAAGGCAGGCTCTGCACATGCAGATGGTGGGCAGGCAGGTCCCAGGGAGGAAACCGGGCGGAGTGGTGGACTCGGGCCGTGGTGCTGGCTTGCCCCTTAGGATGGCCGCATGGCACTCAGAGGAGGGGTGCATAGGCAGGCTGGGGAGGGGCTGATAATAGGAGCCCACCAGGAGCCTGGACCTCATTTTCAGACCCAGGAGAGCTCCAGGAAGAGAGAGGAGCAGAACAAGGCCCTGTAGGGAAGGGCAACACCTCCAGGGCGCAGGGGAGCAAAAGCAGACAGGGGCTGGGGACAGCCGTGGGCACCAGGCTGCAAGCCAGGGGCTTCCATGACCCAGGACTGGGTGGCCGCATGACCCCGTCTGCAGACAGAACCCGATTATGCCCACTGACCCAGAGCAATGATTATCAGGGAAGGAAGGGGACTCAGCCCACCCAGGGGCCATGGGGTCCTCTTGCCTACAGCCCTATGGGGGAAGCGGGGAGCAGGAGCCCTGGGCTGGGGTGACCCTCTTGGGGCCCAGGCCTTTGCAGCAGGTTGAAGCCACCCACAGAGATGCCCCGTGAGGTGATGCCCAAGAAGGGCCAGCACGCAGGCTCGGACACCAGCGCTCCCTTCGCATCTGCCTCCTAAACCGAGCAGTAGCCTCCCCGGGGCTGGACCTCTTCCCAGGGTGGACACCACCCCCTTGCTCTTTAGCACAGCCCTCAGCCCACCCGGACTGTCATCCTTCCTCCCACACCCCCACCTCCCCAGTCCCAGCCCCGAAGGCCACGTCCTGCACCCCATGCCCTTGGCTTCCTCATCCCCGGGCCCTGCCTGGACGCACCACGGTCCTGTGACCACCGTCACTGAAACAGAACTTCCCTCAGAACCAGGAGGCGCCACAGAGGCCCCTGGCAGAAAACAGAGCCTTCTTCCTCGGGGGGCCACGGGCTCCAGCAAGTCCACTCTCCCGCCGGGCGCAGAGGACTGACAGGCTGTCCAGAGGCATGAGTGAGCCCACCGGCATAGCTCCCTGCTCTGTCCCAGCCCCACAACGCACAGATGTGCTCGGGCTTCACCGCACTTGCTTGAATCCGACCTCAGGCCCTCCAAGTGGGGCAGGACTCCTGAGGCAGAGCGCTCAGGGCTGGGGCCCCGACCCAAGGACACCTCATGTGGTGGTGGCCACAAGAGACAAGAAGGGCCACTGAGCCCCTGTGAGCCGGTGATACGAACACGCCCGAAGCAGCCGGGGTCACTCCGTCAGGGGCTCAGACAGGCCCTGGGGTGCGGAATGGGTGGTGTAAGTAAAAGCCGTGATCGGAACACCCTGAGCTGCTGTGGAACCCAGCTCTGGTCATAGAACTGCTCCGGGCCTGCTGCCCACCAAGACATCTCCTGGCTGGTGGGGCAAAGGCAAGATGATTGGAGCTCTTATCCCACAGGGTGGCTGGGAAATAAACCAAAGGACATAACTTGAGACCTGGGGCTTTCTCTGAGCATGGTGGCAAGCGCAGAGCCCATGGCCGTAGGTTCTGGCAAGAGGTTGGATCACAGTCAAGTTCAATGTCCCCCAGTTGTCTCCCTGCTTTGGAACTGGAGAGACCACCAGAGGCCCGTGCAGAGATGAGGCCCACCTGCCTCCACCGGGCTCTGAGTGCCCTGGGGTGGCTCAGCATCGGCCCTTCCCGCAGGCCTCCCTCCTTGGTCCTGGTCTGCAGGGGTGACACCGCGATGCCACACGTGTGCCTCTTGCCAACTGGCTGCTGGGGCCGGCACGCCACTCCCAGCCCTGTAATGGAATGGACTGGTGTGGGCAGGGTGGGGACAGACAGAGGCACAGGCCTCCCTGCCAGGCACAGGGGGCACACTTTGAAATCCCACTTAAGCAGCCAGGCAGCCGGGTGTGGGTGCTGGAAGGGCAGGGAAAACGAGGAGTGAGAGTTGGTGCCACGTCCTGCAGTGGGTGGGTAATCGCATGAGGGGCCCCCGGGAGGCCAGCTGCTGGCCCCGTTGGGGGCCGCCATGGAGCTCCCAGAAGGGCTTGACGTTCAAAACAAGGCAAAACAAGAACAGGTGTGTACATTGACGTGGCCATGGGGAGGCCACCACAGGAGAGCGAGGCAGGGCCAGGGCCACCAGGGCGGGCGGGCGGTGAGTCCTCCGTGGGGCCGCAGGGGGAGGGGAGGGGGTGGCAAGCTCCCAGGCTAGGGCCTCGGGCCGAGAGGTCAAAAGATACCAGAATAAGCCGAGCTTCCTGGGAGCGCCAATTCCTGCCGGTAGGAACCCCAGGTGGGCAGGTGGGGCCAGGACAGTGGAGACCTGCAGTTCAGAACGGGGAGCCATGTTCTCGGAGAGCGGCTCTCAGCACCCTAAGCCTGCGGGACAGCCTTTTCATTTGATCAGCCAGCCGCAGAGCCTGCCGGGCAAAGGCGTCCTTCCTGACAGAAAAGGAAGAGGACTCTCTGATCAGCCTCATCCCTACATTCCGGGCCCTGCAGTCTGCGATGCAGCCAGGGGTCCAGCCCCAGCCTGAAGCCCACCCCAGCCAGGAACTCTCCAGTCCTCAGCACATGGGCCACAGGGCCCTCCTCCCTCCCAAGACCCTCCCCAAAGAGCTCACCGGGGACACCTTCCTGTAAGCCGCCAGCCTCCAGCCAGCCAGGCGACGCCAGCTCACGCACCACAGGGAAGGAGCCTGGACAGTGCACCCAGGGGGGTCACGGGGGCCCTTTTCTGCGCTGTTGTTCTATTTCTTAACTTACCACCAGATTATAAATTTGCTACTTTCTTCACTAAAAGTTCGGTTAAATGGCAGCTGCCCCCAACCATCTCTGGGTCTGGGTGACAGACTCCCGGGTGGCACCCTCAGGTCATGTCCCGTCTTTCTGCCTCAGAAACACAGGTTGCCTGAATGGCTGCAGCCCCTCACTGGAAGTGGGGAGCGAAAGTGGATGTCGCACCGGCACACAGGCCGACTTGGTCTTTGGCAGTCAGAGCGGCTTGGTGGGCGGGGAGCTCCCCAGCACCCAGGTGACACCCCCGTGAGGGCAGTCATCATGATCCCCACGGAAGGGACCGGCGTTTGGGTCTGGATCTTCCCTGGCTTTGGTACCCCTGGGGTCCACACCCAGCGGTTCCCAGAGACCTAAATAACCAAGCAGCGTCCCTCTGGAGGGAGAACAGAGTGCTTCCCAGAGGAGGAAGTGGGCTGCGGGGAGGGAAGCCATTAGCCAGGACTTCAGGCAGGTGGGGACAACGCCTTATTTTATGCCGGCTTCTCAGGAGGGCCTGCAGGGGCACTGAGCAGAGAGCCAAGGGCCTGCCCAGCAGTGGGCTTGTCCAGCCCAGGGTGGCAGAAGTCGAGAGACCACTTCCCTGGCACCCCCACCTTCCTGCACCTCCTCCCATCTCCCTTTTGCCCTAGAGGCCCCTCTGCACCAGGCTCAAGGGAACCATGGACACTCTGCACGGTGCACCTAACCTCCTTCCCATCCCACCAGCCCTTGCCTGGTGGACTGTCCTGCCTATTCCCAGCTGTCCACCTGCCCTGACTTGTACTGCTGACTCTTCCTGGATGGACTGCTCCCTCCAGCCACTCTGTGGACACTTCAGCCTTGCCAGGAGCCCCTCTCCCAACTCCTGCGGGGTGAGCTCACATGATGGCAGGGGGTCTCCTCCTGCTGGGAGGTGCTTCCCACCTTTCCTCCTCTCTGATGCATCTGAGCCTCACTTCTCCCCTCGGCAAACAGTGACTAGGAGGCCAGTAGACCTGGGTGCCAGCCTGGATTGGTCTCTAGAGACCAGGGAACCCCTATAATCGCTCTGGACCTCGGCTTCCCCTTCTGTGAGGATATGCCCTGTGCATACAGACGTCACAAAGGCACAGCGAGACAGCCTGTGTGGAGGTGTGTGCAGATACTCAGATGCCGGCATACACACCAGACCTACACAAAGGAATGATGAGTATCAAAAGCTGCAATTTTTTGAGTAACTACGAAATACTTGCTTTTTAAATTCTTTAAAGAGAATTAACTATGTAACTCAAAAATAAAAATAAATAATGTATATGGGAGTTAAAACACAGATGGAATTAGTGTTAATAATTACAATAAATATAAATGATCTAAGGACCTCAAGTAAAAGGCAAAAACTGTCAAGCTAGGTAAAAGAACAAGATCCAAGTAGAAGCTGTCGATGAGAAAAGCACTTTGCGTATAAAGACATGGATCAAAAGCAAAAAGACCTAAAAAGACAAATCCTGTAAATGCTAATCATAAGGAAGCTGGAGTGAGTCTGTTCACACCCGAGAGAGTAGACGTCAGGACGGAGACTGCCACCTGCCAAGCAAGGGACCAAAGGGTTCATCCCTCGAGAGGGTACAGCAGACCTAAATATATGAAGCAAAAACGGGAAGAACTAAAAGGTCGAATAACAATTCCCCAAATACAGCTGGAGGTTTCAGTGCTCCCTCTTCTAAGAGACAGAAAATCGGGAAGGATGTAGAGAACACGAACAACAGTATCAAGCAACTTTACCCAGAAAATGTATTATTTGTGCCCCACCCATTAGCATCAGCACACACACTGTTTTCCAGAAGAGTTCTCCGAACATGTGGAATCTGATAAAGAACAGGTGTTACTGTGGGTCTGTAGAGGAAGGACCAAAATCCGTGGTGCTGGGAAATCTGCTGTTTGCACGGAAAAAATAAAATGCGATCCCAGCTCACATGATACCCACTGATAAAATCTAGGTGGATTAAACTTAATTGTGGGAGGTATAGCTTTAAAACTTCTATAAGAAAATCTAGGGAGATATTTTTGACTTTGCAGCAGGGAAGGATTTATTAAGGATTTCCTGGAAAATCCAAACCATAAATGATCATTCTGATTGTATTAAAAGTAGAAACTGCACATCAAGACACATCATCCTAAACCTAAGGAAACACTACCACGTGGAAAAAGATGTCTGCACCACAAAAACAGTCAAGTGTTAAAATTCACTATATACCAAGAATTCCTACGAAATAATATTAAATTTAAAAAATACAAGACATTTTACGAGTTAAAAAGGCAATTAGTGCAGAAAAATATCCAACAGTAAATAGATTTGAAAATATGATCAACCTCACTGATACTCAGAGAAATGCACATTAAACTATCATAATAGTAAAATTCCATTTTATACCCATAGGATCCACAAAAACTCCTAAGTCTCATTAAACCAAAGATACAGAGAGAAGAGAGATTTAGGCAATGTATTGGCAGCATAAATTGAGATAATCCCCACCCTGGACAGCAAATCCCCAGTATCTGGTAAATTTGAAAATGCTCAGGGATACATACACATCACAAAAGCACATAGAAATTCATCATTAGGATACACACCCAATCAGGATGGTGATCACCGCTTGGATGGGTGTTGAAGGAGAACAGTATGAGGGAGGAGTAGGCAGGTTCCTTAACTATCCATTTAACATTTATTTTCTTAAGCCGAGTGTTGGGTTCGTGGGTACATGTTATATATTCTCTGTTTTCTAAATCTGAAAATTCACATGTCTACTTTTGAAGCTCTGTACGGATGATTACATTCATTATACAAGTATTGTCAATGTGAAAAACCACTGATACTGAAATTGTATCGTTTGATGTAAAAGATCCGGCCTTAAGCTTACGAAGCCTTAAATATATGGCCTGAGGCCCCTGGGGGTCCCAGAGCTCCAAACTAATATGTCGGCTTCCTTTTCCACTGGGCTGACATTTGTGTCAATGGTACAAAGACAGGAAGGAGGAGATCTGCTGGTGCGGCGCTTGAGTGTCCGCCACGACCCCTGCAGGCGTGATGAGCTGCCCGCAGGCCCCTGGCAGGAATGTTCCGCATGACACACAAGATTATGGCTTTTCCTGAATCCTGGCCATCGAGGTACGGCTCTTTTTACGACCCTTACAACATGGGAAGTGCACAAGGAGTCGGTCTCCTTAGCACAGCAGTTGCCTGAGGAAAAGCCCGGAGTGCCTGGGCCACCTGCTGAATGAGGTTTTCTCATGGAACCATTTTTACTTGGAAGGACAACTTGCAGACTACTCAGACTTTATTATTTGGCAGATATTTTCTTGAAAATAAGTGAAGTCATTTCAAAGAAAACTACTGACAGTATTTGTTGACAACGATAAAAGGTGAACTTTCAAGTGAAAATTAGAGTTTTGGGAACTGTATGTCCACCACCCACAGCTTCATAGGTTCCCATTACTTAAAGGCTTTGCTGAGAAACTTCATGGTGGCTTTAACAAATGTGATTTTTCAGATATTATTTAATGAAATGCATCTGCCTTTGAAACTGTGTAGCTCAGTGAAACATTAACTTGCAAAATGAACAAGACACTATGCACAAAATCATGCAAAGATAAAGATCTGCTCAGAGCGACAGATAAATCAGTGCATTTTGATGCAACAGAGAAGAAAAATTTCAACAATAAGGTCTTATATTCTGCACTTCAACTAATCTTCAAGAAACTATACCTTGTCCAGTTTGCTGAAGTGTCAAAGATGAATATACACAATTCCATGAAGAAACTATTTTAAAAGGTTTTTTGGGACAACCATCTGCCTGATTTTTGTCAGGTATTTTCAACCAAAACGCCATACTCAACCGATAGTTGTGGAAGTAGGTATGAGAATCCCGCTGCCATCTATCTAGTCAGGGTTTGAGGAGATTTGTAAAGTTGTAAAGCAATATCACTGTTTTCACTAAACTTTTTTAATGGAAATGTATTTATTTTTCATAATCATGTTATTTATGTTAGCATGTAATAGGTTAATTATTGTTATTTTTAGTGAGTAAACAGAATGTTAAGTGCTTCGTTTCAATTGCTAATAACAGTAAATCTTGATAGATAAAACCCATATGAGCAGAAACCTTCTGACGCCCTCAATAAGCTTTGAGATGAAGCTGTTGCTAAGCCCCGGGACCAAGTACACATGCTGTGTCACATCGTAGTTTGATGAACACAAGGCTTCACAGACAAAGGCCCTGTGAGCAACACATGCAGGAAACATATCCAACCCGGATCACAGGTCCCCAGCCCTAGACTATAGAAATGCATGCTGAGTTGTGTGCAATAAGGTTGCTCCGATGGAAAGTTTTAGAGGATGTGTTAAGCAGCCACAGTGTTATTTCTGGTGCAGAGGAAATCATACTGATTCTTCTTTTTATTTAAAATACTCGTTTAGAAATACCAGCCATATCTAACACGTCATTGCTAACTAAGCACTGAGCCGCAGAGGAAGCGGACAGTGTAGTTTTCTGCAGGGGTTGGGGCCTCAGGCCTGTGGTGAAGCCTTTTTGGCCGCCAGGTACGCCAAGGGCAATACCCTGGGCCTCAAACCCGCCCCAGCGCAGAACCGCCGGGGCAGGGCTCCGGTGGGCCTCTGACATCAGCTACCGTGGCCAAGTGTTTGGTTTCAGTGAAATCAGCCTGGTGCTCTCACTGAGGACCCAAAGGCTCACACACTCATGTGCCCATGATTCAGATGTTTGCAAGTACTGGTTGACCCCTGTGCACGTGGCCCCTGTGTTTGTGCGGGAACCATCTCCCTCTTTAAGGAATTCACTCTACCGGGAAAAATGAAATAACGAGAATCGAATGGTTTAATTATAAGCATCAGGCAGGAAATGACAAATGACCGTCGATACCCGCGTTGCTTGGCGCGGACAGGAAGGGCCTCTGTCAGGTGGGTCTGTGGCACTGAGACATGAAGCCGAGAGTGGACGGCTATGAGGGTCTGGGGGCGACAGTGAGGCTAGGGGGGTTACACGCAAGCTAGAAGCAGTCGGGTTCTGCAGCGGTGAGATGTGCAGCCCAGGTCGGACACGGCAGACAGACCCCATGCCAGGCCTTCTTGGCATGTGACCGACTGCCAGTGAGCAGAGCGGCCTGCGGTCTCCATGATGCTGTGTGAGCCCTGCTGGAAGCCTCCAGTGTGGAAAGTCCCCTGAGCATGTCTGGGTCATTTCCAGGGTCTCTATTGTCTTATTCCTGCAGAAGAACGTGGACCACTGCCCACTTGTCACTCAGTATGTGTAATAATAATGAAAGGAGCTATGGGCCCCATGGAGAGTCTTCAGGGCTGTGAGGGAGAGCAGTGGTGGGCAAGACTGAAGGAACATTCTGCAATAGCCAATAGGCCCAGGACTTTACTCAACAGCCCTGGCACACGCTGGGCCCAGCCAGCAGCTGTGCCAGATGAAGTGTGACAGTGCTGCTGTGGAGTACCAAAGGCTTAGCCCTGAGCAAGAGGGAGTGAGTGGGTGGGAGAGCCGGGAGAGTGGACTGTGCCTGCGGTCCAGGCGGCCACCCCCACACCACCTTGCCACCATCCGGACCACACCTGAGGCCCTGGCTACGGTCTGGGTACCAAGCTTCGAGCTACACTCGACAAAACTGTCGAGAACCTTCTCAGCCTTGTCAGGTGCACAGCCTGGCATCGGAAGGAGACTGCAAACCGCCCTGCTAGCTGGTGTGCAGACTGAAATGTTAATGCAGTCACTGGAAATCGTTCATCTGTATTATTTTTCTCTTCTGAGAGACTGGCACGGGTCTAGAAGGTAAGGGAATGTTCCAGACTGCATCCTGGATTTGCCAGGCCACAAGCACTGGAAAACCAGTTTCAGACCTTTGCCAAACCCCCAAATCTCAGGGAATTGTTGAATCTTATTAAAGTCATGTAAAGTCATACCACATGAAGGGACTTTGTGACCCATTTGCTAGGTTCTGTGGACACCATGTGTCTATGCAGCAGGGCAGTGCACACTCTGACGGACCTGAAGCAGCCCCACAGATGGAGAGGCCACCAGAGACCTGCTCAGGCACTGGGGGCCGCAGACAGCCCAGGACGCCAGAGCCCGCCAGGCTCTCACATTCTGTCAGATAAGAAGTGCTTAGCACCAGCCCTGGTGCATAGTAGGTTCACAGAAAGTGGCAGCTCTCCTCCTTGCGCCTTAGGCTTGAATCATCCTGAGAAAACTCCTCCCTGGCCCGTGTTTTCGGCTTACCTCTTTTCTGTGAAATTGGAAATCCTGTATTCTGCAAACACCCAGTGGCTTCTGTCCTCACTAGGGATTGCTATGGGATCGATGGACAAGCCTCGGACTGAGCCACCTAGACCCGTCCCCCACCCTGGCATCTGAGCTCGCATGCCCCCGGAGAGGCCCCGGCAGGAGAGGATGTCAGAGGTGATCTGGCACAGGCCCCTGGACCCCAGATCAGGCCTCCATCCCTCCTGCCCGCGAGGCTTCCTTGCAAAGCGATCTCGCCCCTCCTGCCTTGGAGAGGAAGTGGCAGGGTTTGTGTTCAGATTCTTAGGTCACAGACACAGGAAACCCACCCAAAATCGTGCAGGTCCTGCTGGCCACCCAAACGCAAGCAGTGGCCCCCGTCACATCTCAGGAGGTCCCTGATGGCCCGTGGGCAGGGCCCTGCTCCCCTGCCATCCCCTGGGGCTGCTGCTCCCTTGTGGGGGCCATTGGCCTCATAGCCCCACTGCAGAGCTGCCTGCCCCCCAGCTCTGATGCTGGCCTCGTGGACAGTCACCTCCTGGCCAGTCGCCACAGCTGCGGAAGCGGAGTGGGGTAGAAGAGGGAAAGTTCTGGTACCACCCGTTAGGGAAAAGGCAGAGGCAAGGGGGAGTTGTTCCCCACAAGGGAGGAGGATTCCATTCCCAGAAGAAAGCCAGCACTGCCGGAACAAAAATAAATACATAAATGCACGCAGCACACCAGACAGGAAGTGTGCAAGCGTTTGTCAAATGCAAGATACTATATCCATCTCCAGAGAAGACATGCAGATGGCCAATAAGCACATGAAAAGAGACTCAACATCATTAGCCATCAGGGAAATGCAAATCAAAGCCACAATGAGATGCCACTTCACAGGCACCAGCAGAGCTGTAATCAGAGACAGATAATAGTGTTGGTGAGGGTGTGGAGAGATCGCAACACCCATCCATTGCCAGTGGGGATGAAACATGGTGTAGCTGAGTTGGGAAGCAGTTTGACAGTCCCCCGGAAAGTTAACCATAGAGCTCCCATGTGACCCAGCAGCTCCACCCCAGGCAGATGTCCAAGGGACATGGGAACATGTGTCCATGCAAACACTGGGACGCAAATGTTGGCAGCAGCATTAGTCACAGTAGCCAAAAAGTGGAAACAACACAAACGTCCATCAGCTGATGAGTGGACAAACAGAGAGTGGTACATCCATAAAATGGAATACTATTCAACCCTAAAGAAGAATAGGGTATTTAGTCATGCAGCAGAGTGGATGAGCCAGGAGAACACTGTTAAGTGAAAGAACTGGTAACAAACGGCCATAGGGTGTGTGATCCCACTCACAGGAAATGTCCAGAACAGACAAATTTAGAGAGACAGAAAGTGGGTTAGTGTTTGCCTAGGACTGGGGAGAGAGTGGGAGCTCTGGGGATTGACGCTAAGAGGTGCAGGATCTCCTGAGGGTGAGGAGAACGTTGTGAAATGGTAGGGATGGTTGCACAAACCTATGAATATACCAGAAGTCACTGGATTGTGTACTTAGAGTGAGTGAATTAGCTGTGAATCATTTTTATGTCTCTATAAAGCTGCTAAAAGCAAAAAGATGCTCTGTATCTGTGAGCGATGCTGATCGACTACTTAGTCCTCATCCTCACTGAGGGTCCCGGCTTAGATTCTGGTGCTTCTGAACCCATGGGGGCCTCTCTCTGATTCTGTGGTCTCTGTTCCTCGCTGGCCCCTTCATAAAGGTGGCTTGTGTACTGGACATGCCTGGGTAAGAGCAGCTGGCCTTGCACCCTGCCCCAGGGGGCAGGAGGGTGTCCCTGGCACCGGGCAGACACTCAGCCGAGGCTGTGCTGATGTTGACAAGACACGGGAACACTTCCTGGTGACCTCTGTGCTAGGTGAAGCTGGGTGTTGGGGCGCCAGCCCCACCTCCTCCCAGGGACTGCACTGGCTGGGACAGACGTGTGTCTCCCTCCAAGACTGGACGCCTTGGCCCTGGGCCTTATGCACTCATGGGAGAGAGCTCCAGGTACCTGGGTTTGAATTAGTCGGAGGAACATGTCATGGGGAAAAGAGCAGGGCAGCCAAAGGCATGGCCCTGACCGCAGGACCCAGCCCCCCGGCTCCTCGTCCTGGAGATGGAGGAGCGCCAGGACTGTGCCAATGAGCCTCAGGGTTAGGGTTCTGAGATAAGTCGCCCCACTGAGCTCCAGGTATGCCATGTGTCCCAGAAAAGGTCAGAGTCAGAAGCCAGGTCCCCCTTGGGTGAGAAATGGAGGGACTGGGGAAGTTCACCCTCTCGTTCCTGGGAGGGTTTGGGGACTTTCACTGGGAGCTGCCGCAGGTGAAACCCACAAATGGCCAGCTGTGGACACAGTGCAAGCGCATGGGAACAGTACCCAAGTATGGGTCACAGCAGGGGTCTGGGTGAGGGTCCCCAAGCCTGTGCAGAGATGCACGGGTCCAGGACCTTGTGTGCCCCCATGGCCTGCCCCCCTGCCAGGCTGCCATGGCCGACCCCGTCTCCCTGAGCCCTGTCTTCTCATCCAGTGGGAATCTGCCAGCCTCTCTTTGAGGAGGCTCAAAAACACCTTCTGAATAAGAGTGGAAGAACCTGCCAACCCTCAGGCCCCACCACATGGGGCCCCAGCCCCGGGTCTGCCGCAGCACCTCGTCCCATGTCCCTGTGAGGCCCTGGCACAGAGTCCAGAGCCAGGCCGTGCCAGCAGGAGCCTCCCTCCCTGAGTGCTCCCAGGGCTCAGTTTCCTCTCCATCTTCCTCCTCCACGGAGACCACCCCAAGGCACGCCCCCCTCTCTGGGGACACCCCGCTGGCCTGTGTGGGGGTCACTGCAAATCACTGCCTTTGGGGAGGAGGCTTTGGCTCACGCCATCCGCTACTGACCGCCAGCTCAGGTAGCAAGCCCGGTTGCTGCTCGCACCCGGCCCCTACCTGCTCATCCAGACGTCCCTCCTCAGCCTCTCATCCCCACCGCAGCAGGTGCCAGGCCCTCACCTAGCTGCAATACCAAGTCGTGCATCCCCCATGAGGAAGGACATGTGTCTTGATCCTTAGGCCAGAGCGACACTGACCTGCTCTCCTGACCAAGCAAGCATCGCATTCAACCCGGGCCAGCAGTTCAGGACGGGCCTGACCTGGGGGCTGGCACGCAGGCTGCAGCCTGTTACTAAGGCACAGTGATAACGCCAAGCCTCACAGAGCCCTTCTTGGGATTCCCCAGGGGAAGCGAGGGAGAAGCTGAGCCGCGGGCGTCAGGGGCCTGCAGCGCTGCTGGGCGGAGTGGCAGAGCCCGCCCGGGACCCCAGTCACTCAGCTCCGTCCTGCAGCAAGCAGACCCTCTGCCACCTGGCATCCCCCAGACTGCCCTTTATGTGGAACACTGGCCCGTGAGACGGAAAGCTGATTCTTCTCATTTGCAAAACTTTTTCTAAAAAGCCATATTGACTTTCTTTTTTGCTAAAGAAAAATTATCTAAAAAAACGACAGACCTGGGAAAATATCACACTAAAATTTTTAACAAATAAAAGAGGATCAAATAAGATGTTTACGCCGACTCACGGACCCAACTGGGCCCGACACCATGAGAAAGGCATTGGCTGTTTTGTTTCCCGATCATTTTATGCAGTGTTTAAGGAACCCCAACACCTGACTGTCATTCACACGTGCAATCATATTTACATGTTATTCATACATGTAAGTGACATCGGACATGTTTGCATGTGCGTTTGTCAGCATGCCCTTTATGGAAACGCCTCTTCCTGGGGGTCATCTTTCAGCCTTATCTGCTGGAGGCCCCCTGCATGACCCAGCCGAGGCCAGCTGTTAGGTAACTTACAACTTGGGATTCCCAAAGCAGAAGGGGAGCCTAAATTAAGACAAACTGGAAATCTGGGGAGACATTCTGACCGTGGGACACCGTTCCAGAGGCCAAGCAGGCTGCAGGCTCTCCTCATATCCACAGTCGGTGCTGGGAGCACTTTGCCTTTTGCGGGAGGGAGGTCCTGGTCTCACACGACCCCAGGCCCCAGGCCCACCAAGATCAGCTCACCACCTGCCATCCGTTTCGGGACCCTCGTCAAGTTTGCCGCCTGGGGGCTGCCTCTCTTGCCCTGCGCTCAGCTCCATCTTTAAGCACGCAGGTGCACGTACACGTTCTATCTGTAATTCCTGGATATTTTCTGCTGAACAAATATCCCCATCAGCTCTGTCATGTCATGGGCAATCTGTTCATTTATACACAGGAAAGTAAGTTTTCCTTTTAAATACATAGTATTTCATGCCGTGTGTTGCTTGATGCCTTCGATCTGAGCGAGGTAAAATAGTCTCCTTGCTGGAAGCATGCTTCAGAATAAAATCTCACAAAGGTTCAAGAAGAACCAGAAATGAAGAATAATGGGCAAAGATGCATCTTCTTAGTAAACTTAATATTAAAATGTGGGATGTTGCAATTTATTTCACAACATTTGACATCCCATAGCATGCTGTGTGAGGAAAATATAAATGACTCCCACACACTCCCCGAAGCGTTACCGTAACTGTGGCTAAAGGATGTCTTCTGCTTGGCTCAGGAAGGCATCGGCCCCGCCCCACCTGCCTACACACAGGGAACGCAGCAGGAAGCCAGGTATGCCTCCAGGATGTGGGGCTGTGGAAGCCTACAGCCCTGACCTTCTGGGCTGGCCCAGCGCTTGTCCAGTTCAGAGGAAAGGGTCTTACTCATGGCCTCCCCACTCCTCCACCCACATTCCCAGCTGAGAGCCTCTGCCCCTGGTACAGACAACTTCTCAGACAGACATTCCCTCCCCAGGAGGAGTTTGATGTCATTTATGTGGGAAAGGAAAACTTTCTATCCATATTATTACAGATCATATTTATGATTTTATTACCCATAACTCAGGGTATACACAAGTTTTTGTAGTCTGCATTTTCCTACTTAATTATGCATCAAAGCATTTTCCTTGTTACTTCATAATTCTGAGAACTATATGAAAGGCAATATAATATTCAATCCATTCAGTACACCATAAATTACTTACCTATTCCCCTACTGACAGGCATCCAGTTTGCTCTGTGCATTGCATAATTCTGCAATAAACCTCTTCATGCATAGGCTTTTGTCCATTTTTGGAATTTTTTTTTAGAATGATTTCCCAGAAATGTTACCATGAGGTCAAATGGAACAAACAATTTTATGATTCTTGTTATGCACTGCCAAATGCTTTTCCAAACAACTCGTCTCTTTTTACAGCGCCCGGGAATGCAGGAGTGGGCAGGTAGGAAGGGGAGCCTGCTGCAGGGTGGGCTGCTCAGAGCACAGAGGTTGCTCCTGACCAAGGGGCCATGGATATGGTAAAGGAGGGGTATGGGGGCACAATTCAGGCTGATCGCAGAATCGCGAGGTAGGAAAGCACATGTCTAATCCAGGCTGGCTCGTCCTCAGGGCTGGTGGGAGGAAGGGATCCCAGCGGGCTCTGTAGGAAGTACATGCTAGAAAAATAGATTAAGCCAGAGGGTAGGCACCTTGCCCAGTCTGACCCATTGCGATTTTATCAAAACAACTGGGTGTTCCACCACTGCCCAGCCCATCCATGCATCCTACAACGTCTGAGACCTATGTGGCCCTCTGTAGGGGCTCGCTTACACAGTCCCTTGTGGCTGAACGTGGGACAGTTTGAGCAACAACATAAATGGCAATAGGAACTGATTATATATAATCCACAGAATAATGCAAGAATCCGTGAGTTTGGGTGATATAAAGATAAAGGAATAGTTGGAGGGGGAATGAAGAGCTCTCCCCCACAGTGGGATGTGAGCTGGTAAATGAAGACAGGAAAGTTGATAGGAGTCTCAGGCTATGGCCTCAAGTGTCCTCTGGAGAGGGGGAAAGCCTGCAGACACCACCTCACCAAGTGACTGAACAGTGACCCGTGTGCCTCCTGGACTGGACCCTGAATGGTGCCAAAGTGCACAAAGGGAACTATTGGGGTGACTGATAAAATAAGAATATGAACTCCAGATTGCTTACAAGTATTTTATCATTCTTAACTTCATGTTAAGAATATCTCTATGTTGGGAAACACACAGAAATATTTAGCAGAAAGGACATGGTGTTTGCAACTGACTCAAATAGTTTAGAGGAAATATGTAGATAAATAGATAGGTACATATGTGTGTATACATCTATCTCTATCTATCTATCCATCTATCTATCATCTATCCATCTATCTATCTATCACCTCTACCTGAGAGAATGATAAATCCAAATGGGGGAAATCTGGGTAAAAGGCATATAGGAATTCTTTGTTCTGCTTTAGCATAGTGATACAGACAGAGCCTACAAGAATTTTGTTTGCAAAGAGTAAGAACCAATAATAATTGTCTATGTGGACATAGCATTTGAACCTTACAAGATGTTTTTACTTTCTTCCTGAATGGTGTGTGATCTACTTCAACACCATTTTACAATTAGGGGAAGGAGAGGTGGAGAGATTTGCTCACAATGATATGGATGATGTATGGAAGACTTGGGTCTTTGCTGTCACTCTGGTTCATAATATGATGGGTAACTCACATGGGTTATGACTGGCTCCTGCACCCAAATCCAACCTCACTGATGCACCAAAAAGTAGAGGGACGTTTGGTGGATCCAGCCAAAAAATAAAATAAAATAAAATAAAACCTTGAGATCTTCTCAGTTCTTGGGCTCCTTGGGATGGGAGTGGAAGTAGAAGTTGCGGCCACAAGTGGGAAGGGGCAGAGCCCAGCAGTGGGATGTGGGAGGGCTCTCGGAGGGCACCCTTGCCTCTTCTGCCAAGGTGCTGCGCAGCAGTTCTCCGCCCTCACTACCCTGAGGATCTTCAGCTTCCACGTAGTAGGTGGTGGCAGGAACCAGCAGACCGCTGCTCCCTCCAAGGCGACTGGAAAGCGCTGTCGTCGCATGGACGCTGAGCGGCCATGGAAGGAGGAGCAGATGAGTCACCAGGGGGAGCCCTTGCCGGGTGAGCTGCCATCACCAACCATCTACTTTCCTGCGGGCATTTTCTGGGTCTGGGTGGAGTCTAAGGCCGCTCCTTGTTTTAGGCAGAGGGGCTCTCCTGGGGAAAACATAACTGGAAAATTTGAAAATCATGCGGACTGGCATGAGAGATTGTGATGTAGAGGACGCCAAAAACCGTAACTGTTTTCTCACATGGACTCCTTGCCAGGTGCTGGGGTGCAGGAGATGGAGTGGCTGGGTTGAAAGTCAACATGGGGTGTCCAACCTCCTCATCTGCCAGAGACACTTGCTGTCAGGCGTTGTGCCGCCTAATTTTATGTTCAGCCTAACTGGATCAAAGGGTGCTGCGTATCTGATTAAACATTTTTTAGGTGTGTCTGTGAGAGCATTTCTGGATGAGATTAACATCTGAATTGCTGGGCTCAGTAAAGTACATGGCCCTCCCGAAGGTGGAGACCTTCTCCAACACTTGAGGGTTTAGAACAAAGAGGCGGAGGAAGGAGGAATTGGCCCCTTTTCTTTCTGCCTTATTGCTTGAGCTAGGATATCCTATATGCATACATAATCACTCATGATGTCTCCTTTATATCCTATTGGCCTTTCTCTATGGAGCACCTAGACTGATCCAGGCATCATCCTTCAGGCCTGGAAAACATAGAGGGGCTAATTCTAATGCTGCAGCCAGGCTTGAACCAGCTCCATGCCTAATTAGGTCAAGGTAATTATCCCTCTCTGCCCAGAAAAAAGGTGGCAGGAATCCTCTGAGGAGCAGAAACTTTAGTGTCTATTGTTTTTGTATGCACAATACCTGGCCTACAATAAAAACTTATGTGAATATCAAGTAGGAAAATATGACTAATGACTGATAAAAAGCATACGTGGGTCAACAGATGATCCAGATTCTGGAGTCAGCACACAGGGTCTTTAATATTAGTGACCATGAACATGCCAAGACAATGGAGTAGAGATGCACCGAGTGGCTGCAGAGGTGGAGAATGTCAACAAAAGATCGGAATCTCTAAGAAGAATCAAACAGACATTGTAAATGAAAAATACATCTAATATTAAAAACTCATTGAATAAACTTAATAGCAATTGAGGCACAACAGAAGACAGGATTAGTGGACTGAAAGACCAAAGCTTAGAGAGAAAGAAAGGACTAGAAAAAAAAGACATAGGGTTCCAAGTCAGGTGAAGTGACCTACAAATCTCAGGAGTCCCAGAAGGAGGCGAGGGGGGGGAGCGGGGGGGCGGCGGGGGGGCGGGGGGCGCGGGGGGGCGGGGGGAAGAATAAAGCAGAAGTGATATTTGAAGAGATCATGGCGAGATTTTTCCAAGGCTGATGTCAGACTCCAACCCACCGATTCACGGAGCTCAGTAAAGCCCCACTCCCTCTGTGAGAGAGGGGCAGGGCTAGCTGGTGGAGGACAGATTAAGGACTCGGCCTTCCTGCATTGAGAACAGTTCCAAACAGGTTCTTGTAGGCTTTCCACCTACTGAGAATTCCTCTCTTCACCCTCCTTCACAGTTTATGTGTTAGGTAGTCAGAGCTGAAGGAGACAATCACTGAGTAAGACCAATGCCAAGGAGGAGATGTGATGTGTGACATCACTGTGATAGCAGAAGGCTGCCCACAAACTCTGCCAGGCAGACAAGGTCTTGCATGGGCTCCATCCTCTCCCCTTAGAAGTGGGTATTTCTAGTAAACATAGATAGTACCTCAGGGGAGTATAATCTCTCAGGAAAAGTAATGAGACGTCTTAGGAATACAACTATTGTAGAGAGACAAAAAGAAGACAAGTTCATACTGGAGGAAGAAGAGTAAATGGAACAGACAGGACAAGAGTTTAAAATAAGCCTGTTTAGTTTCTTCTAAGAAGTAAAGAAGGACAGATATTGGGAAGATGAAACAAGATCAAGGTCTTACACAGGAAAACAGAGGGGTGGTTTCTGTTTTTGTTTTTGTTTTAAATATCAGTAGCTGGGTTAAATGTCAAAGTGAAAATAGCTGGAGATGACTAAGCAAAAGGATTCATCTTAGGTATTCTTCAAAAGAAATAAAGAAGGTATGAAAGGATTTTTTAATAGTAGAAAGTCAAGAAATGTGAAGCCTGAAGAACTGTCCATCTAGACGTTAGAGTCCGAGAGAGAAGAAAACAATGAGGAGGAGGAGAGAGAAAATATTAGTGACCAAGAATTCTCCAGATTTAAGGAACATGTACAATCTCAACAAAGAGAGAAAAAGAAAGAGACCCACATCTCAATATGCACAGAGAAATGTATGTACATTAAGGAGGTAAAATTATAAAACTTCCAAGAAGGAAAAACAAGAGTAATTTTCAAGGGAACGCCGTCAGGCTGATGCCAACAACACTGAATATGGGAAGAGAGTAGAGTGACAGTTTCCATGCTAAAGGACAACAATCTTTAAACTCAGAGTTTTATATCCAGCTAAGCTATCATTTAGACACATTGGCAAAATAAGTGTATTTTTGGACACATAAGGCCTCAGGAATTTTATTACACAAAGACTTTTTTTGAGACATTTAAAAGAAAGTCCTATAGCAAGAAAAGAAATGAACTCTAGAAATATGGGGTATATGGATGACCAGATCACCAAAGCAAAGTTAGGAAACTGATAGGGAGGATAAACATCATCATTAATAAGAATAAGCAATTTGGAATTATTATGTATTAATGTTATTATTGTTTATTATTATTAATTACTATTCCCAATCTATCTCCCTGTTCTAAATCATATTGTGATTTAAGTGCTCTCACCAGTAAGGAATGGAGTTCTGTAAAGGGCTCAAAGGAATTCACCTCTGGGGAGGTCACCAAGCTCAGGGTAAGAAGAGAGTGCTTGCAGCCCCAAGAATAGGGTCTGTGGAAGGCGTTTGTGGGACAGTGGACCCAATCCCTGGTGAGAACTAGACCAAGAGGCAGTTGGTGGAGGCAGAAGCCTGCATACACCCCGGGGACCCAGGGAAGCTGCACGCTGGTTATGGCTCCTCTGGATCCCTAGCTCAGGGCTAGGCTTGCGCCCGGTCTCCTTGATGACAGGGGTGAGCACCTGGTGCAGGCTGGGCTGGGCTGAGTTGGCAGGGGTAGCCTCTGAGGCTGAGATGCCAACCAGGTCTCCATCATCTGACATTCACCGAGCACCTGGGCTGGGAGAACGTGTGACAACTCCATGTGACCCACATAAATAAGGCACAGTTCTGTCTTCAAGGAACCCAGTAGTCCAATGGGGGCCACGGTGTGCAGACACATTCCAGACGCCCATGGTTGTTGGGAGGGCAGGCTTAGGTGTCGGGAAAAGTCAAGGTAAATTCCTGGATCCACCACTGATTACATAGCTTTAGACAAACTCATTATTCTCCCCGGTCTCAGCTTCCCCACCTGTAAAATTGGGATGAAATTAGTAGGACCAAGACAAAAGACCTCTCCTAGGATTATATTAATTGATGCATAGAAAGTCCTGAGCACAGAGCCTGCATCTAGTGCTTACCCTGTTTAACACATATGTTAAAATAGTTATTCTTAAGAAAGAGGGAGAATGTGTTATGCATAGTTTCACAAGCCATATTCAGTCTATTTATTGCTCTGTTATTTACAAAGTCAACAATATTTCCATGGCGGCAGTGGCTTTGTGGGGCATCCAATGAGGAAGGCTTGTTAGGCTCATGGGTCTGAGGAACCTTTGAGTTGTGACTGTGAATGATGGGTGGGGACAGTTAGAAGCCCCTCAGCAGAGACCAAGTCAGAGCTGAGACTTGAAAGAGGAGTGTGAGCTTGCCAGCCTGGTGTGGGGAGCACAAGGCCCTGATGTGGGGAGCACAGGGCACAGGTGTGGGGAGCACAGGGCCCTGATGTGGGGAGCATGGGGCACAGGTGTGGGGAGCACAGGGCCCTGATGTGGGGAGCATGGGGCACAGATGTGGGGAGCACAAGGCCCTGATGTGGGGAGCACAGGGCACAGGTGTGGGGAGCATAGGGCCCTGATGTGGGGAGCATGGGGCACAGGTGTGAGGAGCACAAGGCCCTCATGTGGGGAGCATGGGGCACAGGTGTGAGGAGCACAAGGCCCTGATGTGGGGAGCACGGGGCACCGGTGTGGGGAGCACAAGGCCCTGATGTGGGGAGCACAGGGCACAGGTGTGGGGAGCATAGGGCCCTGATGTGGTGAGTACAGGGCACCGGTGTGGGGAGCACAAGGCCCTGATGTGGGGAGCATGGGGCACAGGTGTGGGGAGCACACAAGGCCCTGATGTGGGGAGCACGGGGCACAGGTGTGGGGAGCACAAGGCCCTGATGTGGGGAGCATGGGGCACAGGTGTGAGGAGCACAAGGCCCTGATGTGGGGAGTACAGGGCACCGGTGTGGGGAGCACAAGGCCCTGATGTGGGGAGCATGGGGCACAGGTGTGGGGAGCATAGGGCCCTGATGTGGGGAGCATGGGGCACAGGTGTGGGGAGCATAGGGCCCTGATGTGGGCCCTGATGTGGGGCAGGGCATGGGGCACGGTGTGGGGAGCACACAAGGCCCTGATGTGGGGAGCACGGGGCACAGGTGTGGGGAGCACAAGGCCCTGATGTGGGGAGCATGGGGCACAGGTGTGGGTGGGCAGCACAAGGCCCTGATGTGGGGAGCATGGGGCACAGGTGTGGGCAGCATAGGGCCCTGATGTGGGGAGCACAAAGCACAGGATTGGGGAGCTCAAGGCCCTGATGTGGGGAGCACGGGGCACAGGTGTGGGGAGCACAGGACCCTGCAGAAGGAGACTAAGAACCTTCCATGGAGGACATGTGAACAGGACTCTTCTGAGCAGGCAGGCCTGAGGGTAACATGGAGGGCCAGTCAGTTCTCGAAGGGCTAGGCACCACTGGGGAAGCAGGGTGTTACCAGCAGCAGGGAGGCCTGGTGGAGGGTAGGTAAGGTGTGACCTGGCCTTTTTGAAAGGGGATTCCAGTGGCAGACTTGGGAACAGGACCAGAGACAGAAATATGGGTAAAAAACACGGGTGGGCTGGCTCCAAGATCAGCCACCGGCAAGGAGGGGACACAGGTCGCCTTGTGCTGTGATCAGCCATGTGGAGATGGGGGAAAGAGAGGAGATAAGGCCCAAGGTGTGCTCAGCCAGAAGGGCAACGCTGCCGGCCACCTCCACCTGCACCCTCAACTGTGCGTGCCACGGCGTCTGCGAGTGGGGCTGTCCCTTCATCAGATGCCAGAAGGAAATGCGAGGATATGGCGCCTGAGAGGTGTGCAGCCAGCGCGAGTTCATGTTTGAGAAGTACTTAACATTTTATTATAAAAGGGCACTTACAGACATTTGCATAGTTTTGACTTTTCATTGCTCAAAAATAGACAAGAATAACTACCCAACAGTTGCTATAGATATGTTCTTACCAGTACTAGATTTTATTTTTAAAAATAATTGGCTTTATTGTGCTAGAAATAGTTGCTATACATATTATATGCATTTTTAAAGCCAGCTTGCTTTGACTTTCCTGCACCCGATAAATGCAATTAATTCCATTTTTCATGATGAACTAAGTTAATTCGTTAGGCAAATAATTGAATGAATATTTTGTGCTTAATTGCTCCATGCGCTTGCTAAGTGGCACCTCTGTCCCACCCGGAGGCCCTGGAGGGCAGCGTCTGAGCTGGCTCCTGTCCAGCAAGCACTCACCCAGGTTCCCAGGAGGTTCCTGGGCCTGCAGGGACCGCTCAGCGACTCTCCTTGGGGTGCTGTCCCTGAGCACAGGCCATCTTGTGTGCAAGGGTGCTCTGATGGACTCCGCCTCCCTTGTGGGGCGGGAAGAGCTGCCAGCTCTTGAGATCAGAAGTCTTAGCCTGAGGGGCCAGTGAGGCCCAGCAGAGACCTGGGTGAAGACTGGCCAGGCCAGGCCTCAGGGTCCAGCTGGGCCCGCAGGACTGGAGATTCTGGTCACAGAAAGGCACTCGGTCCACATGCTGCACTGCGACCACACCTGCTGGGAATGAAGAGGTCGGTCTGGGGCCAGAAGAGGCATGCTGTGTTGGGGGCTTGCTGGGACCTCAGGCTCCGCAGCCAGGAGGGAGGAGGACAGAGCTGGGCCCCCTGGGACCAAGGAAACCTACCACTGCTGGAGCCTGCAGGCCATGGACCACCAGAAGTGGCCAGGGCAGGCGGGAGGCACAGTGGGAAGTGGGGAGCCGGCAGAGGAGTTGGGAGTGCTCCCTGATGCTGAGGACCCTGCAGGGACAGCCCCGGAGTGATGGTGGCGGCAGGACGCAGGACAGCCCTGCCCCAGTCCTGGGATATGGTGTAGAAAGAGCAGTTCAGGGCCAGACTCCAGGGCTGGTGAACAGCATCAAAGCTAGGCAGATGCAAGTGGGGAGGGCTCCCTGGAGGAGGTGTGGGGACCCGGTGGCCTTCCCAGCTCCTGGGTCCCAGCTGTGTGTGCTGGCCTGGGCGGAGGAGCGTGGGCTTGACAAGGCTGAGTCTTGCCTTGTGACAAACGTCCTATTGGGCCAAACACGTTCCCCTGTGAAAGTACGCAGCAAGTGGCTGGTTACGGCTGCTCTGTTTGGACAGGAAATGCTTCCGTGAGCAAATGTGACTGCACAGAAGGGGATCATTCTAAAGTTGCTGGCTTCAGAATGGAGTCCTCTCTGTCCCAGAGCAGAGGGACGGTGAGGGACAGGGCAGGCTCGTCTGGGTGGGGCCGAGGTGCCCGCCAGCCCTGCTGGCCTTGCCTTCCCTCCCTTCTCCCCCCTTATCCTCACTGACTTCAATGGACAGTCACAGCTCTGTTGGCCAAGAACTTCTGAAATTTTAGTTTTATAAAAGAAAAAAATTTAGTTTTATTCCCTGTGGGTGTAGGGGGGCATGTGCATGTATGTGGGACAGTGTGTGCTGTCTGGGTATGAGAGGCAGGTGCCTTGGGTGGGGGGTGCACCGAGGAGAACATGGACGGGGGGGTTATGTGTGTTGGGACACGTGCGCCGGGGGGGGTGCGTGTGGGTGGGGGTCGTATCTGGTATGAGAACCAGCAGCCCTGGCGGATCCTCTCTGAGACAGCCCCTCACGTGGCCTGTGGTTCCTGGGGTCTGGGGGCTGTGCCATCGGCCCACCAGCACCAGCTTCCTGAGACAGGACAGAGCCTGGGACCCTCAGCCACGTGATCTGCATCTCCTCCAACAGGCTCCAGGCCAGAGCTCTGTCCCAAATCCCCCATTCCACCGCCCTTCCAGCCCTGTAGCAGAAAGGGGCTGAAGCCGCCTGGGACAAGCCATGTCTCCAGAGGCCCTACTGCTCAAAGCAGGCTGCCAGTTCTGGAGGCCAGAATTCAGTCTTTCTGAGCAAGGCCCTGCCCAGACCCGGCCCTCCCACACTGTGCTGCCCGGCCCTGGATCAGCCCCCACCCCTGGCTCCCTGCTGGCACCAAAGCTGGCTGGAGGATGCCCCTCACGCTCCCACCACGTCTCACTCTGGGCCTGGCCACCATGCCCCAGACATCTCACAGGGTCATCCTGGGCCCCAGAGTGGGGCTGGAGGTAGGGGTTTTGGGGGGTAGGTCAGAGATGGCTGGAGAGGAAGGACATGCCAACACTGAGCACCCCCTAGCTGGGCCAGCCCCCCTGTTGGTCTGCTATGGGCTTTGGGGCAAAAAGTCAGCCTGTCTGGGTTCCTCATGGGCCCCAGACTGCACCTCCTGCCTCGCCCTCCTTGTCAGAGAGCTGGCCTCCCCCACTTGAGAAGAAAGGAAATGAGGCATGTTCTAGAGAGGTGCGACTCTGCCCATCTTGCTTCCCATTCCCCGTTTGTCCTGCCAGTGGGCTTCAGCCCCGGGCAAGTTCACTATGGAATCAGTGAGACCGAGGAATGACAACGGAACGTTCTTGGGGTGAAAGGGTTTAGTACCCGGCTTGTTCTCCCGGCGGTAGGTCAAGCCCTAGAACCACATCTGCATCCAGCAGCCTGCAGGTCTGCAATCCTCCTCTGTCTCTGCCTCTGCCCAGAGCACCAGGCAAAGCTCTTTACATATGACTCAGTCCATACCAGCCCACTGCCTACGGGCGTGGGAGCAGCAGCCCAGCAGCAGGCCTGTGATATCATCAAGTAGGTCCAGGTCAGGTGAGGATCGTGGCCACAGGAACCCCAGCCTTCCCCACGCTATCCCTTCCCCAGCTCAGAAAGAGCCCCTCTGTTTGTGCTGAGAGTCTCCCAGAGGCCCTCAGGGTCAGGTCAGGGCCCTGGATGCCTGTGTTGGACTCTCGCAGGCATCTCTGCAGGCTCTCAGCTTCCTGATTCCAGCCCCTGCCCCAGCGACTGCTCTGCCTGGGGCCCCAGTCTGAGCCCATGCCCTGCACCTCTTACTCCTCCTGGGGCTGCTCGTGGGTGGTGCCACCAGCACCTGCGAGACACCCACACACACTCTCCCTCTTCTGCACCAGACACACAGTCCTAGGGCGTTTTTAGGGTGGCCTCTCAGACAGCCCCTGTGGGATGCAGCCCCAGCTGCTGGTAGGTGAGGCCCCCAGATGACACATCCTTGCTCCCACCCCCTGCACCCTGGACCCACACGCCCCTATGGGACGTGTGTGCGAGCCTCTGCTCAGGCTCTGCTTTCTGGAGAGCTCAGGCCAAGACAGGGCACCCCATGCTTGTGGAAGATGCCTGTTCCCGGTCTGGCCCCCATGTTCAACCCCATGATGGCCTTTGTGAGCAAGAACAGAGCCCACCACCTGTCTGTCCCTCTCCTGGGACTTTCCCACCACCCCTCACTGACCCAGGTGGTTCCTGGTTACAGGTCAGAGCAAGGTCCAGCCAGGGGACAAGTGGGCCTTGCACAGAGGAGGGGCGGCACCCCTGTGGTGCCCAGCAGGACCTCCTGGACAGTCAGGTCCACAGCTGTTGAGGTTTCCCTCCAGGCGGGCTTCCCTGTCGTCCGCTTGTGCCACACAGGCCTGGGGCTCCTGAGACCGCCCCCAACAGGTGCCAGCCCAGAGATGGAAGGCCTTGCCACGCTGAGGCCAGCTTTGCCACAGGGAGAAAAACCGGGACATGAATGAGCCTGAGGGCCGCTCTGCCAATGGATCCTGGGGCCGCAGTAGACCCCCAGCTATTGCATCGAGAGGGGCCAACTCTGCTGGACTCTCTCCCAAACTCCCCCAGGTCGCTGCTTCTGGGAGAGCTAGAACCTGCTCTCCAGACCTGGAGGTGGAGTCTCTGCTTCCTCCTGGAAGACCGGCTGCCCCAGGATGACAGGGGCACCGCTGCATCTGGACCTCAGGTCCCGTCTGAGAGAGCCCCCTGGCTTGGTTAGTATAAACACCTGGTTTCTGAAACCTTCCCCTGCAGTGCTTGGCATTCATCGCACCTGCGTGATTGAGGTTTTGGCGGCCTGGCTATGTGGAGCAGGCAGATGTCCTCGCCTGGCTCAGAGGAGTCTGGGCGGACCACGCCGTCACCCTACCCTGCCCCAGGGACAAAGACCAATGCCCATCGCGCCCAGGCCCCAGCCTGTGGGTCCTCAGGAAAGGTCAGCTGAATGAATAAAAGAGCAAATAGGGTTGGTGGGGTGTCCTGGGGCCGCAGGCATCGCCTGGGCCAAGGGACCCCCGTCGCCTGTCACGTGGGGAGACACCAGCCCAAGGGGAGGACGTGTATGGCCGAGCAGCAGTTCTCACGCCCGTGGACTTGGGTCTCCTTTTCTCTCCCGAAAATGACAGGACCCTGAGGAGCCCTTGTTATGGGGTCATATCTACTGATATTTCCTGCATGAAAAATTAAAATAGAAAATTGAGAATATTTATTAATTCATGTAGAAATAATAATCATCTCATTACATGGTTACATGAATCACATATTTTTATGAATAAAATAGCACAAATCCCTCCCAAATTTGTGGGAAGAATGGCATCGTTTCACATTTTTATAATTCTTTTCCACATCTGCTCCAATCTGCTGGGATATACTGTTGAACTGAATGAAGAGTCTCTGGCCTCACGTGGAGGTGTGTGGCTGGAAGAGGGGGGCACTTTACCGGCTCTTCCAGATCATTGTGGACCCTGCTGCGATCCTGCACCCAAACTTGACAAGTGGTAGTTTCATAAAGCCATCAGGAGTGTGGAAGCTGAAACCATATCAGTGAAACTGCACTCAGCTGTACGGAAGCTCCCTGGTCTATCCGCCACCATGAATGAATCTTTCCTAGGCGCTATTTAATAATGTCACCATGGGCCGTTTGGAAACCATTTGCTCCCTGAGCTGTGCAGGTTGTCTGAGGGTGGATATGTTTCATTACACAATAGTTAAGAAGTCACATTCCTTACTATCACCACCAGTCATCAGAAAAATACTGGGGAGCAGCCCAGCTCAAAGTGGGGATCCATGTTCCCCAAAATTCTCATTTTCATTTGAAAAAGCTTGAATTTGATTAATGGCAACAAATACTATCAGCAGTTTTCCTCAAGGGACAGGGTCCTGCGTGCACTTTAGAGGAAACGGCGGCCCAACACCCAGCTCAGAACAACCATGGCGACGTGTCAGCCCTTCCGGGCAAACCCCGTGCTTTGGGAGCCTGCGAGGCTCGCTCTGCCCACGCAGCCAAGACCTCCTGCAGGCAGCCTGAGGGCTCTGTGTGCTCCCCATTTTGCCCACAGACTGTTAAAAAGAGGGTCATGAATTAGTACAACTAAGGATTTTTATTGCTTATCAAGGACCCATTAAGTAAAACTGATGCGTTTTTAAAGCGTGTGCCTGGTGAGGACAGACGCAGGGTCCCCTGTGCCCTCTGGGACCATTGGCCCAGTCTGGGCTAGTGGCCGAGTTACCATCCTCGCTTTCACGCCATGAGGGCAGAAAGAGGAATAAGTTCTGGGTGCCGTTATGGGTACAGGTTTGACCATGGCATCCCCTGCAAGGGGTCTTGGGGTGCCCAGACACCCAAGAGCCACCCTTTGAGTTCCTGCTGTGAGACTCACTTAGCTGTAAGCGGGTGCATCTTTCAGAACCAGCTACTTTTGTCTTTTTATTTTTGCATGAACACTGGCAAGGTCTGCTCCTGTTCTCTTCCCTCCTGTGTTTTGTATGAATATTTTGAGACAAATAAATATGTCATCGCCATTACTGACACAGCGAGCGCCCATATGTGGGGGTCTGTTTATGACTCACTTGACTGCTCTGAGCCTCTTAACGGAGGATCTCCTCACCTCATGGTCCCCTGAGGCCGGCGCTGGGCCAGACGCACCTTGCGGTCAGAGGCGCGCGTGTTCGGCCCACGGCTGGGCCTCCCTGCTCATGCTCCCTTGTGTTCAGTCTTGGTGGATATTCCCAAAACATGGCTCTATCAGTGAGGCAAGGCGGGTGGGGCTATTCCCATAAGAGTTAGTGGTGTTGTATTGTGTTTTTAGTAAATACCTGACAGTTTAATTTGCATGGACTCTGCGAATGAAATGACCCAAACACAATGTCTTCCCATAAGAAATGGATGAAAACTCACGGACACTTTCATGGCGTCTTATATACAATTCTGCCGTGTGAAGGCAGCTGGAACGCCCCGCGGGTGGAGACCCCGTGGAGGTGGGCAGGGGCTCGTGGCCCACGGGAGGCAAGGATCTTGCCCAC
Organism: Smutsia gigantea; assembly: GCA_032199065.1. Classification (NCBI taxonomy): domain Eukaryota; kingdom Metazoa; phylum Chordata; class Mammalia; order Pholidota; family Manidae; genus Smutsia; species Smutsia gigantea. The sequence continues at coordinate 35,009 of JAVSCE010017203.1, read as the reverse complement.
GGAGGCCAAGGCTGGGGCTGCTCCTAGTTGGCGGGTTCACAGACCCTGCTCAGGACACCACGTGCACACACAGCGCGCTGGCCTCCAGCTGGCAGATCCGCGAAGCCTGCCCTGTTCCAGTAAGAGCCTCCACCTGAGCGCGGTGCTCACACAGAGCGGGCACGGGCTGGGTGTGGGCGCCCTGCTCCCGGAAGGCGAAGACCTGGGGTGCGTGCAGGTGTGCAACAGCAGGTGTGAGGACTGGGCCCCAGTCAGCAGGGTGGGGAGCCTCTGACACACCCATCCCGGAGCGGCCTACTTCCTGCCTGGGCCTGAGCAGGAGGACTCCCAGGGATTCGTGAGAGATGGCCAGCAATCATGTGAGGAACCGATGCATGAAGAGCGTGTCACTCTTCTGAGTGTTTGTTAAATGAGCAGCTGAGCCACCATTGCCCGCAGCTCAGTTCTGCAGCTCTGCCGCTCTTTTCGGGGTCCTTTCCTGCTAATGACCTTCAGGGGTCACCTTTGCATCTGATCCGATGAGCAGACTCAAATCCCCAGCCAAGGCCCAGGTGGGAAACAGAGCAGTCAGGGTGTTTGACACACAGGGGACTGTTTCCCAGCACACAGGTGCTGAAAAGCTGGGTGGGACGGGGATGCAGCCCAGAGGTCACAGAAGCAGGAGGCTGCTCTGCCCAGGCCCAGGGTGAAGAGGCGGCGCTGGGGAGCCTCAGAGGCAGGAGCCGAGCAGGCAGGAGCCAGGCCCTGGCAAGGGGGCAGGGGCTGTCATGGGCGATGGCAGGGCACAGAGGAGAAACACCCTGGCACCTCCACCACTGCACCTCGTGGGGCCAAACACCCAGCGCTCAGCAGGGGCTCCTGGGAATAACAGCTCCTGGTGATGCAGGACAGGAGGCCAGCCTAGAGTGGTGGCCAGCTCTCAGCCCATGTCCCCCACTCCGCCCTGGGCCCGGCTCCAGCTCCCCTCCCCTGTGCTGGCTCCGCAGCTGCACGCCCCTGCTCTGCTCTCCCAGCCGCCTCTCCTTCTGGGGCAGTCACCACCACCCTCCCACCCTCGCCCTCTGCAAGGCATCCTCCCCACTTGCCCCTCTAGATGGCTCCCTGCCCTCCTCTTCTGGCCCTGGTGTCCTTGTACCCAGCCAGGCAGCTCTGCAGGCGAGATCAGGTGCGAGGAAGGAGCATGGCTGTGGGCTTCTCTGGCCCCTGCAGGTCACAGTGATGGCCTCGGTCCTGCAGGCTCCGCTATCCATGGCCACACCATCTCCATGCTGGCTGCCCTGGGTTTCTCTGCCCCCTTTGACCAGGGTCCTCTGAGCAGGCCGCTGGCATCCTGTGGGAACTGGTGGACACCATCTGCCACCTGCGTGTTTTCTCCACAGAACCGACCCCAGGGGTCCTTACGGAGAGCCCCCGGCACTGAAGGAGGGACCCTGCCCAGGCTGCCAGGCCACATCCACGGCCCTCCTTCTGCCCATGGGGGCCCCCTCATGGGCACATGGGCCCCTACGGAAACCTTGTTACTGTTTCGGTAGGGCTGCCGCTCCTGAGTCCAGAGCTGGCGTTCCAAGAGGGCGAGAGGCTGGGATTGGAGCAGCGTCGCCAGGGAAGCTCTGAGAGCTGCTTGCCCTCGCCACCGACCCGCCAGGGCCCCGAGGCGATGGGTCGGGTGGGGAAGGTGCTGGGGGACTGCATGCAGTGCTGCCATGCCCTGTCTGGCCTGGTTCACTCCACATGCCATTGGACACTGGGCAGCCCCTCCCCTTGCAGCACTGACTCCTCCCGCCCCCCCGCCCCACGCCCGCCCGGCAAAGGCCAATGGGCAGCCCCTCCCCTTGCAGCACTGACTCCTCCCGCCCCCCCGCCCGGCAAAAGGCCGTGGGCGGCCCCCTCCCCTTGCAGCGCCTGAGCTCCTCCCGCCCCCACCACGCCCACACGCCCGGCAAGGCCAATGGGCAGCCCCTCCCCTTCTGGCACTGACTCCTCCCGCCCCCACCCCCGCCCGGCTTAAGGCCAATGGGCAGCCCCCTCCTTGCAGCACTGACACCACTTCCACCCCCACGCCCCGCCCGGCAAGGTAATGGGCAGCCCTCGCACCTGGCGGCTCCTCCCGCCCCCCACGCCCGGCAAGGCCAATGGGCAGCCCCTCCTTGCAGCGCAGCTCTCCACCCCCCACATGGCGGCAAGGCCAAAGTTCTGAGTCCTGTGGAGAAACTTTGCATGGCCCTCGAGCACAACCCAGCCCGGCGCGGTGAGGAGCTCGCCCCCGGACGGCCGTGGTGTCTAGATTCTCCCCGTATCTGAGGGTGGGCGTGCGCATGGGGGTGCAAGGGTGCACGCGTGTGCCTGGGAATGTGTGTGCGCCCTCGAGTAGGTGCACATGTGTGTGTATGGGGTGCACGAGCAAGTGTGGGAGTGCGCAGATGCTGGCACACGGTGCTGGCCAGTCTTGTCTTCTTCACCCACGGGGTTCGAAGAAATTGCCCCAGCACATGGCCTGCGTCGGCCCGTCCCGGTTCCAATGTGCACCGTGGGCAGGTGTGCCAGCGCCCGGACAACCGGATTTTCCCTGTGCTGGGAAACCACCTGGATCCCAGGACTTCTCCTGGAGCCTCCTCCCCAGAAGACGGGTTTGGTGAGAGACGACTTCACTCAGCAGACACCAGGGCTGGAGGACACCCCAGCACGGGCTCCTCACAGCGCTCCGCGGCTCCTGTACCGTCGCACACCCAGCACGCAAGGGATCCTCGGGGCTGTTTCTTGCGGTGGCGGGGAGGGTGGTGGGGCTGGAGGGAAGGCAGGCCCAGGTCTGGGGGACGAGGGCTCAGTTCTGGGGAGCGCCTCCCCTGCCAGCCCGGCAGGAGCTGTTCCCAGAGCTGCCTTCGAGTGGGAATGGCTCCATTGTCTTCCTCAGAAACACACAGGCTAAAACAAAGCCCAGCCTGGCCCAGTGGCAGTGCCGCCTGGGAAGCAAGCCCATTTTACACAGAGGTTACCAGGGACCCTGGGGCCCGCGGTGGGAGGACAACCATTTGGGTCTTAACAACCTCTTAACAATAAGGTTTTTTTTTTAAGACAAAGGCCCTTGAACAGTAATTGACAGTGTGCTGTTTTTGGAGCGGACAAGCTATTTTTATTCTACCCAAAAGAAAATAGAAATTCTCTTTCTTCTGAACAGATGCCATTGTTCTGTTTCTGTGGACCTCCATGGATATGCGGTTGTCTTTACGCTCACTCCCCTGCGTCCAGTAAAACCCCGCACACGTCCTGGGTCCACGGCCTGGGAGGGGCAGGGGAGGAGCCTCTGCAGGCGGACGGACCACTGTCAGGGGCCTGGGTTGGAACCCGCGGGCCCCCCCACCTGCTCATCAGTGCCCCCAGGGCTGGTGTCCTCAGCCGCACGGTGGGGCCCCGACGAGCGTCTGCAGGTTGTCACTGCAGGAATTCACCGAGACACGGTGCTTCTCTAGAGGCACCTACACAGCCATAGGACCCCAAATCCAAACAAGGGTCCCCTCAGCTAATACTGAATGCAGGCCACCTTCGCAAAAATTGATTTCAAAAGTTAGTCAATTTCAAAAACCTAATAAGTAAAATTCGAAGTCAATTTTTTCTCCCATGCATACATTTTTCTCACATCTTCCTTGGTTCCTGCTACATACAGTTCGCCGGCACCTGAAAACACCCCAACGGGTGAGCCTGTAGCCAGCGAGACCACGGGAGCCCCTGACAGGCAGCACTCCCCGGGGACCTGGTGCTGGTGAAGGCATCCTTCGGTGGTGGAAGGGACCCTGGCTGGGGGAGGGACGGAGAGAAGTAAGTAGTGAGGCCACACACGGAGCCTTGGGATTTATTTGGGTTGCCTTGACTGCTATTCTTTGACAAGGAGAAAATTGGGGATGTTTGCAGAGAGAGAGTACAGCAGTGGGGTTGGGTGCATTTGGGAGTCTGCTCCTCTTAACTGGAGAATTTAACTCTAGTGCCAACATCCTCGGCTCCAGATCAATCGCTGCGTAGAGGAGAAGAGGTCTGCATAGAGGTGTGGGTGGGTCACAGAGCTCTCCAGGCCACGGTGTGGAGTTTACGTGGCTTCTTTTCTTCAGCAGACATCTCTCTCTACCCTCTTTGAGTATCTGGTCGATGTTAGCAGAGTGTGACCAGTGCATCGTCACAGAGGAACCAGGGCAGAAGGCAGAATCGGGCACTCTTGGCCTTTTGGGTGACTCTACCACAAAGTAGCCCTTCTTCTCAACATCCAAGCCCAGATCCACCCGGGGTCAGGCTCTTGCATGTGGCAAATACGCCAGACCTGGTCTGGGGCAGCTTGGGGGGATAGGTCACCTCATTTGCCTTTGAAACACTGGAAATCATGAAAATGAGTTCAACCACATAATCTGGTAAAAAGGAGAAAATAAGGCAAGGAAAGGGTTGGATAAAGCTCAACACCTCCTTGAACACCAGGCCCTGGGCCCAGCACCATGCAGAAGACAGGCAGCCCATGAAACTCCCACCCTACAGGCTCGTCAGCCCACTAACTAGCACGGGGCAGACTTGCTTAAACACACAAGCCAGTGCCCAGAGACCTGGGCCTCCAGAAGAGGCGGGCTGCGGGCTTTCAGGGAGGGAAGTCAGCTAGAACGGAGATGCGCAGAAGGGAGTGAGGGGCTTGAGCTGATTGGTGGGGAGGTCAGCGCTGCCAGGACGCTGAGGGAGCCTCGCGCTGCCATGCTCATTTAAGTAGACACCACCAAGAGGGAACGTTGGGGTGGAAAGCAGATTGGATTTTGCCCAAGACTGTGCTTCATAAGGCCCCTAAAGCAATCAATGAACTCTCATCAATATTAGTGAATTAAAATGTTTGACTTCTTTTTTCCCAGTTTGATTCTGTTTTAATGTAAAGCTCGAAGCCACAGACCTAAAGCACAGAGACCACTGAAAGTGCCGTGGCCGCTCCCTGAGGCCACACTGGCTCATTTCATTCGGGGATTGCATCAGCTCAGGCTAAGGTCTTACTGTTCTCTCCTCCCGCAGTGATTTGTGTCCATAAAGCCCTGTGTCACTCGGGCCTGCTTTGATTTCAGCCATGACAGCACCATCTTAAGGAATTTGAAACAGAGAGCAGTCCAAGGGCTGAGGCATGGCATCCCAGCGAAGGGCCCCAGAGGACCTGCTACCAAGTCCCAGTCTCGGATCCCAGTCCGCGTCTCAGCCACGTCCAGCTTCTCCTCCCACCTCTGGTCTTGGGGGCAGGAGGCAGATTCCCAGCCTTGGAACACAAGCAGCCCTCGGGAGAGACACTGACTCCTGCAGGTGGCCAGCTCCGCAGGTGCTCAGGGGTTTCTCAAGATCAGGGTGGGAGGCGGGTGCGGCACCTTGTTGCAGTGGGTCCAGCATGGGGGGCAGGGGGCTGATGGAGAAATGTGGAACATGAGCTCAGAGCACCTGGAGGCAGACCTGGGGTCACAAGTCAGCTCCACTGTGACCTCGCCCAGCCTCAGGGGTAAGGGCAGGGCTGGGGGACCCCTGAACGTCCACTGAGGGGAGACTCAGGTGTGTGCTGAATCACAGAGCAGCCCAGGTCTGGGCCAGAGTGGGCAGCGGAGGGAAGGGCAAGGTGTGTCGGAATGGAGCTGGCGGCGGACCTCAGCACGACCAAGCACTACTGACGGGCCAGTGGCAAGGTGAGGGCGGGCAGGACATGCCAGACTGACCTCAAGTCCCCAGGCAGGGCCTTCAGGAGAAATGAAATGGAAATAACAAAATAAAATAAAAATATAAAAGATAAAAAGAGATTATTGAAAAGGAGGCTGTGAAGTGGGGCCACAGCCATGGATGAGGGGCTGGCACCCCAGCGATGAGGAAAGGTGGTGGAGGGGCAGGAGTCCCAGTGGAGAAGGACATCTGGGGAGCACGTGGGCGGGGGCCTGGTTGTGGCCAGAAGGGAGGGGACACACCGGAGCCCGGATGGTGCATTGGCATCCTCCCTCGTGGCCCAATGTCGGGCCTTCATTCCCCTGCCCTGAGCCAACGCCTGATGTGGCTGCCCGGGAAAGGGGTGACCTCGGACGATCACAAGTCCACCCTTGTAAGAGACCCGAAGGGGCACCCTCTGTCTATCACGCCCTGAAAATGACAACCTGACACGCGCCTCTGGGTACGGGCTGCCGAGGGATGCCCGAGCCCCACGGCACAGGTAAGAAACTAGGGCGGCTCAGCCAGCCATGCCAGTTGGTGGCTCCTTACTGGGAGTGTCAGGGCGCCCGGGCTCTGTCAGAGCCATGGTCCTGTCCAGGGGTGGCAGGAGAAATGAGGCCACGTAAGGAGCCACACAGACAGGTGGATGACGCTGAGATCACAGCCCCTGGAGTGAGGCCTCCCGAAGCTCCGCAGTGCAGCCCTCACCTGTGACTCACAGGGGTCCGGGGGGGCACGTTGCTTGGCCCCAACCCGTTCTCTCAGATACCAAGGTCGTATAATCCTGGTGTTTGCCCCTGAGGGCTGAGGAGACGACTTCATGAGGTGGTCATGCAAAGCACTTAGAATAGTGTCTCTGTCCTCATAAGCCTGAAATAAATATTCCTTAATTAGTGTTATTTTTAGAAGAAACAGGCTGCTGGTACGGTTGGGTAGAGAGAGATGGGGACCAGTCATGGTCAGCAGAAGAGGAAATACTCAGTTATCAAGTCTGAGATGCAGAAGATGCCAGATCAGCTGCGCAGACCCTCCTGTCCCCCCTGCAGCGAGGAACCCAAGATGCTCAGCGCGGGAGCGCAGTCAGTGCCGGAGTCCTGAGCAGGAGAGCTGCCTTCTGAAGATTGTTCCCAGACAATGTCTGAAGAAGGCTGCCTCCTGCCCACTCCCCATAATACCCTTCAGCAAAATGCTCACTGGAAGAAAGGACCCCACTCTGACCTCAGTACCAACCAACACACGCACGCACATCCTTCACAGACAGCCTCAGAAAAAGGCAACAAAGAGCCCTTGTCATCAGAAGGCAAGAGGAACAGACTTCCAGGTGAGAAGTGTGCTGAAAGAGAAGTACAAGTTTCTCCCTAGGGTCAAAGAACATGTAAAACACAGGTTATTGACGGGAAGAATATAAGCGAGTGGGATGGAACAGAACCTTAAAAACATGATGCGTGACCCTTGGGTTTCATTTGAAGAGTCTGAAGATAGATCAGTGTAAGGAAGTCAGCTACATCCGCCGCCAAATAAGTAGGTCGTTGAAAAAAGCCATATGGTTAGCCCCTTAGATTGTTTTAAATTAAAAGTTTTGTTTTGAGATGATTGTAGATTCACATGCAATTGCTAGAAAGAATACAGAAAGAGCCTCTGTACCATGCCCCCAGTTGGAAATACCTTGGAAAACCACAGCCCAGGATGGTGGCCAGGACACGGACCAGTAGGGGACTGTGCCAGCTCGGGGCCAGCGGCAGTAAGGGAGCCCAGGGACATCCGGTGTCGCTCCTCCAGGCCTGAGTCCCCCTGGCCGCCTACCTCCCTCCTTCCACTCTCAGTCCTCCTATGACTGTTTGTTGTGTATGTCTAGGAGCTTTGAGTTGGGAGAAAAGGACCTGGGAGGAATGGGGCTGCTCATCGGGTGGTACAGACCTCTGCTCATTAGATTTGAAAGCCATTTTGTAAAATTCAGTTCCCGTCCCAGCTTCAAGTACTTGCCATAGTAATAATGGGATGCTTGGATCACTCCTCAGGAGCAGCAGGATATTCATCACAAAGGAAAAGCAGAACTGTTCTTAATAGTAAAAGAAAATAACCATGCTCCTTGGTGACACCCGAGGAAACCCCGAGGAACCACATTGGTTCTCCAGAAGGGCCAGTCAGCATGCTAAGGAAATGCAGCTAAATAAGAAGAAAGGAGACAGTGTCTGATTGCTTATGACATGTAAATAGAGCTGAAAGTAATTGAAAATGGCTAGAAATTTAAAAAATATGACATAATGTTGGTCACAAATTTAATATACCCAATTCTTAAACCAATAATAACCTATAAAAAAATATAAGGGAAGAAAAGACAAAAAATAAATACTTGGGAACAAATTTAACAAGAAACTTGCAAAATTGTATTAAGAAAAGTTTAACCTCCTACTGAGGTACAGAAAAAAAGCCGTGACTACATGGCAAGATGTATCTTAATTTTGGGCAGGAACTCAATTTTCAGAAGAATTGCTACAATTAATGATTTTTAGAAACCTTAATGGGATCCTAATAAAATGCCAGCAGGAATGAGGCAAGCTAATGCTAAAGTTTATATGGAAAAATAAACATGGAGTCACATCCATGGAGGGTCACGGGGTGCAGAGTGAAAAAGAGTCAGTGTCCTGACTGTTCCCACCACAAGGGGTGCCAGGATTTGTTACCCTCCCATCCCTACCCCCCAAGATAACGGCCTGGACAAAGTGTGTGAAATAATACATCAGAGATGCTGTGCGTCAGGCAAGGCAGGGAAACAAAGGAGGTGCCCTGGGGCTGCCCCAACGACCATGTGGAGAGAGCGTCCGGGTGCGGGACAAGGAGCCCAGCAAAGCCCAGAAAGGGGAAGCCTGCACAGAGAGAACCTTCTGGAGAGTATGCAGAGCCCCACCCCTGCCTTGAGCTTTGAGCCAAGTACACATTAGGCATGTGTGTGGGGATTTGGAAGAAATAATGCCCAGGTTCACAGAGGGTGAGGAGTGGTTCCCATTCCCACCAGCCGAGTGAAAACCTTGTTCATCCATGGGCATCCGGCAGAACATGTGGGACGATTTTGCCTCAAGAACTGGCAATTTTAGCCCTGGATTAAATGCCACTTGGGTCCCGCAGAAGACCCAAAGGATCAGACTTACCTCAGGACTTAACCACCTCCCAGAACAGGGTGCAAGGGTGTTGTGGGGATGCACACACATCCATCGCGTTAGGGGGTAAAATCCAGGCAGCGTTGACTTGACTGCCGTCCTGGGAGCGGCCCGACGGCCTCCAGCACGTGGCTGAACCAGTGTTTGCGCATCCCGTGGCTGGACGGCAGCTGTGGAGAGGGCCACGCCGCCAGCCTGAGAGCCCCAGGGGCCGCTGCTGAGAGGCAGCGACTGGTGTGCGTGCTGTGTGATCGCATCTCCATGCCGCTTTAGACAAGGCCAAAGCTGCGATGAAGAAGAGGAGGTGGGTGCTGGGAACGTGGTGGGGATGGGCCCATGAGGAAGCAGCCCAGCAGGCTGTGGACACTGAGAACTGTGGTGAGGGTTACATGGACCCAATCACCTGCTCACACTCATGGAACCGTAGACCGAAAGAAGTCCATCTCACTGTGGGATAATGTTCTTGATTAAAAAATTAAAGATTACATGCTGTGTTTCCGTTTATAGACATTTCTAGAAGGTAGAGCTGCTCTGTAATGTAGGAAAGCAAATCCATAATTGCTGAGGATGAGGCACTGGGAAAGGAGGGGCAGTGGGGGCAGGACAGAGTGGTCACCAGGGCGCTGGGGGAACTGGGGCAGCAGACGGGCTCCTGGGCTGACCACAGCAAGGGTGCGGTGTGTGTATGTGTGTGCGCTTATGCTCCAGGAGAGCTGCTCAGGTTGCCTGAGGCTGTCAGATGCACCGCATGTTGCCGAGCCACGCCCTTAGGAAATGATGGGCCCTGACCCATGAGGACAAGGCCTCCCTGCTCGCCGTGCACCCCTGAGCTCGGAGCACAGGCCAGGCTGCGGCTCAGGGGAACGGACCTGACTGTGCACATGTCCACACCCATCTACCCGCTCTGCAGCCGTCCACACACCTGTGCTTGGTCTGTCCTTTCACCCTTTCTTATGATTCCTACCATCTGCCTGATGAATGCACCCGGGTAGGGGGACCAGGCCCCACAGAGCTGCTGCCCCAGCCCCATGGCAGGCAAAGCCAGCCCAGCCAGGCCCGCTGAGCCCCACAGACCTGCCACTGGCCACAGCCCGAGGTGGGGTGAGTGTCTGTCTCTCAGCTGCTGAGCTTTCAGGCTGTTTGTTCTGCAGGAAGCAAGCACTGTCCTGACACAGTAACCACCCAGCCCTGGGTGGGAGCCGCTGGCCTGGACTGAATGCTGGAGCCTGAAGACTTGGTTTTCCTCCAGGTGCCTTGTATTGGACCCTCTCTTCCTTCCTCCCCAGTTGTGTGAGCACACACACACACACACACACACACACACACACACACACACACACACCCTACACCTTCTACCCACGACTCACAATGTGCCTCACAGGCCCAGGCAGCATCTCCATCGATGTCCTACCACTGTCAGCTGCCTCATTCTTTCCTCACAGGCAAAGGCTTCCAGTTTCCTTCAGAACAAACTCCAAAGAGAACCTGCAGCTAGAGACACTTCCTGCACACGTGTGGGTCGAGGGCGTGCGGCCCACAGCAGGAGGCGTATGGGGCAGCCCCACACGGAGCAGGCGGTATTGGGGCTCCCCAACACTGGCCCACCTGGGTCAACGTGCAGATTTCCATGCCCAGAAAGTCTGAGAAACTGGCAGAGGGGTTATGGAGGGAGCAAACAGTTAGGAAAAACTGGGGGCTCACTCAGGAGAGCCGGCCTGGAGGTGGAGGGTGAGGTGGGCCGCGTCAGGCCAGGGGAGAGCGCCCCGCCTGGGTGCCCCGGGAAGCTCCAGGTCATTCTGCGATCAGCTCTGTGAGGCCTTTGGTTACCCGGGTGACCTTTTTTAACAAAGAATCAAGTGTTTCACTTTGCAGACCTGGTTCTGGCTGGGGTCTGCAGTGTTTGTTTTAAGCTGCTTATGTTGAGCAGGGAGGTGAGAGAGTTCTTTTCTAACTGACTCTTCACTGGAGAATAATTGACCTCAAAACTTCATGTGAGGAACTCCAGCATCTCTTAGATATTGTAATTTGAAGGATGGGTATATATGAGATTAAAAATCTTCCGAGTTTGCTGTTACCCTCTCTAAACATGGGAAGGCCCAATATGGAGGAGATAGGATGTGGTATAATTAACTTTTAAGGGCTTGAACCTGTCTGGATGTGTAATTTCTTCCCAGAACATTCGGGAGCTATTATGTAGGCCATGATATCATCAACATAATTATCGTCAGCACTTCACAGCTTCCTTTGTATAGCTGAACTTGCATACGTGATAGTTTCTCTCCCCTACCGGTCACCCCGCTCTGCTCCTCACAAACCATATGGCTTCCTACTTCCAGCAGATCAGAGCTGCCCTCCTCAGCATGGGGCTCCCGTTCCTGTCCTGCGCTCCAGCCATGCAAACAGAACCAGCCAGGGAGGCGCCACTCAGGCTCCTTCTCTCCTGGCGGCCTTTCCTTGGAGAGGAAAGCCAGGGAAGGAAGCCTTTTTTTTTATGAATCCCGGCACACATGGTACATGGCAAGGTCTACTTGCACCCAACACAGCCTGAGCTCCTGGGCCAGGGGCGAGGGGCTGCCATGGCTGTAGGGACAGGTCCAACACCAGCGCAGGACCCAGAACAGAGGGCAGGAGGGGGTCTGCTTCTTGCAGAGAGCACATGGGCCACGCAAGGTGCCTGGGCAGGCAGGGGATTGCCTTGAATGGATCTGAGCCTGTTAATGGTCAGAAGCGGGAAGTGGAAGCAGTGAGTCTGTGGCTCAGACCTCCCCTTAGTGGCTCTGGCCCCCTGGACCAAGTCACCAATGTCACCGGCTCATGTTCTTCATCTGCGCCTTTATTTTCCCTAACCCATGGGGTCGCTGTGAGGGAGGAGACCATAATGAACGGAAATGTACCTCACGCAGAAGGCATTTAAAAAATAACAAATGACGGCATTTCAGGTGGCTGTGCTAAGAAGTGTTCCACAGTGTGACTCAGGAGGTGTGATTAGATCTACAATCTGTGGGGAGAGCGGAGGTGTGCTTTCTTCAGCACATACTCAGGCCTGAGGTCATCATCCCCTGGAGGGCCAGGAGCAGAGCTCAGTGGACACATCCAGGGACATGCAGAACCAGCAACACTCTCAGGCGGGTCTCTGCCGCTCACAAGCAGCAACAGAGCCGGCGGAGCCAGGCCCCTGCGCCCTGAGAACTGCTGACAGAGAAGCCAAGGCCTAGACAGGCAGCCTCTCCGCCAGGCCCGCACAGTGCTGTGACTGGGCTCAGAGCTAGAGCCTGGCTTCCCGATGACTTCCACGTGTGGGCCACGTTTGCAGCTGTGCCACGTGGTCTCTTTCCCTGAGGGGTCGGGGGTGCGGGACCCGGCACAGGGCGGCGGCTCTAATGAGGGCTGGGAAGCCCCTCCGTACTGGGGCAGACGCATGCCCAGGGCACCACCACCTCCCGTCCTGGTGGGCACAGAGAGGTAATGCCCTCCGCCAATATTTCCTGCTTACATTTCGGGTCATCTTGAGCAGCATGGCCAGTTCTCCAGCCAGACCAGCGACTCCTCATTTAACTTTCCCGCCTCTCCCTGGGGAGAATGTTTGCTTCCTTTGGGGTAAGTGCATTCTAGCCACCAGCCGTTTCCCACCAGTCATCCAGCAGTTTGTCCCCCAGGCCTGGCTCTGTTGAGACAGAGGCTTTGAACAGTACCACCGGTTAACTGTTTGCTTCTGTTTAATGTCCTTAATTTCTGGCTCTAATTCTCATCTTCCTGTTACACCTTGTAAGGATTTTGATCACAGCTCTTGCACCAACTTTTCATATAAGCTTGTCTCTGACATTTACAGGCAATTCACTCACTTCCATTGCTTTAAAAAATGTAATTGCTTCATCTGACTCCTCCAGCTGGTTTTCTGGGCATTTAATTTCCAGAAAGGAGGGCGTGGGACCCCCTGGGAACCAAGAGGACAGAGCCGTGGTCTCCCGCCGGCGGGTGTTCTCGCCCATTTGGGTGGTACAGGCTGCAAGGGGAGGGGGTCGGTCAGGGCTGGAGGGGCTGTGGAACAGGAACCGGGAAGGTGAGTGTCCCGGGCCTTAGCCACCCTTGACCCTGCCCACGGCTGCCCACCTCTCCGCCTCCCTCTGGGCATCCAGGGTTCCCTGTGGTGTCTCAGGCTTCACTGTCAGCACCTACCAATGGCAGTTCCAGAGGCTCCCCTACCCGCAGACACGGTAAGACAGAAATAAAACACGAGGCAGATCATTCAACAGACCTGAATGAGTCATTGCTGGTTTCCAGGCAATGCTCTAAGCTCCTAACTCAGATCATTCTTTCAATAACCCCACAGAGTGGGCACACTGTACAGATGGGAAACCAAAAGCTTAAAGAAGGTGACTTGGGCGAGGTGGCCCTGCCAGGAAGACCACACATGTCCCCGTGTCCCGACTCGGAGCTCACGGTCAGAGAGCCACGCTTGCCTGTGAGGACTACTACCCACCGGGTTCCACAGGAGGACCCCAGCTGGACTAGGGGGTCACACACCCAACGGCCAGGGGCCAGCGAGCTTGCTACCCTCCTCACGGTTCTCAGTAAGGCATCTCTGTTGCAGAGCAGATTAGCATGAATCTCGCTGCTGAGAACACTGCCCATGTATTAGCTCCGGCCCCTGTGGGTCGTGCCTCCCAGCCCAGCTTTGGTTCTCACGGGCCTACAGCTGCCGTGTGGGCCTGGGCTACAGTCTCACCTGAGGCTCCACTCAGAGGGGCGGTCATCCCTGTGGACTCAGCAGGCACGAAGACAGGAGGCAGGAATGTGGGACCACGGAGCCCGCCAGCCACAGGCATCTTAGCAGGAGTGGTGCTGCCATGGGGTCTGTGCCATGTGCTGTGGGGCCTCAGAGGCCAGAGCGGCTGCCTCTTGGAGACGCAGCCCTGGGGGGCTCAGAAAGGGCGTGGAGGAGTTCCAGCCCAGACCGGCCTCTCAGGGACACAGGAGGAGGGGGCCATGCTGGGAAATGACGGCTGGTCCAGAAGGACCCCAGTGTGGTGGGGCAGATAGACAGTGGCACGCAGAGATGAGACCTCAGGGGGCAGGTGGAGGAAGGATGGGCCTGCGTGACATGCGCTATAGGACCGTGTGCCCGTAAGACTGCTGGACTCTGATACGATGAGGCATGGCCAGAGCCCATTACTCTTGAGGCTGTGAGCTAGTTACCTACTGCTGCCTAACAAATGTCCCCAAAATCCGGCGACTTGAAACAGCAAATATTTATTATCTCAGAGAGTTTCTGATGGTCAGGAATCGTGGAGCGACCGAGCTGGCGGTCCTGGCTCTGGGTCTGCTGTAAGGTGTCAGCCAAGCTGGTGGCTGGAGCCGTAGACCTTGAGCCCTGGTGGCACGCAGGTGGTGCCAGGGGCCCACGTATTTGCCCATCGATGGAGCAGGTGGTGCAGCCGCTCCACGCCACGCGCGTCCTCAGGACACAGGTGGGCCGCGGCACTCGTGGGTGACGGGGCAGCAGGGTTTTCTGTGCCCGAGGAGCTCTGAGGAAGGTGGTCAACAGGAGACGCCCACCGTGTGTGCCTGGGAGCTAGTGGGGGTCAGGCCCCCCTTAGCTCCCCACAGCAAGGCCAAGAACACCCCTGAAAGGATGGGAGCTTCCTGGGAGTTGTGTGAGCAGAGCCACTGGGGCCTCAGGAGGGGCGTCCGGGTGGGGCCGGGCTCCCATGTCACACGTCTCAGTTATCAGCACTTGGGACATCTTGCCATGCGTCCTGTGAGGAAATCATTGAAGGAAGGAAGGCCGGAGGAGGAGGGAGGGTAGGACTTCAGGGCAGGGCAGGGTTGCCAGATTCAGCGGCATAACACGGGACACTCAGTTTTATGTTAATTCCAGATAAAGAAGGGGTGCACAGGACCTTTTTACACTAGGAGCTAATTTCCTGTTTCACTGAAGTTAACGTCTAACGGAGCACCCTACGTCTCATGTGGCTGCCCCATGAAACAGGCAGGTGGGTGGAGGGGGCCCAGATGCCAGCAGCCAGTGCCCCACCTTCCTCAGACCCCCCCAGATCCCGCCCCGCAAGCCTGACTGCCCAGGCCGAGCTCCGCATCCTCCTTGGCCCATTGGTGTCCAGCTCAGGACGTAGTGTGGCCGGGCGACACTTTATCAATGGCTGCAGGTGTGGGTGCACCCCTTGCCATTTGGGGTGCCCTTCTAGTTCCCAGCACCGCCCCCAGGATTAGGGGCAGTGGCCCCTGTGCTTTACGATCTCCCCTCAAGAGCTACCACCCCTTCCCCCATGGCTGCCCTGTCCCCATACCCCAGAGGTGGGGCTACATGCGCCTTCCCACCCAGGCTCCCCTCCTGGAGTGCCCCCCACCCCGCACCCAGCGCAGGCCATGTGAGAGCCACGCAGTCAGTGCCTGAAGATGCCCAGGGAATCTGGAGCCAGGAGCCGAGCAGCCTGGGTTGGAGAGGGTGCAGTTGGAAGGGGGATGGGCTGGTGGCCTCCAGTGACAGTCTCAGGAAGCCGAGGAAGAGTGCCTTAAACCAGAATGCACGGCTTGGGCCTGGGGAGTGAGGGTTCCGCCACCTACCTCTGCATCCCCCCTGTGCACTGGCCCCCAAACTGTCTCCCTGTTTCCTGCTCCTCCCTGGGGCACCAGCTCTCACCACCCTCCTCCCTCCTGCTCTGAAGCCCGTACTGGGCTGCAGGTGGCTGGAGCAGTGTTATTTCAGGGATATCCTCTCGGGCTTACATTTTACTGAAACAGATTATTCACTACTGGGTGCTTAGATATTCTCTGCTATGGATTATTTACAGAACCCACCCCGCATTGGCTTTGACCCTCAGGTGTTCTGACCCCACGTCTGTCAGGTCCTGCCAGTGGGCTGCTGGGGAGGCATGACCTGGGGATGGTGGGATGTGACCTGCACGGAAGACCTGGCCCTGGGGCTGAGGACACCTGGGTGCTTCCCAACCACCAGACTCACAGTGCGGGGCGCATGGTGAGCCATCAGAACTTTTAAGATGAAGCTTCTTCTCCAGCCACCAAGCAAAAAAAACCAAGAGGAGACCTTGGGGAAGAAGGAGAAACAGGAGCTGGATCCCCCATGTCAAGAGAATCTTTGGTAACTTGATGTATGCTAAACATTGCAATATGTATCATTGCTGAGTTAATGGGAGAATTGCAGTTCTCTAACTCTCCATGGCAGGTCTCATTAAATCTAAGAAAACATTCGGTACTTAGGAGCTCTGCATTACAAATCTAATTAAGACTCCATAAAATAAAATAATTCAAGTCTGCATTCAACCATTTCACCATCTCACATGGTATATGATTGCTGCTTTATTAGACAACAACAAAGAAAAACAAGTTCCGCATGGATCTGTCCATTTTGGGAGTTGGCAAAACAATATGAAACTCAATCACTCACAACAATGGGTTCCATCTTCAGAAGATTTTCAGCTGCAATGTGCATACTGCTCGCCAAGCAGATTCTGTATGTGTGGGTTTGCGGAACCTCAGAGACACAAAAGCAGAGACTGATTCTCTCCGGGACTTCCCCACAGCTCCAGTCTTTTGGTCTGAGGTTCTGGAGACCAGAGATGGGCTGGGGGGGCTAGGGTGTGACAGCAGCCCAGTGCAGAAATGGCTTCATGGATGGGTGGGGCAGAGGGCATCCTGGGAGGCTGACCAAGGATACAGAAGCGGTTGGCTTATCCAGTGAGTCCCAGATCCTCCAGAAATTGAGAGGTCAGGGCTTTGTTCCCTTCCTCAGGGATGAGGCAGTGGCTTCCCGGGGTCTGCCCTCCCAGGTGGACATGTCTCACTCACCTCTGCGTCCCCAGCTCCAGGCTCCATGTGGGTATTCACTATGTTTATGAAACAAAGTATTGGAAGCCTAACGCCTGAAGATAACTTTACAAGAGTCCTCACCAGCTCTGGCTTGCCCACCCGCTGCTTCCCACCAAAATCCAGGCAGAAATCATCTTCCATGCTTCCCGTGCACCTTAACCTGAGACGTGTGCTGAATGCAATCTTTCAGGATGCTCTTCACGGAGAGGAAGCCCGCCAGGGGTCTGAGCCCAGCTCTGCTTCCAGCATCTGACCCCCGGTCTCGGGACAAGAATGACCTGCAAAATGGGTCCTCTGCATGGCGGGACCCACAGAGGGACTCTACCTGTCACACAGTCCTCTTTGTGAAGAAATCCAGTGGTTTCTCTTTACTATAAACATGCACCACCAGAAATGCCTGTTCCTTTCCAAGTTTAACTTAGAGCAAGGGGAAAGCATAATAGGTTACTGTGTCTTCAAACCATTTGCCATTAAAACTAAAGTGTTCATCTCCGTGGGCGCGTCCCACCCCCACCACCTAGGGAAGATGAAGGAGCTGTCAACTAGAATGGCTTTTTACAAATGAAATTTTACATTCAGTGGGAAGTGGTTTTCTGTTAAAAAGCAGAATGAAGTTCTTAATGGATGGGAAGCCATGAGCCAGGAGCTGAGATGATACGCTCTCTGAGTGACCCATGGGCAATGCACTATGCTTCAAATTAAGTACACAGTTCTCAGGCAATAGCTCCACATTCATTTTTACAAGGCAAACCCAGGCTCGTAAGAGCTCCGAGATGTCCCCGCCGGCAGTTAGTGGGGAGCCTCCCGACAAGTGTGCTCTGCCCACCGCCAGACAGCCTGGGGCCCGGCGCTGCAGGTTACTCGGCAAACTTGCAACACCAACCTTCAGCTAAACAAGTTTTAGAATATGGAAATAATTGCCGAACATTTATTTAAAATAATAAACTGAAGAATAGCTTTGGTATATTAAACATCCACCACCACCATTCATCTCTCACATCAGCCCATCAGTTCCCCTCTGACAAGAGAAGGCACACCCCTCTTGTGAGGAGCGGACATTCAGATGGGTGAAGTGACTGAACGGGTCCTGGGTCTTAGCTGCAGCCTGTGGTGTCTGCTCTAGCTGGTTTAAATAGGAAAGGGTAATGAAAGAAATGTTTGCTAGTTTGCAGAATTCCTGCAAGACACAGACGGCGGTCTGAGGACCACACAGCCGGGACCCTGGGGACCAAGATGGAGCCTGGGGACAAACAGCCCCCCACTCGGCTCTAGGGGGAGCAGCCCGTGCCAGAGGGGTCCACGGTGCTGGTGACTGGACACGGGAAGCTCAACCACAGAAAAAACAGGTGCCGTGCCCCACAGGAGCTGCCCCCACTGCCCCGTCTTCCTCAAGGGACCCGGTGACCTACAGTGACCTCGATACAAGGCCACCTGGGAAGCGTGGGCTCAAGCTTCCAGTTCAGAAAGTCTGGGTGGGTTGGGAGGATGTGGAGCGAGGCGACCACCAGGAGCCGCCTTGGTGACCTTCCCAAGTTCACCCACCCGTGGACGATGAAGAAAGAACAAAATACCACTTGCTGGCTTTGAGTCTCGGCCACCACTTCACACGGTCTCCCGAACCAGGGCAAGTGGGATAAGGAAGCCGCCCAAAGGTGTGCGGTGCGCGGGGAGGCGGATCCCCCTTGTGGGGTCTGTAAGGGACATTCCAACACGGCCAGACAAAGTACGCTTGGAGAAGCGCATGGAATGGACGCGTTTATCTCCCTCACAGACCCCAGCGGGGAGGAGGGGGGCCGGGGCAGGGGCAGGGGCAGGGGCAGGGGGCACACCGAAGAGCATGAAGGGGTTTCATGGTGCGTTTGACTGCCATTAGGCCACAGTCCTGGGGGCACGGGAAGGGCACCACGGCAGGCATGGCCTCACATGGCAGTCAGCCTGTCGCCCAGCTGATGCAGAGGGAGACGGCGGGAAGGAAGCTGGCAGGGACAGGCAGATACCAAGTATTTAAGGGAGCAGCCACAAGATTTGGGGTTCAATTTGAAATATTTGGAATGAGTGGCTGGAAAGAGGAAAGAATGACTGCCTGAGTGGAAAGATGTGGCGTGCGGTTCAGGGGACAGATGGATAGGGTGAGTGCAGCTGAGCTGGGCTGAGGGTCAGGCGCCTGGGGACGTCCAGGCAGCCACGTCCAATAAACGGCCAGTCACACCAGGCCGACACCGGGCAAGCTCAGGAGAGTGATGTAGAAACTGCGTCATCAGCATTTAAAAGATGCTGAAAGCCTGGACTGGATAAAATCACCAGATTTATTTGGTCAGGCACACATTCACTTATTTGCTCAACTAGTATTTAAAGACAGTCTGCTGCTTAGATGCCAGGCACAGTGCTGGGCTCTGAGGGGTCAGTAGGGAGACCCGGACCTGCACCCATGGGGTGCGGAGGCAGGTGGGAAGCCCGAGTTTGAGGGAAAAGCGCCTGGAAAATGTGTTGGCGCTGGGGACAGCTGCCTAGGTGCATGAGAATGTTCCCACCCTGTTTATTGCAACAGTGCACATGTCTGTCAACTATAGAAGAGTGTCTGTCCACTAAGAAGAGCTAAGCTACCTGTAACCCACTGAGACATCAGGATGTCACCTGGTGGCACTAACTCCAGCTAAGCACACATTCTTGATGAATCTCCATGATGTTATGCAAAGTTGGGAAGCAAGTCTCCAAAGACTATATTCAGTGTGATTCTATTTATGTGAAATTTAGAATGTGCAAAACTAAATACACATTATTTAGAGTCACGATCAATGATGTAGTAAACCAAAAAGAAGCACAAGGGAGGGTTATACAAGACTCAGGGCGGCCGCCTCCTGGGCGGGGAGGGAAGAGCTCTGGACCCACACCCAGTGGGGCCCCACACTCACGCCGTGTTCCGGGACTTGATCTGGGGGCGGTTACACAAGGAGGCGCCCTGTTATAAGTATTCCTTGCACACAGGTATTCAATATTCTTTTGTATCAATTCAGTATTTAAATTTAAAAACATGTTAAAAATACTCACACAAATGCTTATCGAATGGCACACTACGATGAGTTCCAGAAAGGAAAAGAATGGGGTATGAGAGAGAATGGCAAGGTGCCCTCTTTGGCTAGGGGGACATGGACAGCCTTGAGGATGTTCCACGGAGACCAAGAGTTGAGGGAGGAGAGGAGCCTACCCTGAGTTGGACAAAGGGGGAGCACCCCAGGTGGAGGGGACAGCACAGGCCGCCGGGATGGGAGGGTCTGGAGGAGGCGAGCCAGGGCACTGTGAAGAGATGGTGCAGACGAGGCTGGGCAGGAGGCTGCACCACGGTCCTGAGCTGTTAGTCTGGGGCATGCAGAGCCACTGACAGACGTTCAGTAGAAGAGTACATGGCCTTGCTCACAATTCGTAAGCTGTAAGCTGTCAGCTGTAAAGTGAGACCCTCCTCGCAAACTGGTTCCACTAAAGAAAATCTAATTGTGGGCAAAAGAATTATTTTTCCCCTGACTCCAGGGCATATGTGTTAATATCCTACATTACATGCTGCTGGACAGTGATAGGGGAGGGGGAATTCCCCCACCACTACTCAACAGAAATGGAAACAGACACTTTGGTTCACACTGTAAACATTACATGGCAATCACACTGCCACTCCTAGTCGAGGTGATGCCGAACCATGGAGGCCACATGCTCTGGCTTTTGGCCAAGGATACTGAGGCTCAGGAGGCCACTCGTCCATGCGCAATGCCTGCTGCAAATAGACAAGTCCTCTGAGTACACCCCTCTGCAGCAGTTAAGCCAAGACAAAACTACAAGACAGTGTGTCAGGAAAGTACACCTCAGATACACTAATCCCCCTCCTCACTTTATAGGAGGCCCAGATAGGGGGTGGGAACTACATACTGAGTTATTGGAAGTGTTGCCTGGGGATGGGGTCAGAGGGGGTGGGGTGTAGATTTTAATAGTGAGCAGTAAGTACAGTGTATGGGAAGCCTTAGCTCCTAAGCACAGAGACAGCAAATAGAGCTCTCCATCAACTGAACACTTCAACAGCATGACTCCCGGGGGCATGAGTGTTCTGCGTGCTCTCCACTGCAAAGCCTTATTCAGTGCCATCCCAGACTCCCGGACAGCAAGTATCCCATTGTCTGGAGTTGGCAAGAAGATGAATGGGGCCTCAGGGACAACAGATATCAGTGTTAGCAGTTTCTTAAGCCAGCAATAGCCAGACTAGCTAGGAAATGTGGATTCAGAAGCCAACTTCCAGCTCTGACAGAGCTGGTTTAGTACTAAGTCTTCTGACATCTGGAGGCTGAACACAATGCATGAAAGCAGCTGCTGGAAGGTCCTGGAGAGCGTCCAGGATGTCAGGGTCCAAGATCCTGGAAGGAAGGGAAGTGCCCTGAGGTGAGCCCACAGTGAAGCCCCTTCCCTCTTGGTGTGATTACTGAAGAGCATCCCAGGACATGCAGAGAAAACAGTGGCCTAGAATGTGAAGCAGCCACTTGGGATTGGAATTGGAATTTGGGGCCACCAAAGCGGCCAAGGTGTGAACACTAGGGTCCAGAGGAAAGAGGATCACAAGGAAGTGGACCCAGAATCCTGTAGTTTCCCTCGAGGCATTTTCCAATGCCAGGTTGCACAGTTCAGAGTCAGA
The DNA here is from genome assembly GCA_032199065.1 of Smutsia gigantea. NCBI lineage: Eukaryota > Metazoa > Chordata > Mammalia > Pholidota > Manidae > Smutsia > Smutsia gigantea. The sequence continues at coordinate 13,646 of JAVSCE010017203.1, read as the reverse complement.
CCTCAAAAAGGATAATCAAAAAGCAGCTTCTCTGAGGTTAAAGGTCTGGGCAGGAATTTCAACAGTTTCACAGAGCTGGGATGCAAAAATCCGAGTTCATATCTACTGGGGAGAAGGGGCACCAGTAATAACCTGAGCCTCCAGTTGAGACCCCTGACATGTTCTGCCCTGGTGGGAACTACATACTGAGTTATTGGAAGTGTTGCCTGGGGATGGGGTCAGAGGGGGTGGGGTGTAGATTGAGACCCCCCGATATGTTCTGCCCTGGAAGTAAAAGCAAACTGCAAATAGAAGAACCATAGGTAGATGTGTGCTCTTCCTAGACTCATTTGTCTCCCAAAAGAAAACTAACTTGTCTCTGAACTACAATAACATCATCCAGGAGCTTACAGGTTTTCATACATAATATTTCACTTTCAATAAAAAATTACAAGCATGCCAGGAAATAGGACTAATTGATAGAATACGAAGAAAAATATAAACCATACAAACAGCCCCACAGATAATCCAGGTATTTGAGTCCTAATACAAAACTTAAATAAATGTGAGTAGGATGTTCAAGGAAAAAGATGAAGAATTAATTTCATCATAGAACTTGAATCTATAAAAATAACCAACTGGAAATCTCAGAACTGAAAAATAAAATTTAATGACTGAAATTAAGAATTCATAGATTAATTAAAAACAGATTAGATATGGCAGAAGAGAGGGTTAGCAAATTGGAAGATAGGTCATTGGAAAACATTCAGATTAAAAAGTAGAAAAAAGTGATTAGAAATTCAAGGTGGAGGAAAATGTCATATAGGACATGGGGAAAAAGGCTTCCTTTTTTATACATGTCATTAGGTTCCAGAAGGAGATAAGAGAGGGATAATGGGGCAAGAGCAATATTTGAAGATATACTTAATAAGAATTTTACAAAAATGGTGAGATCTGTGTACCTCAAGCAGAAAAAAAAATACAAGGAAAGACACACCTACACACATCATAGTAAAACTGCAAAGAAACAGAGACAAAGGGGGGAAAACACTCAGAAGAAAAAAATACATTACCTTCATTGAAGCATAAGACTGAGAGCTAACTTTTCCATAGAAATCACTGGAACCAGAATACGATAGAATAACATCTTTAAAAAACTAAAGGGAAATTACTGCCAACAAAAATCCTACATCTATGACAAACATCCTTCAAAAAACGAAGATAATTTTAAAAGTTTTCAGACAAACAAAATCAGAGAATTCATCCCCAACCAACCCAAATAAATACTGGGGGAGGTTCCTGCTGGGGTAGCAGTCATTCCAGATGCAGATCATAGCACAGCTCAGAGCGGGAGGTGTCCACGGGGAGCGGTGGGCAGGGCGGGCTCCCCCTCACCCCCTCAGGCCTTTCTTCCCCCCTCCCTCAGAGCAGCTTTTCCCCAGTGTCTGATCCACTAGGATCCGTGTCCTTCCCTCCCTTCCTCCTTCGTTCCCCAGGTTTCTGACCAGACCCTGACTATGTGCGGCACTGTGCTGGGCCCTGGGAGTGACTCCGGACAGCACGGTGGCCCCGCCCTCAGGAGCCAGGGTCCCCTCTGAAGATGGGTTTCTTGTTCTCGCTTGGATCCCCGATTTGGGTCACTGTGAGCCACAACTACTGGACAGCATTTATTCGTCATAACCAGCTCGCCATTTGGTGACCCAGCAAAATCTCAAGGGTTCTTAGTGATCTGGTAGCAGGCTGGATTCAAGTGGCAGCTGGGAGAGAGAGTGCAGACGGGCCCCTGGTGGGCACAGGCGGGCACCCCCACGCCTGCTGCCAGCTCCCCGTCCACGTTCGCACAGGAGCTGGCTCTGCATGGGTTTCTGGTCCTGTGACCCCACTAGGCCTTTTCCTGCATGTCCCCAGGATGTGGCCCTGGGGGCACACACCACGTTGGTCCCAGCTCTGTTTTCCCACCCTGAATGTGCTTCTAATGAATGTCCTGCATCCAGTCTCTCCTGTCTGGTCTGGGGGTCCCCAGAGCTTCTCCATCTCCAAGCATACTTTTCTCCCTCACTGCTTTCATCTGCAGAGCGGTGGAGTTTCGTAGCCAATTCATCATATCCCTTAATGTGTGATCGATGCTGTTCCCACGGCTTCTCAGAGCGCTCAGCCACAGCCCAGACATTGCTACACTGCTCAACACTTTTAAATTTTGGATCAAATATAAATAAGGTAATAAATACTAAAATGGATGGCAGTTATGTGGCACATATTTTATGGTATTCCGAATAAATGACAGGTGTAAATCTTACATATCAGAATTCTAAGATCAGTTTCTAAAAGATTGGGGAAGTACATTCTCAAAAACACATATTTTTCGTAAGTAATTACTATCTCTCTGTTACCCTCCACTGTTAACGTTTACAAATTAGTCTGTGTTGTTTTTATTTAATAGATGAATAGTTATTAATAGTGATTCATTCATTGCCAGGACGATGATGTGCAAACACCATCTGCTGAACTCTGGGGAAAGGAAGTGGGGGGTCAGTGGGAGGGGCAGACACACACACACAGCTGCACACGGCCTCCTGTGGGCCCTGCGTCCACAGGGTGCCCTTCCCTTGGGCCTCAAGGGCTCTTTTGGGGCGGCGTGATCACCTTCCCCCATGACCCTGGGAGCCATCCCTGCCAGCACATGCCAGCCCCGGGTTTTGTCCCCTCCACCTCCCCACTCTGCTCGCCCCCCTCAGGCTCTGACATGCCCCAGTCTGGCCTCACGGGCCCAGCGCTGCCACCCAGCCACCATCCCCTGCCCTCAGCCCTGCACTCACCTTTCCTCCCCAAATCACGTGCTGCAGCCAGTTCTCGGGTCAGCCTGTCCTCACCACACACGTACACACAGCCTAGCTCGGCCCTCGCTGCCGCAGCCCTGCCGAGCAGGCTCGCCACCTGTCCTCCTTTGCCCTGGGCCCAGGAGAGGGTGCTGGACACTGCCTCACCGCTTGGCGCCCTGCGCGTCACTCTGCCTGTTTCCCCAAGCCAGGAGCCGGCAGAGCCCATGCAGGGAAGCCCAGAGGGGCTGAGTCTTCCTCCCCAGCAGGCCCTCCACCAGCACAGGATGGGATGGGTGGGTAAATCCGGTTCCCATCCTCAGGGAGACAGTGCTGTGATGTGCCCCTGCTGGGTGACACATGGGTCACCAGCTTTTCCCCCTCCTCCAGTGCCGCCTCCTGGGGTCCCCACTGAGGACACTGACTGCCCTTGAGCACTGGGATCAGCACCTGCTCTTGGGCAGGAAGTCCGTCCCGAGATCCATCATGCTGAATGGTCCCATTTTAGATTTTTGACCTTAGGGACACGGACATGCGTGGCTCAGATCTCTCTCTGCAGGGGCCTGCTGATGGTGTCTGCCTGCTGTCCTGGCAGATTTTAAGGGGCTCCCGGGCAGGAGCTGGCATGGTGGGCTGAGAGAGCCCCCAGAGGTCCTCAGAGCCGTGCTGTGGGCAGCTTGCCCCTCTCCCTGCACAGGGGTCTGACCTGCAGGGGTCTGAGGCCTGCCCTCACTTTCTCCTGCTCCTGCCAGGATCGACCCCACCAGCCTGCCTCTCAGAGGACTCATGCAGACCTGCTGAGCTGTATCTGCCAGCGGGTGCTCGATGCCATCCACGCACCCTTCCCAGGGACACCCTCACCCCCACAGCCCTGGACCAGGGCGCACACAGCGCAGTCTGCAGGTCAGAGGGCAGCACTGGAGAGGGAACACGCAGACCACTGCATCTCGACATGACCGCCACATCCAAGCTGACGCTCAGGGAGAAGGTCCTGGCCAGGCCTTGGTGATGTCACAGAGTGAGGTCCCTGCCGGCTGGTTTGCAGCTGTCACTCCAAGTTCGATCCCATCACAACATCTGATATTTGAAGGTTTGTTCACCAGTGGCGCCCAAAAGTGTATAAACTCTGAGAAAGTGCAAGCATGTAATTATTGTTACAATTCATTGCTTTTACAACTGTTTTAAGTTTTAATTAAGCCTGTTTTTTAATTTATACTTTATTGGCTACAATATTATACATTGTTGGCTACAGTAGGGAAGTAAAATTTGTATCATTATTTTTAACCTATAGTGATTGGGGAATAAGTTTCACTGAAAAGATCCACCTTTTTGAAATGCAGCACAAGTGCAAAGCCACAGGGCACTGATGAAAAGCTGCCCAGGAAGAGGCCAGGAGCTAGCAGCGCCTCTTCCTCCTGTGACCCTGTCCCCAGGGCTCCGTGCTACGGCCCAGTGTTGAGCATAGCGCGTTGCTCTGCAGATGTCCTTGTAGCTACGAAGCAATGAAACTCTCAAAGCTTGAATGGGATTCACTTACAAAACAGGAAGAAACTCAGAAATTGATTCTTTGAAAGAATAAGCATTGGATTAAAAGACTAAGAGAAGATTCACTATTTTACACACAGACCTTAGTACTTTGTTTCTTACGAAGCTGTATTTCGGGGCCCTGACACCACAGGAGCTGACCCCAGCCGCAAGCCGCAGAGCCGTGTGCATGGAGATGCTGAGGGGACCTGCGACGAGGCACCTTTCCAGCGGTTCTGGGGACCGGCTCGCGACAGGGAAGGCGGTCCAGAGAACACACAGAGTTGGCAAAGTTCTTTTTCCTAAAAATCTGACAAAAAGCACAGATGTTGCTAACATGGCAGTGCTTTGAGCATATGTGGGATTTGAATGATAGGAAGGAACTTGTTTAGTTTCATTGCCAACAGACACAACCAGATCTAAATTGTGTAAAATAATGAAGGCTTACCCTGTCAACAGCTTTGCCACTCCCCAGTCCCCATCATGCGCACGGTTCATTTCAAATGCTGCTCGCTGAGAGCCTAAGCTTCCTAGATTTGATAGATCCTGAGAAAAATACAGGTGTGGCAGTCAGATTCAAGCCACAGAAAACCTGGTCTGTGAACACCGAGTCAACTTGGTCCAGGAGGTAGGAAGCCGAGCCTCGGCCGCAGCTCACATGCACTGGACCTCACGTGGCTGAGGCCCCTGGCCGCACATGCCGTGCAGCGAGACCTTCAGTCATGTGACCAGCCTCTTGCTGCAGGAGGCAGGGTGTGTCCAGTGATGAGAGCCCTGAGCTCTGTTACTGGTTCTTTGCTCATCAGCTATGCAAACTTGACTGATGATAATGGGAGCAGAGAGCTTAAGAAATGCATCGTCTGTGCAGTGGGCATGAGCCCTGCTTCCGCGCCGCTGTGAGAAGCGCATTGAATTGCGTACGGCCCCCTGGAGCAGCTCGGTCAGACCACAGGATTAGCAAGGGCCCAGCTGGGGCACCTGTTCTGACCTCTCTTCCCCATTAGTGAGGGAGGGATCCCCACCCGAGCACTGTGCGGATGGCTGAGCCCTGGACAGATGGGATGGAGAGCAGTTTATCAGCCACTTGTGCTCACAGCCTGGGGGAGGGGATGCCGCACACCACACAGGGCCACGCAGGCTGTACAGTGAGCAGCCAGGGCCGTGGGAGGCGGGCCTTGCAGTGACAAGAGGGCGGGTGCCCTGGTTCCCACGAGGGGGTGGTGGCCTTGTCTAAACAACTGGGGACTGTGGGGACCTGCAGGTGCTCCCTGGTTTCCCCGGATGTCAAGGCCATGCAGAACCCTGGGCCTTCACCTTCAGCCTCCGCCAGGGGAGGGCTCTCCACCCAAACTCTGCTCAGAGGTGTCCTGCTGGGGAGCATCTTCCTCAGAGCCAGGGTCTAGTGTGTGTGCTGGGGCCTCACACCGTTCTCCTGAGGTAACAGTTCAGCCACACTCAACATCCAGAGGTCAGGTGGCAAGGGACGGTGCAGAGAGCTCCGCTGGGCAGGCGACAAGCCCGGCCCGTAAGAGAGCCTGGTGGCATCTGTGCCCTCCGTGAGGCCTGCCTTCTCCCAGGGTATTTCCTCTTGGAGAAACTAGATGGGGCCCCAGATAGCCTGCTGCCCACACCCCTCTTTCTCAGGGGGCCGGAGTCCAAAGTACCCCATGGACTTTTGGCTGCCGCCCGGGTCTTCCCATGTTTGACCCCACTCACAGCAGTTGCATGCATGCTGACTGACCCTCAGAGCTCCTGGGGCAGTGGCTGCACTGGGTCATTGGGTGTTTGCCCAGTGAGGTGGCTGGGGCTCAGGGACCTAAGCTCCCGGCCCAAGGCCGCCCGAGTGCATGCTCTGCTGGGTGTGCTGGGTGCTCAGCCCCACGGCCTGGTGGCATGCTGCAGACACGCATGTGTGCACACCACACGCATGTGTGCACACGCCCACACACCTACCCACATGCACATGTACATACACAGCCACACAGCACACACGTGCACGTGCCCATGCACATGCACATACACATGCAAGCCAGGCTCCCTTGGCCTTCACGCCTTCCCGCAGGTTGTTCCCTCTGCCCTGAGACCTGCTTCCCCCACCTCAGCTCACCTTGATAACCATAGCACTAAGGGAGTGGTTATTTAATCATCTGTGGATCTATTTGTTTATTCCTGCTCAAGATATCAGTTACACATGAAGAAACACCAGCCACAGGGAAGGCGCCGAAGGACACGGCCCCCACAGCCAGACTTTGGGGTGTGAATCACATTCCTACCACTTATGCAGTGGACTGAATGTGTCCCCCCAAATCACAGGTTGGAGTGGATGGTGTCTTCAGGGGGTGATTAGGTTATGGCGTGGAGCCCTCATGAAGGGGATCAGTGCCTTTATAAATGAGATCCACACAGAGCTGCCTGCCTCCTCCCCCATGTGAGGGCATAGTGGGAAGACGGTCTTCCATGAGCCAGGGAGTGGGACCTCCCCGGACCTGGAACTTCCCGGTGCCTTGCTTGGACTTCCAGCCCCCAGACCTACAAGAAACGTATGTCTGTTATTCAAGCATCCCACCCTGCTAGCAACATTCCGTCATGGCAGAACGGGCTAAGACCCTCGGATCCCCAGACCCTCACTACATGAACCTGGAGTCACTTGATCTTTTCTGCATCTCTGTTCATGTGAAAAATGGAAATTCATTAATTCATTCAACAAATATTTATTGAACACCGACTATGTCCTAGGCCTGGAGTACTGAGATACAGCAGGGAGCCACTTGAAACCTGGCTTCAGGGCCTTTTATACTGGAGACAGGGGATCGGCATGCCAGGGGGTGACTGCAGCACTGGGAGAACGCAGAGGACAAGAGGGCGGAGTGCGCGTGGCCATCGGGAGACGGCTCTGGGCAGGTGCTGCCTCTGAATCAGGGTGCGGGGAGGCACCCCTGGTTCCGTCTGGGTGGCAGAGTGCCTAGCTAAATGCTCTTTACCCAGCCATCTCTTCCCCTAAGGTATGGCTGGCATTGTGGCCAAGTTCTGGCCAATGAGCTGGAAGTGGACCCCTGCTGGGAGACCCCTGATCGGCTTTTGCTCTCCTAGCAAGGGGGCCCAGCCTGCTTCCTGCCATGAAGCACAGACCCACAGTAGCACCCACTCTGTTGGAATGGTTGGCAGGTGGAAAGAAGTCCCCACCTGTTGAACCTCTGAGGCCAAGTTTGCTTCAGACCCTCCCAGCTGGTTCAGGGGCGATCATGTGGGCCTTCCACAGGGTCTCCGTAAGCCTGCACTTCTCCCGGGAAAGCATGAGCAATCACCATCACAAAGTGGCCTGGAGGACCCCACAGCATCACAGTCCAACACACCACAGCCAGACGTAGCCTCCAGCACAGACTTTGGGTGCTTGGGGCCAAACCCGGCAAAACCAAGACATGTCCAGCCCCCCTTGAGGCAAGCAGGAGGGGCATGGCCCCTGGAGCCCCACTGGGCAACTGCCTGGGGCTGCAGGGGCTGCCAGCAGAGAACTGGGTTCTGAGAGATGGAAGCAGCAGGGAGGCCCTAGCTGGGTGGAGACCGTGAGCCTCTGTTAGCAGATGCACGCCGGAGGAGAGACAGGCCAGCCGCCCAGCACAGAGGCCAACCCCAGGGCCTGCAGGGGTCTGCCCCAGGCTCCCAAGGCTGAGCTTTGCCAGTGAATTCTTATGGGGAGCTGGGGACACCATAGCATAAAAGGAGGGTGCAAAATGGTGTCGGTCCTGCCCTGCATCTCAGGCTTCCCACCACCTCCTGGGGGTGGAGGAGTCCCACTGCTGGCTTCTGACGGGCCCACGGCCATGAGCTGGGGCTGGCAACACTCAGGCTGTGATGTCCTCCTCAGAATGAAGGCCAGGGAGAAGAGACAGAAAGGCTCCAGCCCCTGTGCTGACTCCCATGTGGGAGTGGGCGCTCTCTCTTCCCAAAGAAACATGGTCACACTTTCCCAGGAAATTCTGTAAGGGACTTGGGAAAATGTGGTATTTCTTTGCTAAGACTGCCCAGAGACCTAATTATAGGACGGAGAGTGCAGCTGGGTTCCGTTCCCTTAAATGTTATGAAAGAGCTAAATGAATGTCAGGTTTCTTCTTATAAAAAGAAACAGAAAATTTTACCAGAAACAAGTGAGTGGGCCAAAAAAGGCGGGAAAACCGGAGGGAATGAAGCAAAGGTAAGACAGGGGCTCTGGCTGAGAGCAGGAAAGGGCTGGGGAGGCGGTGGGCGGGGAGCTTCTCCCGCAGGGCCTTGGGCGACAGCGGGAAGCAGGTTTCAAGTGCAGGTTCCAGAACATCAGTACCACTGCCTGAGCCTCGTGGGACCTGGGGGTCCCTGTGGGGGTCCCTGTGGGGGTCCCTGTGGGGGACCCTAGTGTGGGACACTGGGTGGGACCTGGGTGGGGACCGTGGTGTCAGACACTGTGGTGGGACTCTGTGCAGCAACCCTCGGGGGACACTGAGGGCTCACCCTGGCAGGGGACCCTGTCTCCTGCTCCCGCCTACCTCCCCTTCTAGGTCTTCCTTGCTGGCTGCTTCTCTTCTGCCTGGCCCTCAATCTGCTGTGCCCCAGCTCTGCCTGTGCCTGTCAGCCCCTCACCGTGCACCGCCCTGGGGGGGCACTTTGCCTCCGGTGCTTTGACCCCGTCACCTCATATGATTCAGAAATCAGTACCAACACCCGACTTCTCAGAGTTCCAGAGCTGCAGAGCACACGTCCTCCTGGCCCTCCCCAGTCTGCAGGACCCCAGCCCACCCTCCGACCTCCTCCGAACGCCCTTCCTGCTTGCTCAGTGCCCACACCGGACTGCGTCCCCTTCAGGGATTCCAAGTCCTGCCGCTCAGACACAGTCAGAGCCTTATTCTAGCGCTGGCTCTGGCCGCACATCGCTGACCGAGGTCCTTCTCGGGGCTTCCTCCCCACGGCCCCTCCAGACCTTCCCTCCCCTCTGCCCGCACCCACGGTCCCTCACAGGGCTGTTACATGAGCAGGTCTCAGCAGCTCCTGGATGCTGCTGATTCCTCAGAATGTTTGTCCTCCACCTGAAGGCAGGCGTGTGCCCTAAACGCCACGCCTCGGGGGTAGGGACAGAGGCACTGGCAGGGGAAGGTAGCTGCAGCCACGGAGATGTGGGGTCCCGTCCATGGACTGCTTGGAGGTGCTGTTGTCCAGCGACACTGCAGGACTTGGCTGGGCAACGAAGAACGTCGTCAAAGGGCACCGGCTGCCCCCTTGGTGGGGCCAGACCACATCCACTCACATTGCCAGGAAGGACTGTCCAGTGCCCAGCTTGAGCCAACGCTTCCCTCCAATGTGGGGACGTGTAGCCCCCATTGCCAGACAACCCTGTAAAGTCTGTGTGTCCTTCTGCTGCACACATGCAACGGCCCTGGATGCTCAGGGCGCCCAGGCCCAGGAAGACGACACAGCTGCTCCCCGGGCCTCACTCAGCCCGAGGTGGGGGTGAGAAAGGAAGACAGGCCACAGGCCCCATGCTCACCCGTGACGCTGCAGATGGCAGGGCGATCCATGCGCGCTTCGTGCTTAGAGTGAGGGAATCGTCTCGGAGAAACGGGATTTGGACGTCCTGAGAATGCAGGACTATCATTTATTTCTTTTCTTTCCAAGACGTGGGAAGAGTTTTCCTCGTTAGGTCTCTGTACTTGCCCTACTGGGTATTTCAAGTGAAAAATCAAACATATTTAGTTTAGAAATGTGTAAGGGAATTTAGGTAAGTTTATAAATAAAGCTGAGAATTTGATTTGTTCAACTTGAATTAATATAACAATAGCTTACTTCTTAAAGATGACTCCGTTTTATATACCGTTTACCAGATTCACAGGGAGGATAATGTGATTCTGAGTAAGGCAGATTTCTAGTTCCGTAACTTTATTACACCAGCATCTGCTGGAGGGTCTGATCGAGCGTGAACAGGTTCTCCTCTGGCAGGAACCAGCTGCAGGCTTAGGAACACCCAGGCCGGGGGGCGGGGCTGCAGGCTCCCCTCTCGGGAACCTGCATAGCCAGCGGCATCTGTCCTGGTTGTGGGAACAAATGAAATGAGGTGTCTGAAAGCAGATAAGCAATGAACACTTTAACACAGCTCCCTCTCCCCACTTAGACTCCCCCAGTCTCCCCACAGACTAGGGGAGAAGACCCAAGACCCTCACGGGGTCCCATGAGTGCCCTGAAGATACAGACCCCCGGAGTCCCTGTCACTAGCTTCCGTGTTGGTCACACACCAGGGACACTGGCTCATGTGGGGCCACCCCTACCTTCCCTCCACCTATGCATTCCCGTCCACGGGTCCAGCCCCAGATCCAGCCCAGACTGCCCTCCTCTGCTGCCCACTTCTGCAGGCCTGGGCACTCCTCAGAGCGTGGGAAGCATGGCTTGGCAGCTCTGTCGCGGGCCCTACAGCCTCAGCACCTAGCCCAATGCTCAGCCATCGCCGGCGGGGGGTTCGCTCCTCGGGGAGCAAGGGGGCCTCAGGTTGCAGGGGTTCACGTGGTGGGTGGGGTCAGGGGCTCCGAAATTTTACCTTTGGGGGGTTTGTTTTTTAATGTGGGAGTCCTGGTTCCTGCTCTTGTGAGGGCATTATGCAGGGTAGGTGCCTGCCTGTGCACTGGTCTTCCCACAGGCTCCTGGTCACCTCCTCTGACCCCGCAGCCCATTGCCAAACTCCCCAGATTCGCGAAAACTGGACATGCACAGAGCACGAGGGCCCCACTCCGTGAGCCCACACGTTCCCCCAGGACTGGGAAAGAACTTGGGCCCAGAGGGTTTTTGCAGCTGCCGGTGGTGCTGCCTTCCTTGGGGAGGCCTGGAAAACGCATCTGGCCACTTATTACAGCCCCAATTGCTTCTAAAGCTGCTGTGTGCCCAAGACCGGAGCTCACAACCCATTTTAAACAGCATCAAAAGGGAGTTTTTCATGATATGGGGAAAAAATACCTATAACGTTAAGAAAAGGAAACTGAAAAACATAAACCAAATTGCCTTTGTATCATGAAGTCAACTCTGCAAAGAAAAGGACTCAGTAATGCTGAGTAAAAGGTGGAAAGCCAATGCGCCCCCCGCTGGGGGAGGGGGCATTAGGAGTGACATTTCCCACTTCTCTTAAATTTTCTGTGCCTTCTAAGATTACTACAAAGACTACTCATTAATTTTGTAATCCACAAAATAAAATTATAGAACATGTTAAATAATGTTACATTGATCATAGAAGTCAATAGCCATAATTAATTCCTTTATATGTTTCTATTTTAATAATCACCCTGCTCCTGCAGAAGCCGGAAATAGGTGTAGGAGAAGGCAGTAGGGGGGGCAACGAGGTGGTGGGGTTGGGCGGGGCGCAGGCCTTCCCACAGCATGGATACAACCATACCCACCTGGGTGGGGTCACGGGGGCAGGAGAGAGGTGGCCACGTGTGAGGGAGAGGGTAGGGCAGAGTGGGGCCGGGGAGGGGCGTAGTGGGGGTAGGAGGTGTGGGGGAGGGCTGGGGGTGTGGGGGCAGGTGGTAGGGGTGGGTGGAGGGATGGAGAGTTGTGCGGGAGGGGTGGGTGGGGTGGGTTGGGGTGGGGTCTGGAGCGGGGAAGGGGTGGCAGGAGGGAGGGGTGGAGAGGTGTGGGAAAGGCCGTGGAGTAGGGGGGGAAGAAGTGGCAGGGAGGGGTTGGGGCGGGAGGGAGGGCTGAGGATAGGGGAGGGGGTGGGGTCTTCCAGTGCCCCTCCTGCAGGGAGCATTAAAGACAGTGGCCTGCATCACAGGGACAGAATCAGGCCCTGTGGCCATGGGCAGGGTCCCCTTTGGCTCTTTCTCATCCTGCCTGGACTCTGCACCACCTGCTTTGTAGATATGAGTCCAGGCCCTGATGAGGTGCATCCGTGGGAAACCACGGCTGGAGTCCGAGGCCTTGTCTCCTGGGCCTCATGCGGGGCCCCAGGGGCCTCGGGTGCCGCCAGCACTTCAGTGCCTCGGGGTCCTGTCCCGGTGGGACTGCAGGCCTAGGCCTCCCTCTCATGCTGATCCCTCAGCTCTTCCCCCAGGGTGCCTTGGTTTTCCTGCTGCCTGGGGCTCACCTTTCCGGGGGCAGCTCACCATTTTCCCTCTTTTCTTCAGGTGTTCATTTACTTTATTGCCTTCCCAGTGATGTTTACAAGTTTTCATTGTTTGCCCGGGATCTGACTGCCCTGTTGCAGACATGGAGAGCATCGGTCTGCAGAAGTGAGGTCCACATGCTCCCTCACAACAAGGGCCCTAATTCATTTTACTGTGTATTTTTGAGAATCCACCACCCTTCTATGGACAAGGCCGCTTTCACATCTCTAAAATCTATAGATTCAGACCTTGGGGACAGCTTATGCAATTAATAAATCCCAAATGCCCTTGTCACCTTATATGGAAGTGGGGCAACTTATGGGAGCCCAGGGACAAACACCGGAACTGAAGCCACTGCCCGCCTGCCCCCAGGCCTGAGCACAGGCAGTGGTTCAGGCACCTGGCCTCGCGTGGACCATCCAGTACTCACCACCTATGTCGTGAGGCCCCCTGGCTCCCTTAGCCGCATGAGGACCTCAGCCGCCTCCTGGCTGAAAACCTCTGCCCGCAGACCTAAAGACAAATATTAAGCAAAAGCAGCAAAGAGTTCTTCCTCTCACTAAGGCTCAAAGGCCTGTGGATAAGGGATCCCCTGCCTCCTCGGAAGAGCCTGGCTAAGGTTTCTGCCAGCAGCCCGCACCATAGCCCCATCCCCAGTGCCCCACTCGGGCTCAGAGCAGCTCTGGCGTATGCTGAGTGGGGCCGACAGGACAGTCCTCACCAGGCCCTGCCCCAGCTTCAGTTTCACTGGCGAAATAAAGCTGTCGTAGTCTTGAGCCTCCAAATTTTGGCAGGCTTGCTACCTGGCAATAGATGCTCCATCCAAGGCAATGAAAGCTCAGCTCCCACCTGCTGCTGAGGCAATGTCCCCCGGTGCAGAGGTGAACTGACATCCCCCCAGGCAGGCTTTCAGTGCCCACCAGGCAGCTTAGCTCTGGGTTCCCATGTGACGGGGAGGGCTGACAGCCTGGGGAAATGGGGCACTGAGCTGCTGTGGGGAGGCGCAGGGACAGCTGGCATTGGGGTCTGCAGTGAGCAGGGCCCAGGTGTGGTCCCTGGTGAACCATGCACACTTCTCCTCCGCCTCCCCACAAGCCTGACTAGAAACCTGCGTCACCGTGCATCGTGGCTGGGTTTGCTGTGATGAGAAGTGATGGGGCTCTGGGCCTGTGCTCACATGGGGCAGAGGCCAGGTGCCGGGCAGGGAGAGCCC